>JAREIK010000506.1:140501-740501 GCA_029783825.1 Sapria himalayana
TCTTCCTTTTCTTTTTTTTCCTCTTCTACTTCTTCCTCTTATTCTTCTTACTCTTCTTTTTCTTACTATTCTTCTTTTTCCTCTTCGACTTCTTCCACTTGTTCTCCATTTTCTTCCTCTTCTTCATTTTCTTCTTCTTTCTATTCTTCTTATTTTTTTTCAACTTCTTCCTCTTCTTTTTCTTCTTCATCTTCTTCTTCTTTCTCTTCATCTTCTTCCTCTTCTTCTTATTCCTCTTCATCTTCTTCCTCTTCTTTTTCTTCCTTTTCTTCTTTGTCCTCTTCTTCTTCTTTCTCTTCTTCTTCTTTCTAGTCTTCTTCTTTCTCTTCTTTTTTTTTCTCTTCTTCTTTTTCCACTTCATATTCTTCCTCTAAATCTTCTTCCACTTGTTCATCTTACTCTTCTTCTTCTTCTTTCTCTTCTTCTTCTTTCTCTTCTTCTTCTTTTTCTTCTTATTTATCTTCTTCTACTTACTCTGTGTTTTCTTCCTCTTCTAATTCTTCATCTTTTTCTCCTTTCTCTTCTATTTTCTCGGCTTTTTTTTCTTTTTTTTCTTCTGATTACTCCTTTTCTTCTTCCTCTTCTTTAATTTTATATTCTTTTTCTTTCTCAACTTCTTCCTCCTCTTCTTTTTCTTCCTCTTCTTCTTCTTCCTCTTCATTTACTTCTTATTCTTCTTTCTCTTTTTCTTTCTATTTTACTTCTCCAACTTCTTTTTTCACTTCTTCTTCTTCTACTTCTTCTTCATCCTCTACTTATTCTTTATCTTCTTCTTCCACTTCTTCTTCCACTTCTTCTTCTACATTTTCTTCTTTTTCCTCTTCTTATTTTTCTTCTTCTTCTTCTTTCTCTTCTTCTTCTTCCTCTTCTTTTTCTTCCTCTTCATCTTCTTCCTTGTCTTCTTTTTCTTCCTATTTTTGTTATTCGCCTACTTCTTCTTCTTTTTCTTCTTCTTTTTCTTCTTCTTTTTAATTCTTATTCTTCTTCCTCTTCTTCTTGTTCCTTTTTCTTCTTCTTCCTCTTCTTCTTCTTCTTGCCCTTCTTCAATTTTCCTCTTCTTCTTCCTCTTTTTCTTCTTCCCATTCTTCTTCTTCCTCTTCTTATACTTCTTTCTTTTTTTTTCCTTTCCTCTTCTTTTTCCTATTCTTCTTATTTATCTTCTTTTTCCACCACTTCTTCTTTTTGCTTTTCTTATTCTTCCTCTTCTTCTTCTTCCTATTCTTCTTCCTATTCTTCTTTATATTCTTCTTCTTCCTCTTCTTATTCCTCCTCTTCTTCCTCTTCTTCTTCATCCACTTCTTCTTCTTCCTCTTCTTCTTCATCATTTTCTTCTCCTTCTTTTTCTTCTTCCTCTTCTTCTTCATCCTCTTATTCTTATTCCTCTTTTTTTTCTTCCACTTCTTCTTCTTCTTCTTCCTCTTTTTCTTCTTCTTCCTCTTCAATTTATTTCTCTTCTTCTTATTTTTCTTCCTATTCTTCATATTCCTCTTTTTGTTCTTCTTCTTATTATTCTTCTTTCTCTTCATCTTCCTCTTTTTCTTCTTTCTATTCTTCTTCGTCTAATTCTCTTTCCTCTCTTTTTAATCCTTTTCTTCGTCTTCTTATCCAGCTTCTTCTTCTTCTTCTTCTTCCTCTTCTTCTTCTTCTTATTCCTCTTCTTCTTCTTCCTCTTCTTCTTCTTCCTCTATTTCTTCTTCCTCTTCATCATCTTCAATTTTTTTTCTTTTGATTCTTCTTCTTGTTCTTGTTCTTTTTCTTCTTCTTCTTCTTCTTCTTCCTCTTCTTTTCTTCCTATTCTCTTTCTTCCTATTGTTCTTTTTCCCCTTCTTCTTCTTCATCTTATCCTTCTCCCCCTTCTTCATCCACTTCTCTTCTTTTCTTCTTTTCATCATCATCTTCTTCCTCTTCTCTTGATCCTTTTATTTTTCTTTCTCTCTTATTCTACTACTTATTCTTCTTCATCTTCTTCTTCTTTTTCCTCTTCTTCATCTTCCTCTTCTTCTTCCTTCTCTTATTCTTCTTCCTTTTCTTCTTCTTACTCTACTTCTTCTTCCTCTTCTTCTTCATAGTCTTTTTCTTCTTCCTCTTCTTCTTCTTTATCTTCTTCATCATAATCATCTTCTTCTTTCTTTAATTCTTCTTCCTAATATTATACTTGCTTTTCTACTTCTTCCTCTTCTTCATTTTTCTATTCTTCCTCTTCTTCTTCTTCCTCTTCTTTTTCCTCTTCTTCTTCCTCTTCTTCTTCTTCTTCTTTTTCTACATCTTCTTCTTCTTTTTCTTTGAAATCTTTTTCTTCTTTCTCTTATTCTTTTTCCGTTTCTTTTTCTTACTCTTCTTATTCTTTTGTTTCTTCTTCTTCCTCTACTTATTCTTATGCTTCTTCTTCTTACCCTTCAACTTCTTCCTCTTCTCATTATTCCACTTCTTTTTCTTCCTCTTTTTCTTCTTCCCCTTCTTCATATTCCACTTCTTCTTCTTCCTCTTCTTATTCTTCCTCTTATTCTTCTTTCACTTCTTCTTCCTCTTCTTCTTTTCCTCTTCATCATCATCTTCTTCTTCTTCATCTTCCTCTAATTCTTCTTCCTCTTCTTCTTTTTTATTTTTCTTCCTCTTTTTCTTTTTCATCATCTTCTTCTACTCCCTCTTCTTCTTCTTCTTCTTCCTCTTTTTCTTCCACTTCTTCTTCTCCTTCTTCTTTTCCTTCTTCTTCTTCCTCTTCTTTTTCTTCCTTTTCTTTTTCTTCTTCCTCTTCTTTTTCTTCCTCTTCTTTTTCTTCTTCTTCTTCTTTTTCTTCTTCTTCTTCTTCTTCTTCTTGGTCTTTTCTTTTTCCAAATCTTCTTCTTTCTCTTTTTCTTTTTCAACTTCTTCTTCTTCCACTTCTACTTCCTCTTCTTCTTCTTCTTCAACGGCCTCTTCTTCCACTTCTTTTTCTTCTTATCCTTTTTCTTCTTCCAATTCTTCTTCTTCACTTCTTTTTCTTCCACATCTTTTTCTACTTCTTTTTCTTCTTCTTCTTCTACTTCTTCTTCTTCCTCTTCTTCTACTTACCCTTCTTCTTCTTCCTCTTCTTCTTCTTACCCTTCTTCTTCTTCCTCTTCTTCTTCTTACCATTATTCTTCTTCTTACCCTTCTTCTTTATTCTCTTCTTCTTCTTCCCATTATTCTTCATCTTTTTCTTCTTCTTCCTCTTCTTCTTCCTCTTCTATTTCTTCTTATTCTTCTTCTTCCTCTTCTTCTTCTTCCCTTCTTCTTCTTCCTCTTCTTCATCTTTCTTTTCTTCTTCTTTCTCTTCTTCTTCTTCCTTTTATTCTTTTTTCACTTCTTCTTCTTCCTTTTGTTATTCTTATTCCTCTTCTTCTTCTTCCTCTTCTTTTTTTCCTTCTTCTTCTTCTTCTTCTTCCTCTTCTTCTTCCTCTCAATTCTTTTTCTTCTTTTTCTTCTTACTCTTTGTCTTATTCCTCTTCTTCTGCTTCCTCTTCTTCTAATTCCACTTCTTCTTCTCTCTCTTCTTCTTTTTCCTCTTCTTCTTCCTCATCTTCTTCTTCCTCTTCTCCCTCTTCCACTTCTTCTATTTCATCTTCTTCGTCTTCCTCTACTTCTTCTTTCTCTTTTTTTTCTTCTTCTTTTTCTTCCTATTATTATTCTTCTTCTTTCTCTTCATCTTCTTCCTCTTAATCTTATTCCACTTCTTCTACTTCCTCTTTCTCTTATTCCATTTCTTCTTATACCTCTTTTCTTATTCTTATTCTTCTTATTCCTCTTCTTCTATTTCTCTTCTTCTTCTTCTTCTTCCTCTTCTTCCTCTTCCACTTTCTATTCTTCCTCTTCTTCTTCTTCCTCTTCTTTTTTTCTACTTCTTCTTATTCATCTTCTTCTTCTTCCTCTACTTCTTCTTCCTCTTCTTTTTTCTTCTTCTTCTATTTCTTCCTATTCTTCTTCTAATTTATATTAATATTCTTCATCTTCTTCCTCTTCTTCTTCTTCCACTTATTCTTCTTCTCTTCTTCTTATTACATTTCGTCTTCTACCTCTTTTTCTTCATCTTATTCTTCTTCTTCCAGTTCTTCTGCCTCTTCTTCTTCCTCTTCTTCTACTTCTTCCTCGTCTTATTGTTCTTCTTCCTCTTCTTCTTTCTTTTCTTATTCTTCCTCTTTGACTTCTTTCTTTTCTTTTTCTTTCTCTTCTCCTTCTTCCTTTTCTTCTTCTTCGTTTTTTTCTTCTTCCTCTTCTCTTTCTTCCATTTCTTCTCTTCCTCTTCTTCTTCTCTTCTTCTTCTTTTCTCCTCTTCTTCTTTATCTTCTTCCTCTTCTTCTTCTTCTTCTTCTTCTTTTTCTTCTACCTATTCTTCTTCTTTATCTTCTTCTTCTTCTTTATCTTCTTATTCTTCCTTTTTTTCTTCTTCTTCTTCTTTCCTCTTCTTCTTACTCAGCTTCTTTTACTTCCTCTTCTTCTTCTTCCTCTTCTACTTCTTTCTTATCTTCTACTTCTTCTTCTCCTACTTCCTCTTTTCATCTTCCTATTCTTCTTCTACCTCTACTTCTTCTTCCTCTTCTTTTTCTTCCTCTTCTTTTTATTCCTCTTCTCCTTCTTCCTCTTCTCTGTCTTATTCTTCTTCTTCTTCCAATTCTTCTTCTTCCTATTCTTCTTCTTCCTCTTCTTCTTCCACTTCTTCTTTCTCTTCTTTTTCTTTCTTTTCTTATTACACTTATTCTTCTTCTTCTTCTTCTTCTTCTTCTTTTTCTTCTTCTTCTTCTTATTCCTCTTCTTCTTCTTTCTCTTCTTCTTCTTCCTCTTCTTCTTCTTCTTCTTCTTCCTCTTCTTCTTCTTCTTCTTCTTCCTCTTCTTCTTCTTCTTCTTCCTCTTCTTCTTCTTCTTCTTCCTCTTCTTCTTCTTTCTCTTCAATTTCTTCCTTTTATTCTTCTTCCTCTTCTCCTTATTTCTATTTTTATTCTTTATCTTCCTCTTTTTCTTCTTCCTCTTCTTATTCTTCTGCTTCTTCTTCTTTCTTTTCTTCTTCTTATTCTTCTTCTACTTTCTTTTTTCTTCTTTTCTCTTCTTCTTCTTCCTCCTCTTCCTTTACTTCTTCTTCCTCTTTTTTTTCTTTTTCCTCTTCCTCTTCTTCTTCTTCCATTTCTTCTTCTTCTTCCTCTTGTTCATATTCTTTTTTATGGTTTGTTTTATTAACATTAACCCGCTCTTTTGGCATAGAAATACCATTTTTAAAAACTACTTCTCTTCCTTCACAATACCCTTTTACAACCTCATTTATACATCATACTACCATGACACTTAAAAACATTCAAAAACTTAACATTTTATACAAAGCATTAAAATCTTCTTCAACCTCTCTAGCTCTTATCTTGCTTGACATTGTATTCTTTTAACCTTTTTCTCTAGTTTGCATTACCTCCATTATGCACCTCTCTCAGTGCATGAATTTTAGCTGCCTTGCCGCTTGCTTCTGTTCCTCTTCTCCTGTTCTACCTCCTCTTTCCATTGTTTTGCTTCTCCTATTTTGCATAAGACCAAGTACAAGCCCACACCATTTTTGTGCTTCTGTTTTGCTTCTATTCCTATTTTGCTTCTCCATTATGGTCATAGTTTGACTACGCCGAGGCGCTCTTGTTCTTAAAGAAAGCTCGTTCTTAGAGAGGGATTCACCATTTTTGTGCAATTTGAGCTCAATCTTAAGACAAAATGGATAATTCGGATATATTATTCAACAAAAAAATCATTCAATTCCATTTCTAAGGAGACCGCGCTCTTGTTCCCGTGTTTTGATGCTAAAGAGGTGTCGCCTTCATTGTTGTTTACAGAGGCAGAATTCGCGAAACTTGCCGAACCCTTCAAGCTTACATTAATCGGCAAGTTTTCGCATGGTAAGCCGAGTTATGAAGAGATTTATGCATTCATTGTGGCGTTAAAGCTTAAGCAAGTGGTAAAAATCACCATCTTTGATGGGAGACATGTTCTCTTCTAGTTCAAGGAGGAAGACGATTTTCTTAGGCTCTGGATGAGAGGGTAGTGGATAATTTCTGGTTTTCCTATGCGCATCCTCAAGTGGACGCCAGAATTTTCACCAAACCAAGAATCTGCCCAAGCCCTGGTATGGTTCTCTCTACCAAAGCTCCCCATACACTTGTTTAGCAAGCATTTCCTACACTCCATTGCTCTCTGTTTAGGCAAGCCGTAGCTTATTGATGAAGCCACAACATATATGACAAGGCCAAGTATGGCCAGAATACTTATTGAAATTAATTGTAATCTTCCTCTACCAAAAAAAATATGGGTTGGTAAAGACCTTGACCATGGATTCTGGAAAGAAATACTTCCAGAATCAACCCCTTGTTATTGTCAAAAATGCTTCAAAATGGGACACGCAAAGGAAGATTGCATGGCACCCGATGGAAGAAGGAAGGAGGACAAGGCATGGGTAAGAAAGGATAACAATAAGGGAGAAGGAGAAAGGAGGCAGGAGGGCAAAGAAAAAATAGCGAAAGGGGTACATGAGAGAGAAATAGAGATTAGAGGTGAGGGAGAAAAGAGTAAGGAGAAAGAAATAGAAGAGGGAAAAATAGAGGATGTTAGGAAGGAAGGGGAGGAAATAGGAAGGGTAGGAAGAGGAGAGGGAGGATAGAGGAGGTAAACTTAAATAAGGATAGGATGGAGGATATTAATAAATGGCTAGAGGGTATTCCGATTGAAGGGATGGAAAAAGTAGAGAGGGAAAGTATAGAGATTAGGAGGAAAAGAAAGAAGAAACAATTACAAAAAAGCATAGAGCAGCACAACTGGGAAGTGGATGATCTGCTGTTAGAAGAGGAAATAGATTCAAAAGGCTAGCCAAGGGCCAGGAGTTTTAATGAAAATCAACAGGTGGATTTCAATGCATCATTTGAGGGTATGGGAAAGCAAACAGCCAGGAATATGCCTAATAGCAAAGAAAGAGCAATGGAAGAAATAAAATCTTTAGAAAGAAGTTTAGAAAAGTTATATAGAAGAAAGAAGGTAGAACAAGTTCCACCGACTGCTAACAAGTCGCAAAGAAATAGGAAAAAATATTTAAACATGAAATATGATTCAAAATGTATAACTAGGGCCCGAGCAAAATACACTTAAAATGAATAGCCTATTCTGGAACATAAGAGGAGTAGCCAATACTCCCACAATAAATAGAATTAGAAACTTAATTAAAATTCATAAAATTAAAATTATCACACTAGCTGAACCAATGGTAGATAAAAGCCAAATTGATATATATAAAATGAAAATAGGCTTTCATAAGGCATTTTCGAATCAAAAGGGTAAATTAAGGGTTATGTGGAATAATTCAATGGATATTGAAATAGTAAAAGAACACGACCAAATAATTAGTTTTAAAATAGGTAAGAATACAGAGACTATCTACTCGATAGTTTATGCTAGCAATGGCAAAGAAGATAGGAAAACATTCTGGAAAGAGCTGGTTATAATAGAAGCGAGAAAATCCCCGTGGATTATGGGAGGGGATTTCAATGTTATTAGGAGCATTACCAAGAAAAGGGGAGGCAGGCCACCTGATCCGGTAGTAATAGCTCAATTTAATGAGGCAATTGCTAGTGCAAGATTAATAGAGACAAAATACCTAGGTTCAAAATTCACTTGGTGCAACGGGTGGAAGAAAAGAGGAGCAATCTGGTTGAGACTAGACCGAGTACTAGTTAATGCGAAATGGCTAGATAAAATGGGGGAGATTAAAGTCCGACACTTAAGTAGAACTTGCTCAAATCATAGCCCGCTCTTGATTACCCATCAAAAAAGGAACATGAAATGGAAAGGATTTATCTTCCAAAATATGTGGGGAATGCACAAGGATTTTGAGATAATAGTAAGAAACTCATGGGAAAAACTGGCATCAGGTAACCCCATACAGATACTAGGAAAAAAATTGAGGGAGTTATGTCAGGCACTAAATAAGTGGAATAATGAGGTATTTGGTAACATAGTTGGAAAAATTCAAGAAGCAGAGCAGAAGGTAACAACCTTAGAAATAGAATATGAAAATAAGCGGGATGATAAAACTAGAATAAAAGTCAGCAAATCTAAAGCAGAACTAAGGCTTAGAATGCACATGGAAGAGGTCTTCTGGAAGCAGAGGGCTAAAATAAAATGGTTGAAAGATGGAGACAAGAACACGAAGTTTTTTAATACAATAGTGAAAATCAAAAATCAAAAATCAAAAATTGAGAATTAAAGGTCTTAAAAAAGCTAATGGTGAGTGGATAGAAAAAGAAGAAGATGTCAAGAAAGAAATAGAAGAATTCTTTAAAGATCTTCTATGTGGGGCAAAACCAGATAGAAATCAGTCTCTAATGGGAAATATAGGAAGAACTATTACAAAAACAGATAATAAAATGCTAGCAGAAATACCAACGGAAGAAGAAGTGAAGGAAGCAGTTTTTAATGCAAATAAGGACAGTTCTACTGGACCTGATGGTTGGAACATTGGGTTCTTTCAAAAATGTTGGCCCATAATTAAAAAAGAATTGGTAGCAGCCATTACCTGGATCTTTGTAGGCGCGGAAATTCCAAAAACATGGGTCAGCTCACACATAGTATTGTTCCCCAAGAAGGCCAGCCCGCAACAAGCAGAAGATTACAGACCAATTAGTCTATGTAATTCTATTTATAAAATTTTAGCAAAAATCTTACAGAATAGACTAAGCAGGATACTCCCAAAAATTATTTCACCAGAACATGCAGGTTTTATTAAAAATAGATTGATGATGGAAAATATTAATCTTGCATCGGAAATGATTAGAGATATAAGAGCTAAGGCGAGAGGTCATAATGTCATTATGAAGCTCGACCTTTCAAAAGCGTTTGACAGGGTTGAATGGGACATATTATGTTACCTCATGAGAAAAATGAGGTTTTTAGAATTTTGGATAGACATCATGTACAGATGCATATCTAGTGCCTGGGTTAAAATACTCATAAACGGGCAATGAAGAGAAGAGTTCAAGGCCACTAGAGGGCTCAGACAAGGGGACTCGTTATCCCTTCTCTATTCAATATATATTTAGAACTATTCATAAAAAACTTAAAGGAGCATGTTGTAAATGGTAGTATACTACCATATAAACAGCCTAGAAACACCCGGTTAGTATGCTGCTTGGCATATGCAGACGATTTAATTATATTTATGAATGTCAGTAGTAAGTCGATGTAGAATCTAATGAGTTTATTGCAGTTACTGGAGGAAGAATCAGGTCAAATGTTAAATAAGAATAAATGTCAATTTATGTTAGCGAAAAAAGCATCAGAGATTACGGAGCAAAGGGTTAAAAGAATTACTAGTTTTGCACAGTGAAAAGAAGCCATAGTGTACCTAGGATGCCCGATTTATGAAGGAAGATTAAAGGAAAAGCATGTATCCTTCTTAATGGATAAGATAAGACAGAAAATTGCCGGATGGAAAGAGGGCCTTTTAAACATGCCATGAAGAATAACTCTTATAACCCATGTGCTACAAGGATCATTAGCTCATATCTTAATGACTACACAGCCACCAAAAAGTATGGTTAAAAAACTAGAAATGCAAATAGCTAACTTTTTATGGGGAAAAAAAGATGGCAAAAATAAGTTGCACTAGAAAAAATGGAGAGACCTATGCTATCCAAAAGAGGAAGTAGGATTAGGATTCACCAACTTAAATGATATAGGCAAAGCTTGGGCATGTAAAAACTAGTTGAGACTAAAAGAAAATGAAAGTCTCTAGGCATCATACATAAAGGCTAAATATGATTTAAGTAATAAAGAATTTAAAGATCCAAAGAAAGCTTCCAGAAGTTGGAAATTGATGAGAAAATACCATAAAATAATAGAAAGACATACCATTTTAACTAAAAGTTGGTGGAAATGGACATTAGACCCGTAAGATAATTTCTCTCTAAAAAGTGTCGAGGAGTTGGTTAGATGTAAAAGACCGCCTCTTTCAAAGGGAGGCTGGATAAAGGATTTGCTTTAAAAAACAAATGTGTTTATGTGGAAATTATTAACCAACATCGTCCCAGTAGCTGAAAACATTCAGAGAAAAGGTATAAATTAGCATCTAGATGTGAATGTTGCTATCAAGCGATAGAAAACGTGGATCATCTGTTTTCTAAGGGCAAGATTGCAAAAAAAGTATGGAACATATTGGAAACTAAAGCAGAAATTGGAAAAAGTACATAGAGTTTTAGAAAGAGATTAGAATTCTGGTCAAAAAAGCAAACAAAGAATAAAATTTTAAAATAGTTAAGGAATTATATCATGCACATAGCTGTCTGGTGCATATGGAAAGCGAGGAACAAAAGTAGACTTGATAAAGTTAAAATGAACGATGTGGCTATTTTAGAAGAGATCAAAAAAGAAATTGCATTTATTTCTGCCTACAATCTGATTAAACTGAGAAGTACGGAAATAGATAAAGAAACAAAGAATGTATGGAACTTAAATATAGCAGCAAGGCAAGCTCCAATTATTAAGATAGTCAGCTGGAATAAACCAATACATGGAGGTTTAGTGCTAAATACAGATGGCAGCTTTAAGAGGGAAATGTGAGAGGCAGGTGGAGGAGGAGCCATAAGAAACAAGGAGGGTCAAGTATTGAAAGCTTTTTCATCAAGAAATATAGATTCCTCGGTGCTTCATGCAGAGATTTTGGCCCTGCAAAAGGGCCTAAAAATTTGCAAAGAAAATAATTATCTATATATACAAGCACAAGTTGACTCGGAATTATTAGTACAACTAATTCAAAATAAGACATATTTATGGGAATACGAAGAAGACATTGATGATATTAAAAAAGTTTTAAAATAATTAAAAGGTGAAATAAAGCACATTTATAGAGAGGTTAATAATTTGGCGGATAAACTAGCCGGAGAAGGAATGAGAATTGGCCTCCAAGAAATTGAGGGAGATAGTATACCTGAAAGGTTTAAAGGATTAATAGAATTAGATAAAATTGGCTTCCCATATATTAGGACTCAAAAAAAATAAAACCAAATTATTCTAATAATATATAGCCTAGGAGGAACATGAACAAATTAAACAAATTAGTAATAAAGAGGTAGTTATAATAGAAAGAATTAATATGTGTTTAGGTGCGGAGAGAGGGGATACTGAATATGTTAAGGACTCTATGACAGAAAAATTAAAAGGGCTAGTGAGATTAGATATGAAGGCCCTCTATTACTTGAGAGTTAGAAAGGGTAGAATTGGAGTGAGAAATAAAAATAGGAGTTTGGTCTAATGATAAAGGTAAGATATTATAAGGAATGAAGGTAATTTTTAATGTAGGGGAACTTCTGTCTCTACATTGGAATTTATGCTTAGAAGGGACACAAGGAGGGAGGTAGTAAAAGAATGTATATTTCTCTCTATTTTCACTGTTTTTTTAGCAGCGCATGGCTTCGTCAGGGGGGCAGAAAACTCTGGTCTGCAATGAGTGCTGGCAGTCTGAATTAGTCGCTTTTCTCCCTGATCCTGAGGGGATAATTTTATGATGGGAAAATCGGTAGGGCTTGGTTGATTTAGATTGTGGTTAGGTTAGATTGCCTTATTTTATAGGTTCGAAGGAAACCTCACACAGTCTCTTTGAGGTTTCATGAATAGGAGTAAAGCTGGACAAAGCATCATTTTATCCTAATTTCTGTTACTATTTTTTTTTGCCTGCTGTAGTGCTGGGAGTCTGTAATAAGTGTCATGGTCTGTTGTGTTAATGCTGTTAAGAAGTCAGATGTGTTAATAAAGTTGATGTAGTGCTGTTATTATATTCCGGAAGTCTGTAATTGCTGGTTGGTGGTGTCATTGGTCAGTAACAATCATGCATTAGCTAAATAGGAAAGTGGAATGAAGTTTCAAGGATCTACATGGAAAAGAGGAGATGAAGATAAGTGAGCATCGAGACTGCTCAACATAAAGAGACAGAGATTATTGGGTCATAAGGCTGCAGGTAGTATGAAGCAATAATACAAGCCAAGCAAGGAGGAAGAATTCTTGTTAATAAGTAATTTGAAATGTATAAGGGCAATGAGGGAATCGGGTATCTTAATGATGAGGATATGATGCACTTGATCCCATGCAGGTTAGCCAAAGGCTTGTAACAGATCATATATGAGATGTAAGAGGTCGAATAGCAAATTAAGGGAGGACCAAAAAGCGTGAAAGAATCTTTCAAACAAACCCAAGGAAGGAAAGGCTACCTCAAAGCCTTCAATGAAAAAGGGAGAAAGGCTTCCTCAAATCATCAAAGAATAAATAGAGGAGCTTAATGATTATATAAGTCATTATTGAGCTAGGACAAATTAAAGTATAATCTATTTTATGTAAAACAAAATCATTCTATATAGTTTCTAGAGGTTGAAAATGGGTGTAAAAGGGGAAAATGGTAGTAATAGCTTGCAAAAAAGGTATTCATCCGCCAAAAGAGAGTGCTAAAATTAATAAACAAACTTTCAAAAAAAAAGCCCACACCATTTATCTTATTACAGACTCCCTACCCATTTCTCTTTCACTCTCTTACCCTTACAAACAATACCACCTAATCTAACTTATGGCAGACGATAGAAAACTACAGGGCCTCCCTTTCTACCCTTACTACCTTTTATTTCATACCTCTTTATGTCTGCTTAGCATAGAGTTCTCCTTCCCTTCCCTCCCATGAAAGTACCTGACTTTTGCTCCTCTACCATAGCTTGCCTCTTAACTTTGCAAGTCTATATTCTCTCTTCTACTCCTCTCTTCGACTGACCTTGCCTCCAGTGTAACTTGACTCTACTCAACCTTTTCTGTCCTATCTTCTGCACATGTTCTACATAAAACCAGAACAAGCCAATGTCATATAACCTAGGTTATAGCCTCCCTACCCATTTTCCCTATCCTTTCTTCCCCTTTCCATTTTTATAGACAACATTACACACCGAAGAAAATAAAAAAAAATTAGAAAAAAATAGGAACAAAGCTATACATTTCTGCACCCTCTTACTTCATGCTCTTTTTCCTCCTCTCTGTCCTTCCTTCAGCCTATGCCTTTTCACCTGCCTGTAGGCTGGATCTGCATCTCCTATTCTCTGTCTTTACCTCCTGCCTTCTTAGAGAAAACTAGAAAAAAGGGAAAAATATAAAAATGCTTTATATACCTCTATTCTTGCCTTTACTATGTTCCCTCTCTCTCTATACTATCTTGCTCCTCCTGCATTCCAAATCTATACAAATACAACCTACCTACCCTTTCTTTTATCTTCCTTCCCATTACAGCATAGACAGAACCATTTTCCCTTTAATCTATTCCCTTACAATAGAATCACAAGAATATAAAAGCATAACACAACTCCATCAATCCTTTTTCTTAATCATTTCATTGATTCTCCCATTTCTGCAAACCTTTTTGTTTTGAATTTTATCTCCTTCCTACAAAGCATAAATACACAGCAGCCACATAACATAGCCCTTTACCCATCTCCCACTATTACCCTTACAATATTCCTACAGAGCCCATGCTGTAGTAAGACATCCCTACGCTAACCTAACTATTACATTTCATCTAACCACTTAAGAGATTCCTATAACATTTGCTCTACTAATGCATATCCCAAGTTATTTGTCTTCCTTCTCCATGTTTCTATATATCCTGTTTGTATCATTTCTGATGTTTCAAGTAAAGCTTCATCATGTTGTTACCTGTAAAAAAATTTAAAACAACCCAACAGACTTGACTCTTGCACCCAGAGCCTTTTGCTTTTTAGTCCTTATAGCCCTTTTATTAAAAATATAGCTGTGTAGAGAGGGAACTTCCTTCCTTCTTTAAGCTTCCTCCCTTCTCCATTTCCTACTGCCAATTCTGGAGATACTTATACCTTCAGATTCACCACAAACCACGAGCACATATATGTATATATAACAGGTTCTACTACGTGCCTATTTTCTTTCACTTAATGTTGTGAAACATCCTTCTACTCTTTATGTCTATTCTCCTAATCTTCCAACCACTCCTTCCATTATGTTTTGACTTTTATAATGTAACAGAATTCCTTACTATCCAGCCTTGCAATACCCCTGTATTTATCAAGGAGATTCTCTTCTCCATATTCTTGGAAACCTCTTATTCAACCCTCTCTCGCTAGTATATCAGCTAGCGCATTTGCCTCTCTAAATATGTGTTTTTATAGTGTAATTTAAAGATTTAATTATCTACATTATTTCTTCAATTTATTCCCCATATCACCACATTACTAGCTTTTTATTAACTAAGTCTACCACAATCTTAGAATCTATCTGAATTTCTATATTCTTTTTTCTTTTCTCTTCACATATTTTCAATTCATCTCTTTGTGCTAATACCTTTGCATGTAGTGCCGATGATGCATTATAATTCCTTGTGAAAGCTAGATTTAGTTTTCCTTCAAAAACTATTATGATACCACTCCTCCTCTTGCTCCCATATCTCTATCAAAGCTATCATTTTTGTTTAGGGCCAATCATTCTTTCAAAGGTTTTTCCCATTTTATACTTACTCTTTTGAATAGCTTTACTTTCTTTGCTTCTAGCCTCCAAAAGCTCAATGTATTCCTTTCTAACTCCATTCTTTGAATTTTTACAGGACTTGATTCTGAAATCTTTCTAGTTTCCTCCTTTATCTCTGCCCAAATATCTTCTATATCCATACTATGGCTATCAAATCTACTATTATTTCTGGTTTTCCAAATACTCCAGATTATAATATGAGGAATATTATTTTTAATTTATTTTTGAGAGTTGTGTGATGTATGTGTTTTACTCCATTTCTGGAGTTTAACTTTTAGCAATGGGTGCGTATACTTTCTTTGCATTTCTATTTCTAATCTTTTCCAAATTTTAGTCGCAAATCTACCTTGTGATAGGAGTTGATCTGAAGATTCTTTTTCATTCAGCCAACATTCATATCAGAGGCTAATTGGATACCTTTTTTCTCTACATTAGTGTCTAATGGTATGATATCTAAGATAGCTTTCCACATGAATATTTTAATTTTTTGTGTATTCTCATTGTCACAAGCCCATTTAAATAATGTTTGTGCTTCTTTCTTTTTCCTCATTATATTTTTAATTTACTTGAGCGAAAAGGCTCCATCCGCATTGAGCATCTATCTCTATCAGTTGTTGGTATGTTTAGCATATTTTTCCACCAACTCCCTTTGTTTGAGCATTTGTATCTAAACTTGTGATTTCTTGTGCCTATTCTTTTCTTTATTGGGTGTTGTCTTCTATACAATATTTTGCTCACATGAATTATGCCCATAGGCTATCATTTTCTTTTAGCCTCCACCATCTTTTGCCCACCTATGCCCTAGCTAATTCATTAAGGTTAGTAAACCCAATCCTACCTCATAAACTGGATGACATAAGGCATTCAATTTTTTCTAATGTATTTTATATTTACCATCTTTCTTACCCCACAAAAAAAAAGTTCTTTTTCTATGCATTTTATTAGTTTTTTGGGGTGTTGAATAATCATTAAATTATGCATTAATGAGCTTTGCAACACTTGTGTTATTAACGTTATTCTTCTCCCAATACTTAATATTTCCTCCTTCCATCCAACAATCTTCTTTTTTAATGTCCATTAAGAAGTCTAGATATTGTATCATAAGTCTACCTTCATATAAGTCTAGATATTATATCTTTTTTAGTTCTCCTTTTTTGTGGGAGAATCCTATTATGCTTTTAATTCTATGATTAAGGGTATCTGGTGCTTTTGTAGCTACCATATATTGGTATTTTCTTTTATTCAATTTCTGACATGTTTCATCTTTCATGCATCTTAATACTTCCATAAGGCTATGTAATCATGTACTACTTTCATTTGTGAAAATCATTACATTATCCGCATATGCCAAGCAACCCACCTATTGGGAGTTTTTTGGTTGCCTAAAGGTTCCTATCCTACCCTTTCTCATTTTATCCTTTAGATTAACTATGAGGAGCTCTAGTTAAATATAAAAGAGCAAAGGTGAGAAAGGGTCTTTCTGCCTCAGCCCTCTAACTGGTTTAATCTTCTCTCTAATCTATCCATTTATGAGAATTTTTCCCATGTGCTTGATACACATCTATATATCAAATCTATTCATGCTTCTGATAAGTCCATTCTTCTCATAGTGAAATAGAAAGTGTCTCATTCCACCCTATCAAAGGCTTTTAACATATCTAATTTAATTAGGACATTGTGCACCCTTGTTTTTATTCTATATCTCTAATCATCTCTTTGGCCAAACATATGTTCTCTATTATTAAACTATTTTTCATGAAACTCATCTGTTGTTTTGAAATTATTTTAGAAAGAATTTGAGCTAATCTATTTTGCAAAATTTTAGATGAAATTTTGTAAATTGAGTTACACCTGCTAATAGGTCTATAATTTTCCCCTTTTTAGGGATTCTCCATTTTACGAATGAGGACCATGTAAAGGCTTCCTCATTTATTTTCTTATATCTGAGCCACATAATAAATATAGTATAGTATTCATTAGGTCCTCCTTTATTATAGGCCAGCATTCTTGAAAGAAGTCATTATTCCATCTATCTAGACCTGTTGCACTATGCTTATTCATGCAGAATACAACCATTTTCAGCTCTTCTTCCAGGAATTTCATAAGCATGTTATTATCCTCTGATGTGATTTTGTTTTCTATGTTTTGTATGAGAATGTTTCCTCTGTGCTTAATTTTTTCACATAGCTGGTTTTCTAAAAAATTTTCAAAATGTTTTTGTATATCTATATTTTTGTCAACTCATTCCCCTTAACTATTTATTATACCTTTTATTATATGTTTTTGGTTTTTCAACTTTGTTATTTTTTGAATGAATTTTGTGTTTTTATCTCATTTCTTAAGCCATTTGATTTTAGATTTTTGTTTCCAATATACTTTTTCCATAAAGAGTTTATGCCTTAATTCAGCTTGTGCTTTGTTGAGGGCACTCCTCATATTTTCATTTTGATCTTCTTCATATTCTAATTCTCATTTTACCACTATATCCTCTATCTTTTTTATATTCCTATTTATATCCCCAAATATTTCTTTATTCCATATTTTTAACTTTATTTTTTATCTGTTCAATTTTAAGTTTAATCTTTGTTGGGCAATCGTGCTTCCACGGGTAGTGAGATTAAGAACAGAAAACACAGAAACAACACAGAAACAAGAAATATATATGTATCCCACTCCACAAACATCCACGACAGAATCAAAACGAGAAATCAACACAGCAAATAATGTGGTTCGCTAGTCGCTCAGTACGACTAGCTACCTCCACCAGAAAATAGTTATGCGTTACAGATTAAAACCAAGAAATAACGTCTTACAGTATGCAGCATTCGGCAGTCGCAAAATCACGCAGAGAGAGAGGAGAACGAAGATAAACAGTTCAACCGGGTCAAAAAAAATAGCCGCCCGAAAAATAAATACAAATGTTTTTATACAGAAAATAAATAGCCGGTTCATTTAACCGAAGTGGGTCGGTCAGCGGGACCTCCGTTATTGTGCTACTACTGCATCCCCGGGCTTTTAATATTTCCTTTCCTGCACTTACATGAAAATATTAAAATAGATTATTATGTTAAAACAAATTACATATACATCAATCTTTGTGTAGCCTATAGCTTTGTTCCTCCACGGTTCCTTTACTAAATCCATGAAGCCATGATGTAAACACCATGTAAATATTATATTTTTTATTGTGATTAATAGAGGGGTTGTGATCTGAACATGTACTATTTAGGTGTTTAACCTCTATAGAACCATATTTCTCAAGCCATTTGACATTATGTAGCACTCTATCTAGCCTGGCCCATATATTGCCTTTGTTTTTCCAATTATTACATCATGTGAATTGCGAACCTAAAAAATTTGCCTCTTAGGAGGTCTTCCTCCTTTCTTTTCTTTTATGTTTCTTGTGATATTAAAATCCTTTATTTTCTTCATTTCCTTCCATAACTCCTTTCTTTCTTCTTTTGTGCATTTCACATATGCTACAATTATTATTTCATTCTCTTCCTTGCTTAAGCTAAAATTTATTATTTGTTCTGTGCCTTTTAAGATTTGAATATTTATCTTACTCTCCACTTCATCCATAGCTTGTCATTGTGGTTGGAGAAGGCATTTTCAAAACCCAAGATTTTCTTATATTTTTCTAATTACATCTTCACCACCATTGGCTCGGCTAATATAATTAAAGGTGTTTTATACGTATTTACCACCTTTTAGCCTCTTTCTTATGTGGAGGTTTGCAACCCCCCTTATGTTCTAGTATATATAATTATACATTATTGGTCGATTTAGCTTGTGCTCTTGTAGTGCACTTCGATTTGTATGTTATATTTAAGTATTTTTTCATATTTCTAGGTTTTTTAGGGAGCTTAAATTTTTTCCCCTCTCTCCTTTTCATTCTCTTCCTAATTGAATGGTCATGATTTTAATCTCCTCCATTTCCCATTCTCTATTTCCTATTTTATTTTTATATTTTTTTATATCTATATCATCTCTAGTGTGCCTATTATTCTACCCATTTTCTTCCTCCCTCTCAATGAGTTATGTACAACTCCTTACCTCCATTCCCTCCTCTGAAACCCCTTCTATAACTATTGCCCATCCCTTCCCTTTCTCCTTTCTTTTGTGGGCAGCTTGTCTCTCTATATTTATAGTTCTTTTTGCTATTTCTGTTATTTTTAATATCAATTGCCTTTTTTTTCTTCTTCCCTTCTCTCTACTACCCTATCTTCTTCTTCTCTATCCACAAATTCCACTATCTTCATCCCCTTAACTTCATTGACTTGGTCCAATTCATTTAGCCTTTGAAGAGTATTTTTCTGATATTTAACTACCTCCCTAACTCTTCCTACTGCTCCTCTCCTCTCTTTTGCCCTATGTATAGCCTCCTCCCTCCTTCTAACTAAGCATTATTCTGTGGAGTGGCCCATTTTTTTTACATATAGGACAATAAGGGGGAAGGTTCTCTGGAACTACTTGCTGCCAGAAACCTTTTCCCTCTTTATTGCCAATCCATATACGATGAGGTATATGTTTCTACAAGTTTATTTCCAGGCATACCTGAGCCACACTTAGCCAAGCAAGAGTTGTTGTGGCCCCGTCAAGAAGAAGTGGGGTTCCCACAGCACTCATGGTGTCATACAGAGGAAACTTATCAAAGATATGATTGGGGAGCATGGGGAACGGAAACCATACCGGTGCAAATGGTGATTCCTCTTTCATTGTGATGTTTGGCATCCATTTAAATGTTCTCATTAGATATCTAATAATGTACCAGACTCCTTTGAGCCATAAATGATCAAAATCTTCCTCTGAAGACAGTTGCACAAACACATGCTTAGCATCTAGAACCTCTATTTTTATCAATCCTTTAAGCTTCAAGGAGGCAAAGAATGCATGTATTCCTTCAACGCGAGGATGGCCATGTGAAAATTTGCCCACAATCATGTGTTTGTGAGCTTCCAAGAGCTTGGCCATGTCTTTTGTCGTAAAAATTATCAAAGGTTCCCCGATGATTTTTTTCGTTTATTTTTGATAGAGAAGAAGAAGAATACGCAACTTTTGTAAAATGAGAATTAAATGACTTCTTAATATATAACAAATTCATTCCCTTCAATTTCAACTTAAAATGGCTTCGTCTTCACTAAAATTTGGAGTTTCTCTAGAAACATGTGTTTCTCTCTCTAGAAGGTGAGAGCATTTTTTAAAATAGCTTCTTCTTCTTCTTATTCTTCTTCTTCTTCGAATCCCAGCAAAATGGGCAAACAAAATTATGTAAAAATGAGATTAATTATTTAAAAGTGATTCATGTAGCTTAGCAGGACTTAAAATCATGTAGTTGGTCTAATCCACATCCACTTCTAGTTTTTGAGAAAAGTTCCTATCCTTCACTACCCATCTAGACTAGCTGCGTTGTCAAAAGAAGAGCCATAGCAAGATGGGTAAACCTAATGTAAACCAATCATCAAAAATCAATTTTGCAATTTCTACATGTATTTATTTTTCCTCATTCTTTTTTTATGGATTATCTACGAGTATTTCATTTGGTCATTTTTCTCACGTGATGTGGTGTGAATTCATCCTTTTATTCTTTTTTTTTTGGGGATATGAGGGTGGTTGTTTCTTCAAGGACATGCTTGAGGGGTGGCTGGAAACTATCACAAACTTGATGGTACCTTTCGAATCCTCCAGGGGATCAAACTCGGTAAAAGGTGGAAGTCTTAACATGGGAGGGAACAATAGAAGCTCCAATTGGACATCCTTCGATTAAGTATCATAGAATTGATCTTTCCTGATGCTAATGAAGAAAGCAAAGAAATCATCGATCCAAACCCCCATGCTAATCCATTCTAGGCTATTCCGCCAAAACCTGATCTAGATTCAATGAAAGAGATCCTGAGAGATAGTCTTCTTGTGCATCACATGGAGCAAAGGTAGGCATGGTATCGGAAATCGAAATAAATAGAATTGTGTAAATAAAGGGACAAATTCTGGATAGAATGTCTCAATAGGATTTCAACCCGTTATAAGCTCAACGCCACAACACACCAATTCACGACTACCCGCGACCTTATCTTTAACTAGTGGAGGGGAATTCAAGATCTCCATTTTAGAGGCAAAGTTGCCAGAATTGTTTGGTGAGAATACCACGAGATCATAAATATATTATGAGCTTATGCTGGCTATAGAGTATTTCCATATCGGTAAACCATTTCGTAGTCCTCGAGGTTGAGAGAAGGATAAAACTCAAGCTACGGTCTCTAAAGCGAAACCCCTTTCGCCCGAGAAGAGGGAGTTAAACAAGTTGGCCACAAAGGTTTCTTCATCCTTCTTGACTCCCTCTCCATGTTCCAAAGCCATGGTTTGGTTCCGATTCCCAAACCTTCCCCAACCAATTATAAAATGTCTTTGTGCTTAAAACTCTCACTTACGCTGCCAGCTAATGACAGAAAATTCAAGAGAAAGACCCATGGTTAAATGTTTACACATAAGAGAATTATTCAAGATGTTTCTTCATCCATATCACCCTAAAATATATACACCGATCAACCTGCACTATACTATTATGTGTTCAAGATGTTTTTCTAACTCAGATATTAGGGAGATAAAAAGGTAGGGCTACAGGTGGTAAAGGTAATCTGAGCTAGAATTATTCCATTAATGGTCAGATAGCTCTGTATTTTTTCCCTTTAGTAGCACAACTATCTGGGTCAAACAACGACATAAGATCAAAAAAGAAAAAAAACTACCTATGTTCGATCTTCTTGATGTGTTATGATATTCAAAGGTTTCTTATTTAGATTCATAGAAAGGATCATGCCTGATATTGCTAAGCTAGATAAGTGGATGCAATATGTAGTAATCAATCAAATTGAAAGGAAGAAAATCATTTAGCACGCCCTAGCTCAACGCTTAATAAAGGCTAAGCTCAGGAATTAGGAATCGCTTAGTGTGCTAGAGCTAATGAATGAACCCCAACTGTAAAATTTAAAAGGCATGTTCGGGGACTAGCTTTTAGAGAGGAATACAATGTGGATTGCCAATGAAGTTGAAGGGAAAACCATCATATATAAAAAAGTCATGCCTCCGCCTGGCCTGGACTTCATTCATTACACTGCCTAACCCTAGATCTCCAGTAATCAAATTGTGGAAAGTGTCAAAGCACAACACTTGAGAATGCAAAGTAGCCAATAAACCAACTCTCTTGCAGAGAGCTTATGCAACTATTTTCTTTGCACCCAATTAATGTCCCAACACAAAAGTAAATTCCTATAAGTACCTTACCCATTTGGCAATTTGGTTTGGCATGTCTAGCACTTCACTTCTGCTGGCTACCTAGGTGCTTCAGTGCCTTATGGTTAAAATAAAAAAGAAACTTTTTTTCTATGAACCAAGTAATGCCTCTAGTGCCTAAGTGTCTGCACCACTGCATATAACTCCACATCATAAGTGCTTTAATGATGTTTATACCCCCTCAAATTTTTGCTATGATAAGATATACATCTTTCATCTTTCTTGGCTTAACACTGCACCAATGCCTAGCTTAAAATCATTGCAATCTAATTTAAATAACTTTCCAAAATAGGGCAATGCTAATACTGGAGCTAATGACAACTCGGCCTCAAGTGTCCACACAAATAGTGCTCCTTTCTTCATGCTATCAGTGAAAGGCAACATCACTATACTCAAGTTTTTAATGAACCCCCTGTAAAATGAAGCAAGTCCATCAAAACTCCTAACCTTCTGTAAAGTTCTCGGTAAAGGCCAATCTATCATTTTGACTGGTCTACTACCACTCCTTATTCTGATACCATTGATGATCAATCATCAATACACATTATTTCATCATGTCATAAAGTTTCTTTATGTATACAACACTTCCCGCAAGTGCTATAAGTGAGCATCTTGGTCGGTATTGTAGACAAGTATTTTACCAAAATACACAACTACAAACTTTCCAATGTATGGTATGAGCACTTTATTCATCCCCCTCATAAATGTGCTCAGGGTGTTGGATAGCCCAAATGGCATAACCAACAATTCAGATAGTCCCTTTCTGATCTTGAAGATTGTTTTCCACTCAGCACCTGGTCTAATTTGGATTTGATTATAGCCTGACTTGATCTCAGGCTTAGAGAACACTCTATCACCTGCAAGCTGATCAAGCATGTCATCCAATCTCGGTATCGAGAAATCAATAGGTTAGGCATTCTTTTCCGTATGACAGTAGACTTAAGAGTCAGAGCAGGTGACATCCTACACAATGGTCTACCGATAGCCACATGGAAGGAGTTGGATCACTTTCTTGTTCACTCCAAAAAATCCAACTTTCTAGTTATATTGATTCAAAGGCACAACTTAGAATTGGCTATCACCGTTCAAGCTCGCCAACGGCATCATCCATCTCATCAACCATTCCTCTCTCAAGTAAATGATCTTCAAGAAGGTGTTAGAGATTATTGACCAATATAGAGGGATTTCTCAACAGAGAAGGTGGGTAGAGAAGAGAGGGAGAGGCAACCTTGTAACATTGCATTAGTATAATGGGGGATACATAGTCACACATACAATCAGATAGTTACAGTGATGAAACTTCATAGTTGAATAAGGAAGTTCCTTGGGGACAATCCAAAGGAAAGATTTAGCGAAGGATAAGGTGGGTTGCTTTCTCATTGTCTCAATTTTGAGATGGTGGATCGGGCAAATCAGACTTTAGCTCTATCATCTGGAATGGAGGGACGTTTAATAATTTCTAAAGAAAGACCCCTTGTGCCATCTAGCTCTCCCAACTACAAAGAGGAGACAGCCTAGTGCTATTGCTACTAGGCAAGAAGAGCCCTAATACATTCTTATCTCTCCTAGCAATCTGCGACAACCCAGCGCTCTAATAATAAGGTAAGCTATAGAAAGGATAACCATTCTTGAGTGATCGGATCCACCAAAGCCCATTCTCTTAGCAAAAGAAAGAGCAAGACTAGAGAGAGAGTTAGAAACTCTCCTAACATGCTATAAACCTACAGTCAACTAACTACATCCCCTTACATGCCTGAATTGAATTCCTATCTCTTTCATCTGGTCAAGAAGGTATAAAGCTCGGGGAGCTTGCTTGGGTGAGACTAAGAAGTAGAATCTATGTCTATCCATCTTATAATCCAAATCCAAGCATATTCTGTCAGTGAAATGAAAAGTGCTAAATACATGCAATGATTTCTTTTCTACTTGTTGTAGAGTATGTCATTACTTGTCTTTCTTTATCTTTAGCTATGAAGGAAAATTTTTCCGAGTATCTAGTTTGCTATTTTACTAGATCGAGATGATTAATAACTTAAAATACTAGACTTTCTATTTTTGACTTCGTACATGTGCTGACTGTGTCGTTACTGTGAGGGAGAAATGCCTAGAATCTAGTGACAATATGGAAGTTGTTCTTTTTGGTAAAATCTATCACATGTCACTCTTACTAAGGAGCACTTTAAGATAACATGATGAGCTACAGGTATGAGGTCACTTTTATAAGGGAAACACGTCTCCCATACCATGCTCTAGTAAGCGATTGAATCAAAAATTAGCATTAGAACCTTCCTCCTAGCCATAGAATGGCTGGACAATATCTAATGCTAGAGATTGCCCTGTATGAACTCCGGTGGCTCCCTATTGAAGATGGGATAGGATCGTTTGGTTTTGGTCTCTCAGCCCAGATGGAAATTGTAACTCCAAAAAAGGCCTCCTTAGGCAGACCAATTTTATGGTCGACTATGCATGCATCATTTTGAACAAATTGAATATACCCCAGCTCAGTATTATTGTCTGGATGACTCTACACTTTGATAAACTTAACTTATATCTAGGTGGGAAAAAAAATTTAGACTACTACCAATACCAAGTGCTTCCAATACCAAACCAAGGTAGAGAACTCCATGAAATGTGGCAAATCATACCAAGAAGAAAGATCAAGTAGTCTGTTGCTTTATGAACTAGTACTCAAGGTCAACTCATTGGTCCATGGATGATTTTATGAAGTTTGGCTTGATTAGTTTGTAATGGGATGTAGAGGGTTTTCTTCGATAGGAGTCATGCTTGAATATTTTCTCATTCTTCTCTTATAGCTTTGGAAGGTGCGGCTGGATCACCTCCTTTTTAAGCAGTTGGATATTTAGCTTTGTTGCTACTTCCATTTGCTTAAGATAGCCATGTTCGCTTACCTTGATTCAAAGAATATCTCATAAGTAGAAAAGTCTTTCATTCCAGTAGAGAAGATCAATCATATCCATTGTTCCTTCATGAGCAAGTTAGTTTACCTTGTATAATATCAAGTATCCCACAAGATTATCCAAATATTACCCAAGAAGAAGGAACCCTGACAGAGACTAACTTGGGGATAGAGAATGATGTTAGCTTAAAAAAGGATGGGAGGAGGTAAAACACAAGAGAAAATATAAAAAAACATCTAAAATAAGAATTGTATTGAAAGAAAAACTTGATGATTATGCGTGGATAGACGAGGATCTTTTGGATTTCCCTGAAGAAGATTCGGTAATTTTTAGTTGCCCTTCAAGTCACAAGGGTGATGTATCTCAAGACGAGCCTGAGGTGAAAGCAAAGGACGATATATATATTTATAATGAAGATTGGGGGAATCTTTCAAGAACCCAATCCATGGAGGACCTAAAGCAAATGGTCATGGTGCTCGGAAAACAGGTAAAATATAATGAGATTAGGCATGAAATTCCTCACACTCCTAAAACAGTAAGAAATATGAAAAAATATGCTAACATGTCTTATGAATCTAAGTGTACAACTCAAGCTCAAGCTAAATTAGTTTTTAATGGATAGATGCCTATATTGGAATGTTAGGGGGGTAGCTAATAGCCCCACGATAAATAGATTAAGACTTTTAATTAAAGAACATAAAATTTCACTGATGATTATTGCAGAACCAATGGTCCTGCAAGATCAACTAAATAAATATAGAGAAATTTTAGGATTTAATAAGACTTATGCTAACCTAAATAGTAAAATTTGGATTTTATGGCACAGTAAATTGAAAATTGAATTAATAAAAGATACTGAACAAATAGTACATTTCAAATCAGATAAGAGCACAGATCAAATAATCTCAACAGTTTACGTAAAAAATGATAAACAATCTATGTTGGCTTTATGGGAAGAAATGAAAGATATAGCAAGTAGAAATTCACCTTGGATTATAGGAGGCGACTTTAACATAATTAGAAGCCCTCAAGAAAAGAAGGGTGGCAAACCACTGGATAAGGTAGCCATGAAACAATTTAATGACACAATAGCCATTACTAACCTAATGGAAATAGATTTCACTGGTTCGAGATATACCTGGTGCAATAATTGGAAAAAAAAGGAGTCATCTGGGCTCGACTAGATAGGATAATGTGTAACACAAAGTGGGTCACCTCACAAGGGATTACGAGACTTAGACACCTAAATAGAACTTGCTCTGACCATAGCCCCCTGCTTATCACGATTCAAAGAAACCAGGGTAATCCATCTAATTTTAAATTTCAAAATATGTGGGTAAAGCATGCGAGTTTTGTAGGACTTGTCAGAGAGTCTTGGAAAGAACCAGCAGAGGGTAAACCGATGCAAGTTCTATCAATTAAACTTCTGAGGCTAAAAGCCTGTTTAAAAACATGGAATAAAGAGATTTTTGGGAAATTAAATCAGGAGCTAAAAAACTAGAAGAAAAAGTAGCCAAGCTGGAGCAAGATTTTGACTCCACTAATAATAATGAAACTCAGATAGAATTAAGTAAGGCTAAAGGAGAACTGAGATTGAAATTACACAATTTTTTTATAATATGGCGAAAATAAAATCTCAAAAAAATAAAATTAAAGGTCTAATAAATAAAGAAGGAAAATGGGTAGAAGATGAAAAGGAAATAGGAGCTCTCTTTAAAAATTTTTTTGAAAATCAACTATGTAGTCAGTCATGTAGGACAGATAATTCTCTAATGCAAGAGATTGGGGCGACCATTACGGAAGCTCAAAACCAATTAATGGAATTGATCCCAGAAGAACCAGAAGTTAAAGAGGCTGTCTTTAGTCTTGATAAAGATAGTGCAGCAGGACCTGATGGTTGGAACAATTATTTTTTTCAGGTAAACTAGAATACGATTAAAACTGAGCTAGTCCCTACAATTGCAAGTTTTTTTATAGGTGTGGAAATCCCAAAATCATGGGTAAAATCTTTTATAGTATTAATTCCAAAAAAAGAATCACCACAGAAATGTGAGGATTATAGACCAATAAGTTTATGTAATGCTATTTATAAAATATTGGCAAAAATATTACAAAATAGGCTAAGTTTAATTTTACCTTCAATAATATCTCAGGAATAAATGGGCTTTGTTAAAAATAGATTAATGATTGAAAATATAAAACTTGCATCAGAAATGATGAAAGAAATAGGAGGTAAATCTAGAGGAAAAAACTTAGTGGTCAAACTAGATCTATCGAAAGCCTTCGATAGAGTGGAATGGGATACCCTTTGCTTTGTGTTAAGAAGGTTCGGCTTCTCTGAGCTGACCATAGATCTAATATATAGATGCATTTCAAGTACTTGGGTAAGAGTCATGGTAAATGGTAAGTTAAATGAGGAATTTAAACCAAATAAAAGTTTAGGGCAAGGGGATCTGTTATCCCCCCTTCTTTTTGATATCTATTTAGAACTATTAATACAAAACTTGAATAAGAAAATATCCGAAGGTAAAATAATGTCATTCAGACAACCAAGGAATACACCCAGAATAGGCTGTTTAGCTTACGCAGATGACCTTATAATATTTACTAATGCTAGATTAAGTCTTTAATGAATCTTATGGATCTTCTTCAAATATTTGAAAAAGAGACCGGCCAAATGGTTAATAAAAGTAAATGTCAGTTCATGCTTGCTAAAAATGCAAAATTAAAGTTAGTAGATAAATTAAAAAATATTACAGGTTTTGCAGAAATTAAAGGGGCATTAATGTATTTAGGTTGTCCGATATATGAGGGGAGGTTGAAGGGAGAATATCTAATTTACCTTCAAGACAAGATAAGAAAGAAAATAGCAGGATGGAAAGAAGAGCTCCTGGGATTTGGGGGGAGGATTACGCTGCTTTCACATGTATTACAAAGCACGCTAACACACATTTTATCAGTAATACATCCCCCTAAAAAATTTATTAAAAAACTCGAATCAGAAATGGCTAACTTCTTATGGGGTAAAAAACAAGGCAGAAATAAACTACACTGGAAGAACTGGAAAAGTATCTGTTATCTGAAAGAGGAAGCAGGATTAGGTCTAATGAGCCTCCAGGACTTGGTAGCTGCCTGGGACTGTAAAAGCTAGTGGAGACTTAAAGAAAGCAATAATCGTTGGGCTAAATTTATGCGGGCAAGATATTTAGATAATAAGAATAAGACCACTAAGAAAGCTTCGAACAGCTGGAAGTCAATGGAAAAATAAAAAGAGATAGTAGACTCATACTCTATACTAAAGAAGAGTGACTGGAAATGGACGTTAACACCACAAGAAAATTTTTCCCTCAAGTCGGCAAAAGATTTGGTCAGAAAGAAAAAACCGGCTCAAACTCTATTTAAATAGGTATGGCAAGAAAACATCCCGCAAAAAATGCGCTCCTTCACATGGAAGGCTTTAATGAATGCTATACCGGTAGATAGAAATATACAAAAGAAAGGAATAAACATGGCATCAAGATGTGAATGTTGTTCACAAGCGGTTGAAACAACTGATCATTTGCTTTCTAATGGACCCATCGCAGCAGAAATATGGAGAGAGATGGAAGGGGGAAAAAGAATATGTAAAATAGATGATGGATTAATAGATAAAGTTAAAAAATGGGAAAAAGAACACACGAAAAGCCCCACCAGGAAATGGCTTAATCAGAAACTGCCGCATCTAATTATTTGGTGCATATGGAAATCTCGAAACAAAAGTAAATTTGAAAATATAAGGATGAATTTAACAGAAATTATAAAAGATATTAGAAAGGAGATATGTAATATATCAATAATAAAACCGATAGTTATACAGGAAATGAAACAAGAAAAGAAGCTTGAGAAAGAATGGGATCTCACATACAAAGTTTTAAAATAGCAATGGGCTAAATGTATACAGTGGAATGCTCCGCCGGTTGGTAAACTCTCACTTAATACGGATGGGAGTTTTAGCAGGGACACTAGAATAGCAGGAGGAGGCGGGGTAATAAGAGATCATACAGGGACAGTACAGAGAGCTTTCACCAGATCTAGTAGAGCCTCCTCAGCTTTAGAATCAGAAATTAGAGCATTAAAATCAGGATTAGAGATATGTAAGCAGCTAAACTTTAAAAACATTGAAGTTCAGGTAGATTCAAAATTATTAGTTGATACAGTAATCAATAAGAAAATATTATGGAGGTATGAAGAGGATCTAGAAGTAATTCTTAGTCTTTTGGACGAACTGAAGGCCTCAATAATACATATATATAGAGAAGCTAATAATCTAGCGGACAGTCTATCTAAAATAGGCACCACCAGAGGAGATATAGAATATAATGAGAAATTCATGCCAAATAAACTAAAGGGAATAGCATGTTTAGATAAAATGGGTTTTCCTTATATTAGAACAAATAAACAGACCATGAAGGTATGACAAAGTCTCATCTTTCTGCTGGATTGTGCGGGAATTCACCATTGCAGAGAATTTCTGTCTCACGATTACATACATATTAACTCTACTTTTTAGCAGAATAATGAGTATCTTAAAAAATGTATCTTGACTTCCTTTGCAGGATGTTAAGAAGAATAATAGGGTATAAATGAAGGAGATCCCATTGTAGGATGTGTTAATTCTGCATTTCGGCAGAATAGTGCATAGCTAAAATGTAAGGGTGTCAAAATAATATGTATGTAATTTAGAAATTCTGCATATCAAAAAAATATGTGCTAATTCTGCATTTCGGCAGAATTCGATATTCTCTTTAGAAAGGATGTACTTTGACTTTCCTTGCAGGACAATATGTATTCTGTCTTTTTCTTGCAGAATGTTAAAGAGGAGAAATCGACAATTCTGTGGAGCTTTAGTCTTATGTTGTATAAGTTTAATCAAGGATAAGAGTAATAGTGTGTCTAGATCTAGTAGGCACGGTCGTTTTTTGTTTTCTCTTTGGTTTTGTTATAGGATCGGAAGTGTATAAACGAGGAAGGAAGACGGCTGGAAACTTGTGAAGAAAAGAGCCAAACGCACGGGGAAGAGAAGAGATAGAGACCAGACCACATGGGCAGCACTACCCCATATGCTGACTAAAACTGCCTCCAGTGTTGTTGCTGCTGCTAAAGAGCCTCCAGTGCTACTGCTACTGCTGCCTTGAAGAAAAGAGCCTTCAGTGCTGCTGCTAAAACTGCCTCCACACAGATGTAGAGACAATATCAAATAAATGAGTACATGTCATGGAAAACCTGCATGAACAAAAATTAGGATGATGGGAGAATAAAGAAGCTGGGGAAAGTCTGCTGCTGTCTGTTGCTGCCATATGCGAAGTCTGTTGTTGCCATGGGAGAACAAAAATTTACACAGTGCATATACCCATGTAGAGAGCACTCTATTGCTGCCATGAGTCCACCCGCTGCTGAGATGAATATACCTGCTGGTGTGAAAAGTCTACCTACTGTTCATTGTTATATAATAATGAAGAATCACAAAGAGAGCGGCTTCTGTCATAGTTAATCTTAAATAAGGATAATTCTCTATATTTTGGGCTAGGGAATTTCCCTGTAAATGGAATGTCTTATAAATAGCTTTCTTAGGTTGTAAAGGTTTTCCTCCGCCTACAAGTGAGGGGTTTGTTTTCTTTAATAAATGATAAAAGCCTTTTTTTTTTAAAAAAAAAGTTAGTTTACCTTGACTAGAATAAGAGGTAACTAGAATAAGAAAGAGTATATGAATGAAACAAAGAACAGAAAATTGTCTATGCCCCAAAAAGTGTATTCGCATGTTAGAAGAATTCTAAGAGAGTCAAGGTGTGCAAAGCTTTTCCTATGACTAAGCAAGTACTCCTAAAGAGAAGTAGTTTGTTAGATGAATCCACTATTTTTCATGCTGTGTAAGTAGACTCTTTCTTATTATTTAGCCCCACCCGAGTGGGTGCAAGGTGAAGAGATAACTATAGATAAGATACTAATAAGACTAACTACATGATTAGCTTCTAGTGTGTATGCTTGTGATCTAGTTCTATAACTTGCTTCAATGTGAGCTAGGATTATATTCCAAGGCAACAATCACTCGAACAATAAGAAAGAGGGAAGAGGGATTTCACCTCTAAATCTCTTATAACCATAGTGAATTTTTTAGGGAAGGTAGGGAAACATTACATTCATTAGAGCAAGTGCGCCAGTGAGTTACTTATGAAGTGTAGGTAAGAGTATTTTCCAACCATTGGAAGTTCTCATTCAGACACCAGGAGTTCTTATTATCTTAATTGAGGTGGAGTAGCTTTTGATGTCGTAAAAACCTTCCCAAATTCTATTAATTCAGCCGAACCAATTGAAGCACTCAAATTTGAGCACATAGATCTTTTTCTGGGCCTATCTAATAGCATATCTTGAAGTGATTTGATATCTAATAATTACATCTTTTCTGGTATATTTGTTGGCGCTCTAGCTCTATAAAAATGAGTCGTAGTTCTAGTGAATGCTTATTGATTTTGAATGCCCATCCCTTCCCCTATTAGCATTTTCGACTTCTCTTTCATATGTTATGTAGTCGTTTAAACAAAGAAGGAAAATCCAGCTAAATAGTTAGAATAACTAGTTTTAGGTTTTGGTTCTCGAGTAGTTGAATTTGAAATGAAAAAGGCACATTATCTTTTTTAGCTCGTTCTAGTTGGTTGTTTTTCCCTCTTTTTTGGTAAAATAAGATAGTTATTCTATATTTAAAGCAAAAGATATAGATATATCGGCAATTCTTGTTATAAGTCCCTAACAATGGTAGTTGTAGTGGAGGTTTTAGTTATTATGAGCAGTAATTTGGAAAGCCTTTTTTTTAAATCAGTTTTATGCATATTTTCCAATAGGGTTCGCGGGAAAGCTAGAAAACCCATTACTTTACATTAGTCCATGTTTCTGGTATGATTTATAGATAGTAGTCATCTTTGGCTCCCCTTTGAATAATTTTTTTATTAACTAATTTTCTCTCATCCAATAGGATATTCCCAACTGTGGTTCCATCTGGTTTCTGTTCCTATCGATAGAGCTTAGGTAGTAAGAGTTTCCACGGATAGTCATTTCTAGTCTAAGGCTTATGCCTTACAGTCATCTTCTTCCATCCTGCTAGAAAAAGGTACTTCAATCAAGTGTGAGGACAGCAAATCCATTGTAATGATATATTCTAGCTATCCAGTGAGAGAGTGAGTTAGTTCAATTAAATGCTCTACTCGGCCTCTGCCCCTGGGCCTTGCTCTCCTTAAAAAAGATTCTTTTTATCATATAACTAGATGGAGAATTTCGAATAGGTTTTCTGGACCTTCAGATTCGATAATAGATATTGGGGTAAGGTCAAGGTAAAACTCTTTCATTCTAGTGAAAAGGCAAACACATCCATTTGCACTTTACTATACTTCGTATTTGATAATATTAAAATGAGAAGAAGGAAGTATATATTAATAGTCTATTTATACTAATAGAAAATAGAATACTCCAAAAAATCTAGATTCCCCATCAAACACTTTCCTATTCATAAGGCTTCTACTTTTGAAACACTAGAAAACTGAGTTCTTGCAACAATTTCATCTGCTGTAAGACCTGGGGTTCGGGCCTCCATTAAAAATGGCTGCAACTAGCATCCTTGAATTCATCAGCTCCTCTGCAATTCTAGAACATTATATTCATAGGGAAGACCCTAAGAGATTTTTAGCTCAAAGCCCATGGTGGGTACTGCCCCTCTGTTTGGCCCATTCACTTTTTTTGTCTAGTAAAATCATTGAGTTCAAATCAAGAAACTTAAAATAAACAATCAGCAACCCTCCTTCATTTCGAGAGGCAACAAATAGAAAAGTGAATGCCATCCAAAAACTAGATTGAATTTATCCTATTGAATCAAAGTAGTCCGCTCTCTATTCGATGGAGTTGTGTTGTTTTAACCATGGTCTAAGAGAGTATTGTTAAAAAAAATAAAGAAAATACATTTATATAATGAGGACATTGAGAAACAAAGCCATTAAAAAGAGCAAGCTAAGAAACATATATGTGAGCAATTTGATTATGCAAACAAAGATAACCCTTATGCAAAATGCTTAAAGCAAGGAAAGCATATTAGGCATAGCGATAGTATTTATTAGCATTATAGGGTCTTAGAATTAGAAAATAAGCACCACAAAATGTCATTAGAAATTAATAAGTTGGAAATTTATTGTGCAAGCACTCATATAGAAATTGATTATGGAGAATACGAGTTAGTAGCCTATTGATTAAATAAATACCAAATTGGAAAGCATAGGACCAAACATAAATAGCGAGGAAGCTTAGGCTAAAAGGGACAATCCAACATCTACAACATGATGATTATTTTTTCACAACTCTCCCATTTTTATTGTGGAGTGGTTGTACATGACTGCCTATGGATAATATCTTGGTCTTTTAGAAATTCACACAATTTTAGTATCTGATTGGGTTTCAAGAAATTGTTTGAACCATTTAAACATAGTGAAGGCCTCATATTTTTTCATGCAAAAAATAAAATCAAATGAACCACATGTGAGGATCAATAAAGAAATGTTTCACTCTAGTTACTAAAGTTAGTGGTGAAGGTCCCTAAAAATTAAAATTTGCTAATTAATTTTTTGTAAGCATGATAAATCAAGTTTTCAAAAAGTAATATATGGTTCATGGCCATTGGTGATGCAACACAAAATTCAGAAATAAGTTTACAGTTAACATTAAGTTACATAGTTGCATAACATTATGAAGAATGAGAAGAATCGATTGCCTAAACAATTGTTCCTAGAATATGGTCTTGAAATTGAGTGTGGTAAGCTTGAATTTGACTGCTTACACAAGGTTGAGATGATTGATTGGATATTCTTATTAAAAGTAATTTGTAAAGATCATCATCAAGAAGACAATGGAGAAGATTTTTTTAAAATGATAATCCTTTATGAGAAATAAATTTTGGTGAACCCATCACTGAATAATTATGTAGAGATTTCTAGTTAATGGAAAATATGGTTTTAGTTTGAAATGCTATAATGAATTTTAACACAATGTTAAATTTTAGAGATTTGAATAGTCTCATCATTTTGCATCTTCACCCATTCTTCACCAAGAAAAGGTTCCAAGTTGTCCACATTTGAATGATCAAGTGTTAAATGATGTGTGGCATCTGATTCAGGGAATCGAGGAGTGTCACTTGATGTTTATTCATAAAATTTCTAGTAATAATGTCCATCACAATGTCAAAGGCATTAGTTGACTGGACCTTTAAATTGTGCAATTTGGTTGAATTTCAATAAGATTTTGGTTGCTATTGCAAGTATGGTCGATGCAATTATTTAATGTTGAGTGACCCAAATTATTAGAAATCTTACATTATATGAGAATTGGCTGGCCATAGAATTTTAGTGGGAATTATGGCTTTCCTAATATACTAAGATCATCATTATGTGACCTTAGTAAATGCTGAGTTTGAGTTAGATTTAACCATAAGTGGTCACCAAGTTTCTTGTTCCTCAATATGGTATTTGTGATTTATGAAAAGGTTTTGGATCTATCAGATGTTGTATTGAATACCAAAACTATGAGATTGTAATCATACCACGAATCCTCTTAAGGTGAATTACATTTTATCTATGTAATAAAATGGTTATCTAATAGTAATGAATCTATCATTCAAAACTATCCTTAAGATGATTTACATAGTTAGTAAAAGCCAAGCTATCTTTTTAATATACATAAGTTGGGTTTCCAAATGCAAAATGTTGAAGATTATGTCTAATTAATATATCGGGATCGGAGAGATTCACATGTCCAATGCAAAATTCAAGCCAACAATGTAATTCATCATGCTTTTAGTGAGAGATGAGAAAACCAACTCATAATAATCATGATGAGATGCCTCCACTATGTGAACTTGGAATTCAAATGTTGGTGCCCTAGATCTTGAAATTGCCAAGGAAAATACATTGAGCCATCGATATACACTTCAAAACTATTATGATTATGATTTCATCATTTAGGTATTCCAAATAAAGTAGTTTTTTTTTTTTCATTTTTTTTATTGGTAGTTAGTTGTACCAAGCTTGACATAAACTCGTCAATTTGTGGTGGTGAAAGCTTGGATTGATAGTGCATGTTGATTTTAAGGTCCTATAATTAGATGATTTTGATTTGTTTGATAGAGGATCAATGTTGCTTGAGATTCTAGATTTAAACTCCATTGAACAAGGAGGAAGGGAGCTGAGATATTCTAAAATTAAAAAAAAAAGTAAAAGAACAAAAAATTAAAAGAAAATGGAGCACTTGAAAAATTGAAGAGATGTTAGCCACGTCAACAAACAAACTCAAACACACTAAAAAAACAGTTAGGAAAAAATACTAACATATTTTGTAGTAAAGAATAGCTATCCACCTGGTAGGTAAAAACAAAAAGACCATGAGTCTTGATATTCTTTGATATTGTTGAATGTGAATGAGATCATTATAAATATGATCAATTCTTACAAAATTGATATTATTCAATGACTATCTAATCATAATTAAATAAATGGACATAATTATCAAATTAAATTCAAAAGCAATTTTATGACTGGAATGAAATCATTTTTATTGATGCATTTTAAAAATTATGTTATAATATTTAATAAAAAGCTGAATGATTTAGAACAGAAATGAAATTTACTTAAACAAGATATTAGAAACAACCAATCACCAAATAATAAGTGATATTTGTACTTCATAAGTGCATATGATGAAAATGAGAGTAGATATTTGTACTTCATAATGATGATTTCAAAAAGTGAGGTCTAAAATGAATTGATTCAAATAACATCCTACCATCTCAATGACAACAATGGGCAAAGAATATCAAACATACATCCCCTTCCACAACAATAAATAAATTAAATAATATATCAATAGAGACAAGGGTCAAACCAAGATAATTAATAAAAAAATCATGATCATAATAACCATAAAAATAAATAAAAAATATATTATTAATTTCAAAAATAAAATAAAATATGTGTGATACATTATTAAGTCTCATATTATATATAACAAAAATAGATACTAACATTTATTTTAAAATACATTTTGTGTGAGATTTAAATTATATAATTGAAGTTTATGGCATTGTCATTATTTATTCCACACAACTTGAATTCATTAATCAAACTTTTTTAAAAGTGAAAATTTATAAATTAAATCAAGAAAATTTGTGGTTTCTTTAATAATATGGAATTTGATGAAACAATGTATGATTTAAAGAATCATAAGGGTGAAGCTTAAAATTGATTCTATATCTTTATTTTATTTTGGGTTTTTTGTGTTCTTTAGAAAATCTAAATTCATTTACTTTTCAAGGTTGATTTTAATTTTAGTACTACTAGGGGATATATCTCAGCTTGAATAGGTGGACCACATTTCACAATTTGAATTTTGGTCATACATTTATTTTAATTTTAGACATGTATTTTTGTAAATATGTCTTTATTTTATGCAAAAATAGGGAAATACATGACAAAGTAAAATGTTATTCTCATATATAAATATCAAAGTCAAAGAATATATGATGAAAAATAATGATTTTTTTTATGTTGAGTAATTATATGTTTAATTATTTTGTTTTTATTCCTTTTATATTTACTTGTAATGTAGTATGTTAAGATGGTTACAATGATTTGACAATAATTACTTGGAATCAAAAGGTTTGAACTAACTATTTCATGACCATTGATACACACATCATTTTAGAACTTGGTGGAAAGTGAAGGTTTGACTTGATCCAAAATTGAGTAGAAGTTGTTTTACATTGTCTATGTTGATTTATATGGGGTTTCCAAGACAACATTATAAGTTTGTTTATGGGCTCATACTTATTTGTGATAACACAAATTTTGCTTTCAGAATTTTTTTTTTTTTGAGTTTTATTACAAAACTTTCACTACAACAAAAAACATATTAAATGATGCTTAAAATCATCATTAATGATATTTCATGTCGCTTATTAAAAATGTCATCCACTAGTCTGTCATAATAAGTATTTTCCTATAATGTCATTTTTTAGAAGTGTCGTTGAAAAGAACCTTGATGCTAAAAAAACTGTCATTATTTATTATACCAATCTACCTTGACACTCAGAGAAATGTCATTATTTGTTGTATCAATCTTAAATTATTTGAATACGATGACACTTAGTAAAAGTTTCAAGGAAGATAATAAATTATTTAAATATCAATTTAAAAATTGTTGTAAATAAATTTTCACCTGTTGATGTAATAATGCATGCACATAAGAAAAACTTACGTTCCAATCCATACCAAGATTTTAGTTTTTAATTACAATGGGGAACTTGTACTTCGTACATTTCATAAACAAAAAAAAAATATCACAATTTCAACATTCATTTCTTTAATTCAATTCAAATTTTCTTATATATGCAACCCAATTGTGCCTTATCTCCAAGAAACTGCTTCATGCTAGCTTAACTAAGTTGAAAGTTAATTTCCTAAAAAGGCAACCTACATACAAAAAGATGAACTATAATCAATTATACTTGTAGAAAAAAAAATATTATAGAGCATTGGAAAATAAAAATGAAGGAATGATAACAACATATCATGAAAATAATTTATATAACAATTGACATATATGATTAAAAAAAATTTAACAACAACAAAAATAAATTTAGTAGTAATTGGTAAAATAGAAAGCAAGAGATTTATCAATTATGACATAAAAGTTGATCAATTATGGTAAAATACAAAACAATAATAATCCATTAAAAACATATATGTGTGTAGTGAGTTGAAAGATCAATAATCACAAACTACTTGAAGAAACACTACAAAAACCAATTAAATTTAATAAAATAAAAAGTTAAATTACAAGCCATCTTCCCAATACTTTAAAAAAACTCAATTAGATGTTATGTAATGTAATTTCAAGTTCTATTGATTACATATATATAGTAATCCATCAACTTATAGTTTTAGATTCATTTATAAAATAAAAGGCTATGTAAAAAAAAATTATGCCTTGAAAAAATCATTGTGTTTTATAAGGGTGACAATGTGACTTACAATGTTGTGGTAAAGTATTGAAGCCAAAAGTTGAAATCTTCATGTTTTCCATAGCCAATCAACAAAAAAAATCTATAGTTGACAACGAAAACAAGAGATAATATGATAATAATAAAGTTCCAATTGCATATTCCATTTTAAAATATTTAATAGAAAGAAAGAAATAATAAACTTTATATCATTATGAAAAATACATTTATTATCACAATAGTTCATAGACCATTCCAAAGTTGGAAGATCTTCTAACTTCACCAAAAAAAAGTTTCCCTTTAGACACCTATGAATCATGCATACAATATACTAACTTAATTCAACTATTGGAAATTAGATAAATATCATGAATGTGGTAGGAAAATACTAAAAAGTCTTCAAATGATTATGTCAAACAATTTACCTTCAGTCATAGTTTGGTTCAAAAGAGAGATAAAGTATGAACCTCATCAAAAGTGATAGTTGGATATGCCAAAATTTGTTCATGCTTCAATACAAAAAGGTGTCCCCAAAGCTTTTCAAACTGAGCAAAGTATTAATTAAGTCACCAACATCACCCATTCAGATCGTACTTCATTCAACTCATCTTTGTTGTATGATTTTTTTACATGAAACTATTGAAAAGTAAAGTAATAGTTTCATCAATTACATTAGAAAATAAAATAAACATTGATATATTGAGAACCAACAAATCAACACATACCTTTGTTGTAAGACATTCTTGATCGAGAATGATATCTTTCATATATCTCATCACATGGTATCCACATTCTACACTACTTGGTTGTATCGGGCACTAAATGGATAAAAAAATCATTATATATATATATATGGAGTTACTTGCAAGTCATATTGTACTAAGTTTAAAATTAAGAAGAAGACGCTAAGTATTTTATTACTCAGTTTATGAGTTATTTACCTATATTACAACCCAATTAGGCTCTCTTTTTGACGATTTATATTTTTTAAGTAGATGAATTCTTAGAGCCCTGCATGAAGAAAATAATTTTTGTTACCAACTATGCTTCATTCTATAATATTAAGGGAAAAACTTACATATTAACAATGTCTTTAAGATCATCTGAAGGTTGATTATGCAAAGAATCAAGGTAATAGGCGATCAAAGTCTTTATGTCAAATACCACCAAAACCCAATGACAACAACAAAATTAATATGAGTGTAACTACATATCAATTATAATTTGATAAATATACATACTTATAAGCTTACTTATGTTTAATAACTTACCCTAGGTTATATGGAATAAAAATAAAATCAGCATTATTTGTTTTCATCGACCGATTAGCTATAATCCTTGACCTATTATTCTTGCTTGCTACTCCCATTCCAGCTTTGGAAACCAAGGTCGGATTTACAAAAATAAATTGCTCTACATCTTTAGCATCAACCATCTTTTTATGCAAGTGTCTTATTTACTTTCACTCAATATTTAAAAGTTTTAATATTTTAATGTAACTGAAATTAATTACAATTTTTATTATAAAAAATTAAAGCATAAATAAGATAGTTAAAATATATGAAAAACATATTAAATTTTTCTCTTACCATATATAGAACTTAAGGCAATTAGATGACACCTCTGTTGATGAAATTATGATATCCATATCTTCTTTCATGAGGAAGGTCTTAAAAGACTCTCCAAAAACATCATCTATGATTTCTACTGCATGTACCTTCTCTTCCTTTAACAACTGCCCAACAAATGTAGCAAAGTTCTTGATATCTATAGGGTTTTCATCCTTAAAACTCAATGTTCCCTCTTTATTCCTCTGTTTCTTAAATTTCTTTGAATCCTATCAAACATAAAATATCATTGTATATATAAGAATTGTCCTAAATAAAATAGTTTTTTTATTAGTAACAAGAAATTTTTTATTTTAAAATAAAGTACATACCTGGATGAGATGAGTAGTAAGAATGACTAATTGGGCAGACCATAAAATTTGATGCCCAATAACATCTCCAATAGAGGTAATTTGGCTTGGGATAGTTACAGGAATAATGTATTTGGATCATAAGAAACATCCACAGCAACAAGGAAGTTAGCACCACATGCAAGTACTATTGTTCCAGCAGCAACTACATTTTATTTTGTCCCTATGGCCAATTGACATTTCCTAACCTATAAAATGAAACAATATTATTTAGTTATATGCAATCATCTAAAGTTGATTATTTCCAAGTAGAAAAGAATTAATTAGACAAAATTAAGTTATCATAACTTAATGAGCTTATTAATATAATTTATTATACAAACATATATTGTAACATTACTTCTATATAGGAATTAATCAACTAGGTAAGTTGATATTAAAATTATGTGTTTGTGTTGACACATTTTTATTATAGAAAATAATATTAATTACAACTTACCTTGTTTACTTTTAGCATTGGAGGAGTGTAGTCATTTACTCGACGTTTTGGTTGATCAACAATTTTAGGAAGGATAATATGTTTTTGGAGCATGTTAGAGCTACCAACATCAGATTGAGGTGTGGTGGGTACCATCTGAGAAAGTTGGAATAAAATTTTTGCTTCAAACTTTGATTTTTGCTCTTGCGATTCTTTCATAAATTTCCACAAAGCACGATCTTCCATAGAATGAAAATAGTGTCATGGTGTATAATGCTTTCTTTTAGCTCGTACTCGACCACTATATTCAGGAGTTCCCAATGTTTTAGTAAATATGTCATTTCCATTGAAACTCAAACAACTTTCTTGTGACTGTTACAACATCTTATCCTAATACACAATGATGTTATAAAATTTAATGTCATATTGGTTTATATAAATAAGTTATTAACGTAAATGAAATATATGTTACATAACTTATACTTACAATCTTCTCCACTATCGGAATGACCACTTCATCATAAGTGTCATCTTTTTTCTTTATTGCTTTCTTCCATAATACACTTCTATCAATGACTTTAGTAAAGCCGGTTTCTACCAACTTTTAAAATATAGAAATGTAATATAATGAGTCTCGAGTTAATTTCAACATAAGAAAAATGTAAATTAACAATATCTTTAACTTACCATATCTTCCTACTAAGATGATGATTATATATATGCTTTTTCCTTCTTTATTTTTGAACTTCTCTAAACTTCTACAAATTTTATTTCATATTAAGTAAAGAAAATATAAGTATATGACATGAAAATAATTAGAAATTTACCTGAAATCTTTGAGACATTCTTTAATTGACAAAAATTATCCAATCTTCATCTTCAATAAATTTGTATTCAAATGGTGGTTTTTAAAGAAGCTTTAGTTGGTCTTTGAAAGGAATGATATACTTTGCAGTCAACATGTTCTTAAATGATCTAAAGCACCTGCCCATTGATATCATACAATTCCTTATACTTTTACAATCTAATATAAATGCAGCCTAGAAGTAATGAACATAGTTATTAGTTGTTAAAAAAATTTGCAAATAGAATTAAAAAATATTAATAGATAGAAAAAAATTACTAGTTTACCTCAATGGAGTCCCACAATTTATTCTTCAATTGCTTAGGTACATGGTGCTAGGTGTTATATCTAATTGGGACCTTAGTACGTGCCAATATGCCTAAATAACTTGTGAGATGCACAGCAGCTTGTCCGACATAAACACTATCAACATTATACTTTATTGCAAGTTTTATTCCTTTGCTCCTATTTTTGATAACCATAGTCTTTCTTGTTATCCCTCTACATCTATTTCTTATAGTTTCTTTATCTTGTTGTTATGTATCCATACCTTTCATAAAAATAATTATAATGTTTAAATAAAAGTACTAAAATATCTAACAAAAATTTAAAGAATAAAAAATTAACTAATTAAAGGCATTACTTAATCAACTGCTTTGCATAAAACATAATACTGTCAATGCTTTGAATAATGTCAACCTAACATTAACTAAAATTGAAAGCATAAAAATTATCTAATAACAAAGACAAATAAATTAACTAGTATGCATACATTTACACTACAAAAAACTATAGTAGCATATCAATTCACAATATTAAAACAAAGCTACAATTTGGTTACATATATGATTTCTTCTCAACCCAAATTCCCTCACAATCATCTCGAATATAAATTTGATCAGAGTCATCCATTGCATCAAATAATTCAACTTGTGGAAAAGAAGATATGACTGGATTGTGTTCAATAAAAATGTCCATAGGATCATCTTCGTTTGCTCTTTCTGTGAAGTCTTGTTGAGGAGTTGACAAAACAATTGACCATCTTGGATTAAGCTCATCTTGTACATAGAAGACTTTCTTAGCTTGGGAGGCTAATATGAATGGATCTGACTTATGAGCCACTCTGCTAAAGTCAACTAAGGTAAATCCAAGATTATCAAACATGATTCCATTTTTATCATCAACCCAATCACACTTGAAGACTATAATTCTGAACATAGTATAATCAAGGTCTCAAATCTCAGTAATAACTCCATAGAAACAAAGTTCCCCGAAAATAGGATTATTATCCTTAGCACTAGAAATTTGCATGGTCGTTGCTACAATACTAATTCCACTATTTTTGGTAGCTAGTAAATCATCACGCTACTTGGTATTATATTGACACCCATTGATGACATAACCATTATACTTCATCACATAATGGCTTGGACCATCAGCTATCCATTTAAGGGTTTCATATACAGATTCATTATTTCCAATTGCAACTTCAACCTATAGAAATAAGTTCCAGTTATCATTTATATGTTAACCATTAATGTAAAAGATATAGAAATTTTAAGAAACCATTGTAGTACCATTTGTCGTAACCAAAAAGTAAAAGTACGAGCATGCTCATCCTGTAACCACTTTTGCCTTTTTGATTGATGTGTATGTTTCACTTTCAGCCATTGCATGTGCTCTCTATGAAGTCATGTATAATAATTAAATAATTCGAGTAATATATTATATGTACAACAAATAAAGAAACAAAAAGTTAGTGGTGCTTACTCAATATAAGGTTGGACAATTAAGGTATTTTCCAACAATAATGATGTGCTTGTAACCATAAATTGGAATCGGCCTTCATAGTATGACTTCCAAATATTGGTCCCCCGACTTTTTGGTCAATGTTTGAACTACTAGGAATTCCAATTACATCCACATTTGATAAGTACTCTATACAAAACTCGATTCCTTCTTCTGTAATATTTCTTTAATTCTCTTCTAGAGCATAAATATCACAATGCTTGGAATAATCATGGCTAATACTTAATTCTTCTTAATACAAAGTTTCAATAGTAAGAATTAACCATAGCTTTGGTCTTAGTTTGTTGACAATAATTTGTAGCAATAGAATTGGCAACCACCAATTATTTTTTCAAGATTGAAAAGTCATGGTGAAATGTTGTGCTATTATTTTGGAGGCCAAATGTCAAATAATATTTGTTATTTCGGCAATTATTTATGATATTATATATAAAACAATTTTAAAATGAATAATTTCAAAAAATTATGGGTTTTGATGGATTATGATGAAAAATAATGAAATTGAGTAATTTTTCTATGAAATAAAAATTTAGTGGATTATTGACAAGGATAGGAGTGAAAAGTCATATAGTATTATAATATTTTTTATGTCATGAATTTGTTATATCTTATTGAGCTATAGCATAATCTGGGTGTTCATTCTTAGTAAAATTTCTGTACACACATTCTATGATAATTTTTGTAAGTCACAATTCTACCATATTATTTACACAATTATTTTACTATGTAAGATATTTGTCTCAATAATAAAAATTCTTGGAGTTACTATCATACGAGTTCATTGTATATTTTATGAATATGATATTAATTCTAAGTAGGAACAATCAAATATCTCACTAGTGCTAAAAATTGTGGCATACCCTAGTTCCACTATTTTCTCATTATAGAGCAACCAAGTCCAAGGCAAAAGCTCGGGCCTCTTCTCAGTATCATGACTTATGTGTTCTAGATATGAAATATGTATTCATAGTCATTTTTAGTGTTGTAGTAATTTAATATAAGAGAGAGACTAGAGTTGTGAACTAGTCCTAGTATAGCGACTTTGTATGCCAGAGATGAAATGTATAGTTGTGGCTATTTATAATATTGTGACATTTTAAAACTAGAAAATTTCCAATGAAATGGCTCATTCTAAAAAGTCATGAATTTTGAAATATAATTTGAACCTAGCCACTTGAGTATAAAAGAGAAAATATGAATTTTAAAACAAGATTGTAGGGCATGAGAGAAAAACACAAAAGATAGAATTTTGGGAGCCAATTTTTGACAAACCCTAGAGAAGATCTATGAGCAAAGGAGTGATACAAGATACAAGAATAAACCCAATTAGAGAGCATGACATTCAACTCTCCATAGAAAAAATCCAAGGTGCAAAATTAAGAATTGTGAATTTAGGATTTGATTCCTAGATACTCTTGAGATATATGTTTAGGAACACAAAATTCCATGAGATATTTTTTTAATTATATTATATGAATTTCTTCTCAATGTTAGGCTATATTGAAATGTAGGGTTAAATTTTAATAATATGTGATGAATGCTTAATAGAATATTTTCATGATTTGATTTTGTTGTGGTTTGGACATTGAATATATAATTGAAATTAGGGTTTAACTATTGTTTTATTTATGCATACTATAATAGTAAATGATAATAGATAAGTGATGAAGTACACTTGTATGTAATGGTGGGAAGGAAGTGATAGTCATTCTTATTATAACATGTAAGACAAACCTATACATGAAAACCTAATATTAAAGTATGTTAATCACATGAGTATGATGCTTATGAAGCCAAATACACAAATATTTTTCTAAGCTAATCTATTATGCATGACTTTTCTAAAAGAAGATGACCCTTGAGCATTTTATAGAATATTTTCTCAAGAGTTTTTGTTTTAGTATGAAAGTTGCATATTATTGTGGTAGATGATAACATTTAAACCACAAGATACATGTGACTAGAAGTGATTTTCAAGGTGGTAACATTTATGTGAGTTACTTTTTATCATACGATGATCAATGATGATATTCAAAAAAAAATCATATGGTAATTGTGCATGTATGATGCTCATAAATTTAAAAGTATAAATAGTTTTACTACCACATCAATTTAAGTATATATAATACATGAGGATGTAGAATAAAAATATACATATGAAGTAACCATTAAGTGAAGTTGATAAATTGCCTAAAAGGAGATGACCCTCAAGTAAACTTGATTTGTCATCTTGGTGGTAAAATATTGAGAGAATAATTATGAGAAGATCATCATTAGGAAAGAATTAATAATTGATAACCACCTTGTATGAAATTAAAGAATTAGAGTGTTTTTAAAAGAATCAAATATTCATTCTATAACTGAGCATAAAAATATGCAAACAATTTAGTTAAGTCATCATGCATAATCTAATGCACTAATCCTAGAATATAAGAATCATACCTAAAACATAATTTTATTCTTTCAATTAAGGCAATAATTAACTATTAGTTCATTTATAGAACTACCTATACAATTTTCTATGAGATTAATATATGATTGAATAATATACTTTACTACTTGTATGACCCATATACTTATAAGATTGGATGGATATGAGATCTTCACCCAACTAGATTTTGAGACTATGCACAAGCTTAAAAATTATGCATCATATTAAATTTAAAACAAGTTTTTTATACCGTTATCAGAGATTTTTTAATTTAGTTATTAAACTTTATTTGACATAACTTATGACTATTCTTAAAAAAAGATAATTATATTTTTAGTAGTTTTGATATTAAAATATTAATTTTATCTTGATTTGTCTTGATTGACTCACATTACTTATTTGTATTTTGTAATTTAGTATTTTTTTATTTTTTAGTCATAATCTACAACGCAAAACTCTTGGACTAAGCCAATACCTCAGGATGCTTTTAAAAATTAAAATCAAAAATAATAATAATTTTGGGAGTATAAGATGAATATGTATAACTCAATGTATCAATATGATAAATATTATTTCTCAACAAATAGTAACTTCTATCTCATACCTACAATTATAATGTAACACTTTTTTAAAGCATGTCTGAATTAGTATATTCATGTCTCAATATGAGACTTGAATATTCTAGTTTCGACATGCTTAAAAGAAGTGGTACATTAAAATTTTAGGTGGTTGAAATGATTCTGGTTAGTGGTGAATAGTAGGGGTGTGACCGAGCTGAGTCGAGCTGAGTATTAGGCAGGCTCGACTCGGCTTGGTTTTAAAGGAGTAGTCTCGAGCTTGTTCACGAGCCTGGTTAACAAGCTTGCTCACAAGCCTATTCATGAGCCTGTTCACGAGCCTATTTATGAGCTGACGAGCTGAGTTTAAGGGTGCTCGGACTCGGCTCGTTTAACTTACGAGCCTCAAAATGATGTTCGGGAATTAAAGAAAATGTTCATCTAAAATAGTCAACATACAACTAAATTAAAAAGATAAAATAATAAAAGTTCAATTAACTTGATTGAAGTTCAAGAGTTAAAATATTCATCATGTTCATTTGTAGGAAAAATTTGTTGTGCATCAAGCCTTCTCCATGTTCATGAGCCTATCCACGAGATTGGTTCACGAGCTTGTTCACAAACCTGGTTAACTAACTTACTCACAAGCCTATTCACGAGCCTATTTACGAGCTGACGAGTAGAGTTTGAGAGTGCTCAGGCTCAGCTCATTTAACTTACGAGCCTCAAAATGTTGTTCGTGCTCGGTTCGTTTAACTTAATAAATGAGTTCAAGCAAGCTTCTAACAAGCCGTACACTTGGGCAGCTCGCAAGTAGCTCGGCTCGGTTACAGCCCTAGTGAATAGGAAGCCAAAGAAGTCGAAAAGTTATGGTACATCTAAATTTTAAATTGAAAAGGAGAGTTAAAAATACTAATTTGGGCATGATTAAAGAAATTACTATACCATAACTTTATGTAGTTGAAATAATTATAGTTGGTGGTTAAAAGAAAGTCAAAGAAGTTGAAGGAGCTATGACACATCCAAATGTTATGGCAGAAACAAAAAAAAAGAAGATTTGTGTATTCAAGACCAAAAATCTATTTGGAAACTAGTTTTTAAGTAATCTTTCATATAGTATTGTTGGACAACATAAAAAATATAAGGATAAAAAAAGTAGGGGGGTACATGTAGACATTGGCATGGACAACATAATTGATAGATGAAGTAAATGTCTTAGCAAAGGTATAACTATTGATATTAAAGGAAAACATAATTTATATATGCACCTCACTTGATACTAATACATAATAAAAAGCTCCCACAAAATGGATAACAATATCAAACAAAGCTATGATTCAGATCAAATTAAACTTGAAGTAACAATCTTCAGCATGCATCATGACTTTCAAAATGACTCAAAGCCATGGCCATGAACCAATGTTATGACTTTCAAAAAAAATATGCAAAGTCATGACCTTGTGTGACTATTTAAATAGAGTCACTATGGAAAATAAATTCTAACTCCCTAAATGATTTTTCATCCCAATTCCAAGCTGCAACACCAAAAATGTTAAGCCCCGACACCCCAAAGCTTCAATATAACCATGGATTAAGGGACGTGATCAAAATAAAACGGAAATGGTAGCATTAAATAGATGAGCAACAAGATAAAAATAAAATATCCATGGTCCTGTGCTATTGATGTTTTGCAAAGTGACCTAGTACCCATGGAAACTTTCTATTAGAAACCAACAAAAAAATGAATGAATACAGTTCTTTCTAAGAAAAGTTTTATAGGAGAGCAATGTTTTATGGAGTTTATTCCCACTTCTAATAAATTATAAATAATAATGATTAAAGTTTATTTTATCCTCACACAGAAAGAGAAAATACATTAGTTTTATAAGAATTCTAGGTTAGTCTTTTATGATCAAAAAGAAAGAAGATGCAATGTCGGAAGAATTTGAGTATATTTTGTTAGATGAATTCTTAAAGCATTACTTTGACTACAAGGGACTAGAGATATCATGTGCTTTAATCCCAAAAAGTATGACTTGATTTCAAAGCAATTACAAATGTATTAATAGAAAAGGAGAATAAAAAGTAACTTAAAAAAAGTGCAAATAGATTTTTGATGTGTGGAGAACTCATAGTGGTGACTAAGGTGTAGTTATACTTCATTTACTTATTTTTATCGATGATGCTCCATGTCTAAATTATTACATAAGATAGAGTAATTTTGTATGCCCTCTTGATAAGCTATAGATTCAATGTGGGAAAACTACTTGAGAAATATATTTTTAATTATCAAGAGAGTAAATTTTATGGCTTATTAATTTTATCTTTCTTTGATTACCTTATTATGCTGAGCCAAGTGAATCCATTTGGATGATGATACTAATGAAATATGCCCTAGGGTATTCCATGACATTGTGGGGTGTTAAAATAGAGGTGGGATAGAAAGAATTGATGGATTTTTGGCGAGAAAGACCATTCTTCACCTAGGTGACATAGAATAAATAAAAATAAGAGTTAAAATATTAGAAGAAAGGAATCCCACATTGAGCATTCTCTAGCTACTAGAAAATGGCATGTTAAATAATATTTTTCATATTTTGGAAAATTTGCAAATAAAAGCCTAAAAGAGAGAGGATCGCCTGAAAAATGAGATATTGTATTTTCGTACAATGATATTAGAGGAAGCACAAAAATGAGATGCAATATAAGAAGCATATCTTCAAAAAAAAAGGAGATATCATTTATGGCGATATAAGAAAAATTTAACGACAAAATGTAAAAACTCTTAGAAGAAATGATGAAATAAGTTGAGATAAGAGTAATGAGAAGTGTTGAATCATTTGAAAAACTTTATGATGTTGTTGCAATGGATTAGATAAGGTGGTGATTATAAGAGATGAAAAAATTAGAGGAGATATGTAATATCAAGTGAATTGGTGGACAAAAGATTTGGGAAAATGCATTGTGAACTAAAAGATATTATATTTTGCAATTTGATCTTTTAAAGGCGCACTAAACTATATGGGAAGAAGATAAGATATGTTGCATAATAGTTGATGATGATATTGGATTAGGTAGCTACCAACAAGAAAGATTTAGAGATATCATCCACTTTTATGCTACCATTTGACCACTGTGGATTAGATGACTCAATTTTCATTATTGATCAAAAAGGGAAGTCACACTGCCAACTTCCCTTTCCTAATTGATTTGTATTTTTTGTTTGTTTTCATAGATATGATAGTGTTGTTAGTAATTAATTTATAATTTTTATGCAGAGTAGAGTAATTTCTAGAGGATGAGCAATCACTTTAGTGTATGATTTTGTTTGGCATGCTAAATACCAAATAAAATTAAATAGTTTAGTGAATATTCATGATGTTATTGTATAAAAAAGAGCTTTATAATGAAACATTTTTGAAAGATTATGATAAATAATAGTGATATTGAGTGATTTTAATGTGAAATTGAGACTTGGCAGTTTGTTGAGAAGGGATGAAGCAAAAATTCATGTAAATTCATAATATTCATTATGTAATGACTTTTTTATATTTCATTGAGCTATAAAATAGTTTATCATCTATTATTAGTTGAAATTTTACATAAATAGTAGTGGTAATCTTAAATACCTAGTAGTGTCAAGTGAATTGCGTGGCCTGAGCATGGCATGAGGTGTGACCTGAATTGAATATGCTAGGTCATGCTCATCATGATTCAAAATTGTTCATGGACCTAGACTATGCTGACCTTAGGCATAGCTCATGCTATGTTGAGTTATAGCCAACCATGAAATATGCAAAGCACGGCATGACTTGCATGCCAAAACCTATGGCATGATCCACTAGCTTGGATATTTGTGAACAGGCATGGGTCAATCACGCGTCATTGGTCATGCCCAATCGAGTAACCTCCCTATGGGATGGGGTTTTTTAAATGGCCATGTAAGCCAAATTAAGCTTACATGGCCTGCCCATTGCATTTTCATGCAACAGACACTAACAATGACAACGACATGACTAACCTGTTGATGTTGCTACCTTAAAGAAATAATTTTTTAAAAAAAAATTATAGCTATCAGATTATTTTCAAAAGCTATATGACAAAAATCTGATGGCTATTGGATTCTGGCATAAATAAATAAAAAAATAAAAAAAATAAGTTTTTATCATTTCTTAATTTGAGATTAAGCAATTTAGAATTTTCATTCTATATTTCCTCTCCCCATTCTTTCTCTCCCCTCTAATCTCTGTTCTATATCTTCACCTCCAAATTTTCACTATTTTTTATGTGAACATTTTTTTAATGTTTTAATATTTATTTTATGCATATGCCATACGTGGTGAAACTTTTAAATTGCAACTAGGAATTTAAGTTGAGCCTTTATGTTAGAGGAGGTGTAGTGCAGTGCAAACGATACTATTTTATAACAAAGAAGTTATGGATACACTTTGTTTTTTATTTTATATAAGTTTTTAATTAGTTTAATTAATAAAATAAAATTATTTAAAATACAAATTGTGAATATAATGATGATAAATTTAAAATTGACATAGATGAAGATAATAATAATAATAATAATAATCATCATCATATCATAAGGCTCAAGGTCGAAACTAAGTTTTCTTCAATGGTCTCAACCTAAGCCCATTTACTACCTAAAATAATAAAGGATATAAATTCTAGGGGTGTCAAAAAAATCAACACAATATATATTTTTTCAAAAGATATATACATGTAAGAGTGCTTGTGGTACTAGACACCTTAAGAGGCATGAAAATCAATGCATATAAAAATCTGGTGCTTTAGATCTCAGGCAATCCCAACTGAGCAGTATGGTCGTTCAAGTTGAATCTAGTCAGGTTTAGCTTCATTAACCCCATTTATATACCAAAATAATTTGTTAAACCTATTTCTATCTAGCTTTTCATAGGATTCCTAGGTCAACAAGTAGGAATGACATAACAAAATATTATATGTTCAAAAAAAATTAATAATTAACACATTTAGGAAATATAATGGAGTGATGAATGTGCTGTTTGATATATAGACTCATAATAATTATACATCATTTGCATGTCTCATTGCCCATTATGTAGATTCAAAATAGAAAATTAATAAACAAATTATGATTTAATGAGATTCTTCACCCTCTTGATGGTCATTGCATATGTGATATGTGAGAAAATGATGAGGATCTTTATAAAATATACTATTCACAATAAAATATTTAGTATTACTTTCAATAATACTTTTAATAATGGAGTAGCTATTCATATATTAGAACTATTAGAGATGTGCTATTATGTGATATTTTTTATGTTAGGTGCATATTTCATATTATTATCTTAATAGTATAGGTGAGAATGAAAGTTATTTCACCCAAATAAAAAAAAATAAATTCAATAAAATAACTTAGGATGCCAAGCAGCAACATGAGTTTAACCTAAAAAATTCTAAATGGATGTAAGACATCATTGGAATTACACATATCTTAAGTTTGAGTCATGTGTTGGCTACAAATAAATTATGAACTTATTATTGATAATCCTGACTAGAATATAAGAATGTCTTTTATGAAATTCTTGAAGATTTTTCTTGGTATGGTGAACATGCATTTTTCTATGTACACTCTCAATAATTGTATTTCACTTAGGTGCATATGTAATATTAGTAGCATGTTTAGCAAGTATAGAGGTTACCCTGCATTTAGTACTATGGTTGTCGATATGGAAATCAAATATTTAAAATAATGGTCTTCCATTTCAACTTCGTATTACTTGGTTGCTTATATGGATCCTAGAGTTAAGGTGGAAGGGCTAGAAAATATTTTGACATGCATATCCATGTCCATGAACAAGGAATACCAACATGAAGTTTTCATGCTTGAAAAATTAACTAACTTATTTATATATTATGACATTAGGTATTATAGTTGTACTCAGGCACCAATGATGAACATAGATACCATGTTCAGAGACACTAAATTCTCTATTTAGTTAGATAAGAAAAATGATAGAGTTGCCCATTGAATAGGAGTAAGTTATATCAATACTTAGATACTAATTAATGTCTCATCCTATCACATGATAATAATAAGAATTTGGATATTTTACTATGGTAGAAAATCATACAAATCTAGTTATCCCATGCTATCTAAGATGATAAGTTATTTATTAACCCCTCCGGTATATAACATCGTATTGGAATCTACTTTTCCTATGGTACCAATTTTGTTTTAGAAATGAGATTAAGATTGCAACTAGATATTGTAAAGGCACTTTCATGCATGAAGGAATGAGAAAATTTGAGATTGGACATTCAAGATAAGATACAAGAGATAATGATGGATGCTAATTTATAGGATAAGGAGATCAAAGATATTGAGGTCACTACTAGTGATATCTTTAGAAGAATTCATGATGATGATCTACAACTATATATGCACTACCACACCATAGATACTGATTGATAATTCATGTGATTTTTGATTTATTTTTTATATGATTATGATGTAATGATACTATATTGTCATTATTTTAGTTTTTTTTTCCATTGTTTATGTCATTATGATTTATGTACTATTTCTAAATTTTATTTATTATCTTATGAGTTATGTTTTACTTTATCATATATTATAAATATATATCATTTAGTGTATGTATCATTTTCTACTTTTGTTTAGGAAAGAAAATGGATTTTTTATTTGCATTGAATGTGATTGTGAATACAGAATGTCAATTTTTTTATTATGTATTCCATTTTAATTTTTTTACGTATAATATTTTTAATAAATAATATAATAAAAAATTAAATTTTAATTGAATTTACAATTTTTGCCCGAAATGACAATATCCAGCATGAATCCACATGAACCACTATGCCTTATAATGGCCAAGCACTACTATGAGCCAAACAAGTTGTGCTAGATATTTGGCTACTCACATCATGCCTGGCATGACATGGTGGTGTTATATTGACCATTTGACACCTCTACATATGCTATGGCTCTATCTCATTATTGGCATAATTATTTTTACTATATACTATATTGTTTTTTACTATAAAACTTTCTTAGAGTTTGTCATACTAGATCATAATATTTTTATAGATATGATATTAATTCTATATTATAGCAATCAAGTATCTCATCGATACTAAAAGTCATAGAGCCTCTAATGCTAGAACTTACTCATTATATAGTAATCAAGTCATGCAAAAATTATGGTGTTATTTCTAAGATCGTATCTTTTAGCAATAGAAATTTTCAAAAGGCAATACTTGAGTCGTGATCATTTTTAGGGCCGTGTCTTTCTACTCTTGAGGAATATCAAAGTTGCAACTCATTTTTAGCTCTATAACTTTGGGTGAAAGAGACAAAATATACAAGTTATGGCTATTCTCAATATTATGACTAAGTATTATAGAGGTAAATGTGTAGCCATAGCTATTTTTAGTGCCATGATGATTTGATGCATTAGAAAGATCAAAGTAACAATCTATTTATTGCTTTGTGATTTCTGTTCTAGAAATAAAATATACAGTCGTGACCTTTCTCAATGCCACGGTCATTTGATACAAGAGAGAAATCAAAGTTGTGGTTTATTTACAATGCCATTATTTTGTGTTCAAAAGATGGAATCTATAGTTATAGGTATTTTCAAGTTCATAGTTATCTGATCTAAGAGAGAGACTAAAGATATGGTTTATTCCTAATATCATAACTTTGTGTTCTAGATATGAAATGTATAGCTATAATCATTCCTAATGCCACAACATTTTAAAGGTAAAAGAGATGAAAGCCACGGCTCATTTCAAAAAGTAATAACATATGACTTAAAATTCAGGCCCAACTACTCGAGTATAAAAAGAAAAAAACATAAATTTCAAAATAAGATTCTAGGGCATGAGAGGAAAATGTAAAAGTTAAGGTTTTTGGAGTCAAATTTCACCCAACTCTAGGTGATATCCATGAGAAAATGGGTGACACAAAGTTAGAGGTGTCAAACGGGCCGGGCCGTGCCGGCCCTGACCATTTTTTTAGGGCACGTTCGTGCTACCGTGCCCGGCCCGACACGGTTTAAAAAAAAGCTGAGCCCGGCACGGGGGGTCGTGCCTTGCCTTGCCTGGCCCGCTCGGGCTTGCCTGTTCAAGCGGTTCGGGATACGGGAAGACCGCGGGTCGGGTCGAATCAGACCCGACCCGCGGTCTTTTTTTGCGGGAGGGGCTTCCTGGGGTCAGGCTCACGGGACACCCGGCATGGGACTGACCCGTGCCGGGTCAGGCACGGCACAGCTCAGGCCGGGCACGGCACGCGCCTAACCCGGGCACGACACGGGCCCGGACACGGAATTGTTCAGTGCCGGGCCGGCTCAGGCACGGCTGAACCGTGCCGTGCCTCGTGCCGGGCCGGGCTGGCCCGGCCCGGTTGACACCTGTACACAAAGTACATGTGTTAATCCTAAAAAGAGGACATGATTTTTGACTCTTCCTAGGGGAAAATCTAAGATACCAAATTGAGTATTATGAATTTAGGATTTAATTCTTATATACTCTTGAGGGTTGTCAGTGATAATACAAAATTCAATGAGATATATCTCTAATTATCTTATGTGAATTATTCTCTAATATCATGCTAAACTTAGATCTGAGATTGTATTTAATAATGTATGATGAATGTTTAATAGATTAATTTGATGCTTTGATTTTGTTCTGGTTTGAATATTGATGGATATGATATTTATGTTTAATTGAAATTATAGTTTAATTATTAATAAAGTTGTGTGTTCTAACATGATGCAAGCGGTATTGCTAGAGAGCCAACGGGCTATGTTGGACCATCAAGCTATGGTTTACAATAGATCAATTTTTATTCACTCAAAACAAGAAAGAACTATCACTCTTTGACCCTTCCCAAGAAACATAATTTGGAGTGATAGATTGACCATTTACTAGAGTTGATAGATTGAGCCCAAGAAACTATGAGTATGTTGTTTCTTTTTAATTGGCATTTTTTTATACAAAAAAAAAACATGAAAAGAAAATTAAAACAAGAAAATAACAAGAAACTATTAGAAGAAAATAAAAGGATCGTGGAAAAAAACAAAAAAAAAATATGAAGTAATTATATGTGAATCTATTTGGTCATAGATGATAAAAATATCTGAAATATGTTATTTTTATTTAATTTTGTGTAGTTTAATTGCCATAGTAGATTGGGCATTGTGCCATCAAACTTTATAAGAATTTACAAAGATAATTTGTATTTTGGATGTTGAATAGTACTCCCTAAGAAAATTTATAAAATGATAGTCTTATGAAACTCTATCAGTAAAGATTCTATGCAAGTCATCGTGAATAGGTGAAGTCGCCTAGAACTCTACCACTAGAGATATTTATAAAGTTGTTATGCAATGATTATGACTTTGAAACTCTGTCATTGAGGATTTTTATAGATTTTGCAAAATCAATATGCCTTTAGAAACTCATTGAAGATGTTTCATATAAGAGGTGTCAAATGGGGGCCAACATGCCTCATTTTCTTTCAGCCCTAGTAGGTTATTGTGTCGAGCTAAGCATGGCTATTTATGAAACTTGAGCCATGCTAAACCAACATGTAAAGATTCCAATGACCAAACAAGAAAATTAGAACAAAGAAAGATATCATAAATGAAATGAATTAGAAACAAGTTTTAATAATAATTTTAACTATCTCAATTCATAGAAACTATGTCAAAAACTTGTTAGTTTTTTCTGAAATATGATGCAAAACTTTAAAGGTCACAAAAATATAAGTGGTCAATAAGTAATATAGAAGTGAGATCAATATCTAGTTGTAGATCCAAAAATCATACGTAATACCTAGGTCTTCACAAATTAAACAATCGTTGTTTTTTTTTTGAATCGTGATGTGAACCTCATGTATTAAATCATAACTTTTAAAAAATTAAATTGTTTGTTTTTTCATTCAAAGTCAAAAAAAATTGAAGTATCAAATTAATTAAAGTCCTTTTTGCTTGTAGATTATCCCATGTCTCTAATTATAGGTCTTAAAAAAACTAAAATGTCTTTGACTTTTCATTCAAAGAATTATAAAAAATATTTCTTCTCTCCTCTCTATCAAATCAAATGAAGTCCTCCACAAATATGTGCAATTAGGCTTCCATGTAGGTGTAATAGATAGTGAGAGAGATAGAGAGAGAGAGATAATGAGTTTTTAAAATGTATTCTAAACTATAAATGATGACAAAAACTCTCGATGAAATTTTTAACTTTCAATTTATAGTTGAGGTACAATATGCAAGTGTGAACAATTCATTGGCTAAAAATAAAAATTTAAAGGGTGCAAAACAGCATGAGATTTAGCAATGTTAAGGTTTATAATAGCTTGCATGTTCATGTGTAATGTACCCCTTTGGATTTCACAATCACTTGCATTCTATTTATAGACACAATACATAAAATTTTTCAAGTGATTTTGAACTATTAAAGAATTATACTCAAATGATTTGATCCCTCATATTTTATAAGTATTTGATAACTCTTGATGTCTTTGTCCATCAATGTACTTTTGTAGTTTTGCAATTGTTTGTGAACTTCTAAAACCATATGTCATCTAATACAGCTTTTGGTTTCACATATGTGTAAAAATTGTTAAATGTTTTTGTCCAATAATACATTCTTTAAGTTTTGTAACTTCTGGCCAACCCCAGAGGCCTTCTATTTATTCTAGTAATTTTCTCAATTTTCAATTGCTTTCCAATTCATAAAGGTTTTTGTATATACGCAAACTTAGCAGCCCATGTGGGGAGGAGGGGGGATTCATGAAATCTTTCTTTTTGTTTGTTCATATAAATATTTCAATGACATGACGAAGAAAAATAAAATAAAATAAGATTTCATGAATGATTTAAAAAATAAACTACAATAATTTTCACTAATATCAATCTTTGGTAATGATGTCAAAAAATTGGTGGTCCAAAATAGCCTAATGGCCATCTAGCAACTCAAGTCAAGCAGCATGGAAACACCACATGCGTTGAACCCATGCTTGCATAAATTTTTTTGTTTGTTCATGTAAATATTTCAATGACATAACAAAGAAAAATAAAATAAAGAAAGATTTCATGAATGATTTAAAAGAGAAACTACAATAATTTTCACTAATATCAATCTTTGGTAATGGTGTCAAAAAATTGGTGGTCCAACAAAGCCTAAATGGCTATCTAGCAACTCAAGTCATGCCGCATGGAAACCCCACTTGCGTTGAACCCATGCTTGCATAAATTCATGAGGAATCATATATGTTCTTATTGTTTGTTCATGTAAATATTTCTATGACATAACAAAAATAAAATAAAATAAATAAAGATATCATGAATGAATTGAAATAAAAACTAGTTTCTACAATAATTTTCACTAATATCAATCTTTAGTAATGGTGTCAAAAAATTGGTGGTCCAACTTAGTCTAATGGCCATCTATCTTCTCATGTAAATATTTCAATGACATAACAAAGAAAGATAAAATAAAGAAAGATATCATGAATGAATTGGAAGAGAAACTAGTTTTTACAATAATTTTCACTAACATCAATCTTTGGTAATGGTGCCATAAAATTGGTGGTCCAACATAGCCTAATGGCCATCTAACAACTCAAGCCAGGCCACATGGAAACCTCACAAGTTGAACCCATTCTGGCACAAATTCATCAAAAATCATTTAAGTTCTTATTGTTTGTTAATGTAAATATTTCAATGGCATAACAAAAATAAAATAAAATAAAGATATCAATCTTTGGTAATGATGTCAAAAAAATGGTGGCCCAACATAGCCTAATGGCCATCTAGCAACTCGAGTCAGACCGCATGGAAACCCCACATGCGTTGAACCCATGCTTGCATAAATTCATGAGGAGTAGTTTAGGTTCGGTCCAAACTAGCATTGGTTCTTTCAAGGCTAGCTTAAGAGTAGTCCATGCTAGCCTTGGTTTGGTGTAGGCTAGCTTTGGTATTGTCCATGCTAACTTGGGTTTGTCTTTAATGATATCTTTCAAAACATGGACATCCAACATAGCCTGATGACCCTCTAGCAACCCGAGTTGGGCCATATGGAAACCCCACATGCATTGAACCCAAGATAGCATAGGTTCATGTAAAGATAGTTTGGATGAAATTATTCAAGTTCTTGTTGTTTGTTCATGTAAATATTTCAATAACATAACAAGAAAATTGAAAAAAGATAGATATCATGGAAAAAATGAAATAAAAATTAGTTCTTACAATAATTTTCACTAATTTCAATTGTTGGTAATGACGTAAAAAATATGGTGGTCTAACATAACATAATGACCCTCTAGCAACCCGAGTCAGGCTACATGGAAACACCACATTCATTGAACCCAAGCTAGCATAGGTTCATGTGGAGATAGTTTAGGTTCAGTCCAAACTAGCATTGGTTCTTTCGAGACTAACCTGGGAGTGGCCCATGCTAATCTTGGTTTGGTGTAGGCTAGCCTTGGTCTTGTCTATGCTAGCCTAGTTTTGTCACTGATGAAATCTTTCAAAAGATGGAGCCCAACATAACCTAATGGCCCTCAAGCAATCAGAGTCGGAGCACATGAAACCCCCACATTTGTTTAACCCATGCTAGCATAGATTCATGTAGAGATAGTTTGGGTTTAGTCTAAACTAGTCCTAGTTCATTCGAGCTATCCTAGAAGAGCTATCCAAGAAGGTCCGTGCTAGCCTTGGTTTGATGCAGATTATTATGGGTCTTATCAATAGGCTAGGTTTATCACTAATGATATCTTTCAAAAGTTATTTGTGAAATAGAGGGTTCTTGTGAAACTTTGCTACTAGAGAATTATGGTAAGCTTTTGCAAAAGTGTAAATCCTTCATGAATTTTTCATGAAGTAAAAATATTGAAAGCTCATGAAAGGAATAAAAATAATAATAAAAAAAAGGAAAGATAGGAATCAAAGCAAAAAGGTTTTTAGAAGTTTTTTTCCTTTTCCAAAATTCAACAAGCACATCAAGGAGCATTTGAAAGTTGTTGCGAGAGTATTTTTTACAATAAGCTGCAAAAATAAGTATTATTCTTGATGGTTGTACTATTTTATATTTTCAGAAACACTTACAAAATTAAAAATTATTTTACCAACTCATAATTTTTTTCCACATGGTCTTGCAAACTAATTAAATTTTGTCCTAACTTATCTATGTTCGCTAAGCCTTGTGCATATCATGAATTTCTTATGCATGAACTCCATATTTGAAATCTCATGAGCATTAATAATTTGTGTTGATTATACTTTCCATACCCATAATGACCTTACAAACCTAATTAAGTTAATGTTTCCAATGATGAGCCATTTAATCCACCATCACCACCACTACTAAAAAAGCTGCTATGAAAATATTATACATGTGATTTTACATGATTTTGAGAGAATGGGAGGAAAACATTGAAGTTTGTAGCCAAGTATTTGGCAATGTGAATGCAATCACTAAATCATGGGAAAAACTGATAGCCCAAAATCACCAATATACCTTTCTAGCTTTTGAGTATTGTTAAAAAATCCATTCCTTTACTCCTGACTCAATGTAGACAATACACTGCATACCAAAGACTATCAACTCCATGTATAAAATGCATCTCTTTACCTTGAGCATCCTGCTGCCGAAACTTATTTAGTAAACCCTATCCCCTCAAATATTAAATAACATGCAATAAAATTTCAAGAAAAATTCCACGACGAGTTTAGAGATTTTGAATCATATTCTGAAGTTGTGATACAATTGATTTGTTCATGAAGTATTTCTCAAAACCTTTTATGCTTCCTAGAGAGTTTTATTATCTTTGCATTTTGTTGTAATTTCATCCGACAATGAACTCTTATTGAGAATCTTATACCTCTGCTATTTATTTTGCTATTAATGTGAGGCAAGGTAGAATGGATATGAAATGAATATCTATTCATTTGAATATAATATTCTAGTCCCTGCACCAAATACAATATCAATTCATTAAAATTGATGAATTTTTCATAGCCTACAAGTGTCAGAAACACTATCCTAAGGAGTTGTAAAATCTAGTTACATTTCGAGAGACTTGCATTTTTATATTTATTTAGCATGGGCCATATTCTTTATTCTAATATTTATCCTTGTCAGCACATTACACCACTTATTATTGGTATCATAAATGAAGTATTATGAAAATTCAATGGATGTTAATTTTACCTTGCACGTCTTATTATGGTTACCATACTTTATCTCAGAAAAAAGCATGTGATGAAGTTGGAGCAGGAAACCAAGTATACTTGGCTTTTTCATAGACAATTATGCACTATTTAGGAGTAGCATGGTTTTCCAATAGTCCCGATGCATGATGAGAAGAACAACAACATAAGTCTTTGGTATTTCAAGATGGTAGTACATATCTTCGAGGAGAGATGCTACTTTGAGTAACACTACTTTTGATGCACATTTGGAGTTTCTAATGTACCTCCAAAGGTTTTATGATATTATAACATACATATGCTTTATGTTTAATTATGTCACATTCCTTACCCTTTTCATTTTCTTGTGCAATATTATGGACAAACTTGAATTGGATGGAAAGAGAAAGGATAGAAAATGATTCATCATTGTGTGATGAATTCGTATGATGTACCTTATTTCTTCTTTGTTCTATTTGTATTGTATGTCTAAAAAATGGAAAAAATGAAAATAGAATAAGAAATGAAAGAAAACAAATAGAATGACAAGATAGGAAAAAAAAAGAAAAACCAACAAGAAAAAAACAAAAAGAAAATAATCAAGGAAATCAAATAAAAAAGATGAATTTCAATGTCATTTTATTTTTGTACTACATGGCTATAGACTAGGTAATATGTAGATTGAAAGAATGATTACTACTCAAAAGGTTTACATTACAAGTTACTTTTTCTTTGAATTATACACTTTTAATTAGAAATTATTCATAATTAACATAATTTTAATGTTAAGGGCATTGGATTATAATATATGTGTTTTTTTATGGCTTTGAGGTTTTTTTTGTATGTTTTAAATTCTTGATTTGGACTTAGAATATTTTTGAAATATGTTGGACGAAATTCGAATTACAAAGCTTTGAAATCATGGCACAGATAGAGTTTACAAAAACTTATGAAAATTCACAAGGTGCATCAACTTTGGGCTGTAGAGTGCATGTGTGAGAAGAATGTTTTATTCATCAGTTCACAATCACTTGCATAACTAAAAGATTACTTTAGTGGATAGAAATCTTTATAAGTTCACATGTGCCTTTGAAAATGGAAGAATGCATTGTTGTATCAAAAGCTTCATTAGGTCACAAGCACTTGAAAACCCAAAAGACTATGTTAGTGGATGCAAAGCTTTATAAGTTTACAAGTACTTGGAAAATTTGAGGGATAAAATTAGTTGACAAAAAAAAATTTACAAGTCCAAAAGCAATAGCAAAATTCTTGAGAGTGTGCTTGTGGGTTTAAGACTTTTGAAGTTCACGATTTCTTGCAAAATCCAAATGTCTATGCCTATGTTTGGTAGTTTTCAAGCATTTATGAACTACTTAAACAAATACTTAGAACTCGCCTAATTTTATGGCATTTTTATACCCTTCTGATTTTTTACTCTATCCAAGGGGTTATAAACACATGTAATGTACAAGAACTATAGAATACGAACTATAGCTCTCATTAAGTGCTTTTGTCTTTTTTTATCTTTAAAGTTTTTTTTTAATTCATCATTTTTTTTTTCTTCCTCTATACATCACACCTCCTTAGAAAACTGACTAAACATCCTCGGTAGAACATAATTTAAGAAATGTGTAACTAAATCTTGCATTTTAAGTGGCTAGAAGACTTAGGTACACAATGAATAAAAATTTGGATTGTAAATTTTGATTTGCTTGTTTATGATTTTGCATGGTTTCTTTGCAAAATTCTAGATCTCATTTAGGAATAGTTTAGATTATTGTTATTTGATATTCTAATATGATACCAATGTTACTCATTATTATATTCATTATCTTCTAAAATGTATCATGTACGTCCATGGTTTCATTATTAAAATGAGAAATTGAGGTTGATAGAATTAGCATTTGGAAATCACCAAATTGATGTAGGGGTTTTGTTCACAAATGCAAATCTAGAAATATAATATCATTAATATCTGAAGTTTTTTCTATTGAATTAAAACTCCTAAGATCATCAAATTATGTAGTAACCTAGTGAATTATGTAGTAACCTATTGAATTAAAACTCCTAATATCATCAAATGCAAATCTATTGAATTAAACCTTAGAACCTAGTGAATTTTGTTAGTTCTTACTAAATTATGCAGTAAATTAATTACCAACCAAAATTATCTCTGGTTAATTTTCTCAACTTTTGCACTAAGTTAATCAAATTCAGTGGATGACTATAATTTTGTGTACCATACCAGTTCATGTGAAGTGATCCTTGTTCATAAATGAACTACTTAGAAAAATAATTATATTAATTTTTTTTTCACATTACCTAATTGAGATGTGATCATCCAACTAACCTATAATGGGGTTAATAGGCTATAAAAAAGGTACCTAATATTGCCAATGAAATCTTGTTTACTGAAGACTATAAAAAAGTTAACTCCATATTTACTAATTTAAGCTTTAATAGATGACAAAATTCGGTACTTCTAGTTTTAATATGCTTCATTGGCACACTTAGTTACCTCCAACATGCTTTTTCATTATTTCCAACAACTTCCTATAATGGGGTTAATAGGCTATGGAACTTAACATGATTGGAATCTAGTATAATTCTAGATTAACTTTGAAAGGATACGTACTCGCCAATTTCCTATTGTGAATCTTTTAGGAATCCAAAGAATATAATAACAAAGATTAGGACATGATCCATGCATATGCAACAACCCATTTGGTGAAAGATAGAATCAAGTTGTTTGTACAATCTCAAACTTGAGAAAGAGTTGAATAAGAAACTGACATGTGTTTTCTTGCTTCTAATATTGATGTTGAATATGAACTTATTCTAGCTAACTTAGAATTATCCATTTGTTAATGACCACAAAATTTATCATAAGCATCAAGCCATCAACATTCTGCTTGCAGTTAGCAAAGTAGAAGACATATATGAAGCAAGCTATTTGAATCTAGTGAAATAATAGTTGTTCGCATTAACTGTCCAAAAACTTAGTCTTCTTCAAAAATGAAAATGAGAGAGATGATGCTTTTGATGGAGTCACACTAACCATTTGCTAGAAAAAACAATAATGTTTCACATTTACTATTAGTTAAATTAAACAATAATTATTTTCTATATAGATGATATATATATATATATATATGGCTAGTAAAAGTTGAATGACTTCTATAATCCAATATATGGATAGAAGAACTATCATCTGAATCCAATTACAAGGTGCTAGTATGGATGACCATTTCATAAAATACTCAAAAAGCCAAAAGAAACAACAATCTTAACAAAAAGTAAACTTGAATTGCATGGCAGAACATTTGGGAACCACCTTGATGAATAAACCCTTAAACATAAAGCATATGCATATGCATATTGCCCGCACTGAGGGTTGATTTATCATAAAATGCTAAAATATTTTACAAACCCCTTACTTCCGACTACTAGTTCACACCTTAATAACTACTTCATGTCCATGATCTTTCACCATATTGGAGATGAATATAGCTTGACAATTATTAAAATCTCATACGTAACATAATATACTATCATGATCTTACACTACTATAAAAATGGTGATACCATCGAATTTCCAAGGTCAAGCATACTTTATTAATTTGGAATAACCATTTATTTTTTATAGAAAATGAGTCTCAATTAGATAACACCATGTTCCAAAAAAATTTTTTGATGTTAAAATATTTTTATTTTTTACTCTAATCTATGATATCTTGAAGTAATGATCAGATAGAATCTGCCAATAAAATAATGATTACCTCTATCAACATGTGGTTAGATTTAGAAAATAAAAAAAAATTGAGCTAAAGAGTTATTGTTAAGGGCCTTATGGGCTAATTAAACAAGAAGATGAAGCTCAACCCAAATTTTCTCCTTCATCGATGTATAGAAGATTAAAGAAAACCTTCAATCAATTCAAGACTATCAATACTAAATGATCACTCACTAAAAACTAAAGTGCTAGATTGTTCAGATGAACCCCATAAAAAAGGAGTTGTCCATCTAGTTTCATACCAACAAAAAGGCTATGTATTATTATAACAAGCACATAGGATAGTGAACCATTTACCATGGTGAACTAGTTGTTAGATGAATCTTCAAAAACATAGTTGAAAGCTTAATCATGGAGTTATAAGATAGTTAGGAAGGCCTATATATAATAATAATAGTTGGAGAAGGTAGAACATATGCTCTCAATGAGCATGTGAGATGCCAATCTTCTCATTGTTGAACATATTTCACTTGAAGAAATTTTTCAATAATAGTGGCTATGCCTCCAAGAGTGATATTATTTATATGAGATTGCTCATCTTAAAAATTACATATGGAATAATATTTTAACATAATAAATAGTATGGAATAAAAACCTAAAGATACCAAACAATTTAGAATAATAATGTCGAATACTTGACTTCTTTTTTTTGTTTGCAATAATAACTCAAGATACTAGATAGTTTGGAATAATAGTTTTTGAAACCTATTTAAAATAAACCTATGACATTAGACAATCTAGAATTATAACTCTAGACATTAGACAATCTAGAATTATAACTCTGGACATTAGATATATATTCTTTTCCATCTAGAATAAATTTCCTAAAACATATGACCAATAAGAAGAATTACTTTGGACACTAGCCACATATTCTTCTTTATTGAAATAACATTCCTAGATAATAAATAATTAACTTAGAATAACAACTATAGACACTAAGCATCCACTTTTTTTATCTAGAATAACTTAGAATATTAGACAATCTAGAATTGCAACTTCAGACATTAAACATAAATACACTTACTAACAAAAATTATGTAGTCATCAATAATTTCTTCATATATCAAATATTTACTTAAGTAAACTACACATTATTAAATAACAAAGACAATGAGATATGACATCAATAACTAACCAAACAAATGCATTTAATATCTTTATAGAACTACAAAAACATACCTCTATAGAACAACAAATACATGTCAATCAAGCCTAACCAACATGTTCAAGTCATCTAGCCTACAATTGACTAGATAAATTATAGTTGAGTCACCTAGGCTCCCTTGATCAGATACACAAGAACAAAGGCATGAAATTTTTTCATGAATGAGAAACTGGCTATCAGGGCCCTAGACACAACTAAATGTAGGCAAAGTCCTAATTTCTCACCTAGCAAAATGTACTCCAATAAAAATCAAGATCATAATAATCATATGATAGTAACTATATAATATTTTCAGAAAAATATACAAAATCATGTAGCATCTATAAAATGTCAATTACATAATGATGCAAAATTGGAACAGATAGTTATATCTCCACTTGTTAGAAAAATATATCACCTACAATAGCAGCTTTCATGCTGGCCATATCAGTCACGTCATCTTACCCACCATCCATTTGCATACCCATTATCAATGCTCCCAATTAGAGGCCACTATAGATTAAGAACTGATAAGTGGGTAGTGCCTCCATGGACTTTTCCATTTTATCTAGGGCATCTACATTGTCATTCCAAATACCATATTCGCACATTTAATAGCCTTAACATAGCAAAATATTCACATAAACACTTGTAGTAATCTTCTTTAAAACACATCTATTCACTTTCTAAATTAGCTACTTTTTCTTGGAGAATAGTCCAACTCTTAAAGAACCAAAGAAATCTTCAATTCTAAATGAGATTTTATCTTCTCTACCAACTTACAAACCTTCATTTCATTTTCCTTGGCATCATCTAATTAATAATTATTTTAATATCCACCTTTTCTTTAGCATGGGTAAGATTGTGCTCTTGCTCATCAATCTACAACATCACAACATCTTTCAAGGTCATTGTTATCTATTCATCAGCCACCTTCCTAGTCATTGCTGAAGTTCTCCCTAGTTTTTTACACTAACTAATAGAATGTTCAACATAATATTGAATAATATCAATGTCAATATCTGTATATGATGGAACTTTTTTATGGTACATTTAGTAAATTATTTCTACTACATATTTATATCAAATGGCTGTTAAAAATCATTCAAACTTAATATGAATGTGAAATTAATGAAATAACACTCATTATATTATCAGTCTTTTCTAAACTATGATTCCACATGAACATCCATCCTCTAATACTTGATCGTATGATTCAATTGGAAGAAAGGTGGGTTATTGAGCTGAATATTTCTCATGTCATACATGGACATGCATACTTTTCAAATATGGGCGTGACTTCCACATATGAGTGTTATTTCATGATTGTCATGAAATATTGCATGATTAAATATTTTAAATATAAGCTTGAATAAATAGTTGACAAAATGTATACTAATGACTAAATATTGCATGATTGTCAATACTCAGAGAGTAGTTATAGGCACATAAGAATTTTAAATTGAAGTATGATGCAAATACCTCCCTTGTATAATTTTCTAATCCCCTTATTGATATAGTAATACTCTTATCCATGCCCTTCTCTTACTCATGAAAAGACTCCCCCATTAGATATTCTCATATCTACCCCACTTTTTTGGGGAATTTTATTACCACATCCTCCTTGGGAGCAACCTAAAATCTCATTGAAACCTCATCCTTTCTTAGGGGCAATGGATCCTTCTTGTGATTCTTAGGAGCTAACATGATTATAGAGTCATAGCATATGTAGAGTTGATAGAGTTATAGCATATGCAGAGGTGTCAAAACAAATGTAGATTAATGAGTAATATATCTTGCATTCTTGTCACTATATTAATGAGTGAAAATAGTGGAGTTATTTGTCTTTGGTACTAGATCACACCCATTGGTACAAAATAGAGTATGTGAAATCATGACTTGAGATTAACAAATCAATCCTTTTTTTTTAATATGATAGTCATAGAGTCATAGCGTATGTGAAGTCACAACTTGAGATTAACAAATCAATCCTTTTTTTTTTAATATGATAGAGTCATAGAGTCATAGCGTATGTGAAGTCACAACTTGAACTAAGTCAGACAACTAGACTTTTGAGAACATTATTGTATACAACAATACAACATTAATAGCCAGACAACATTCTTATTACTCCACTTCACGTACCATACTCAGCCTCTATGATGGAATCAAAATAGTGAAAATAGTAGTATATACAACAAATTCCCAAACCTCCTTGTTGTTATATCATATCAAAGATTCTTCGCTTGTGATCTCACAAAAGTTTAATTCTATGAATATCAGCTATTTGTCCTAAGTTTGACATATCTAATTGATCAAAAAACTTTACCTTCGATGAAGACAACAAACTCACATCAATATTAATGAGTAATAAGAATTGCATTAATGTATAAAACCAAGAATATCATCATGCTACTGCATTGCTTTATATCACACAATACTCATCTTGACATTGATCAAAGCTATAAGACTTAATTGATTAATCAAAATGAGTATTTCAAGATCTAGATGATTCTTTTTGTCCATAAATATACTTTATTAATTTACACAACGTGTGCTCTAAAGTCATTTTTTATGAATCATTAGGTTATAACATATAGATGCATTCTTCAAGATGCCCATTCAAAAATATAGTTTTTACTTATATTTGTAAAATCTCAAAGTCATAATGAATTATAATGCACAAAAGAATCTAGATTTACTTTAGCATGGCTACCTATGAAAATGTTTCATTATAATTGATTTACTCTTTCTAAGAAAAATCATTTGCAACAAGCCTAGCTTATGTGTCTCAATATTACTATTTGTTTTTCTCTTTTTCTTATAGATCCACCTGCACTTAATGGGGTTTATCCCTTCAAGTGGTTTCATTAGAGCCCAAACATGATTGGAGTGCATTGAATGTATCTTTGATTCCATGGCCTTTTTCAAATGTTATGCATTTTTATATTAAAGTGCTTCATCATAACTTTCAGTATTAGTATCTACCTTATTATGGATTTTATCATAAGACTCTCCTAAGAGTGTATACCATTTAGGCATATATTGATGAATAACTTCAAGTGGTTGATGAATAACCTTCCCAATATGATGACATAATTTCTTTGCTTGTATACTTTTAGTGATATTCTAGACATATATTGATCCTTGTAAAATCATTATGATCATTACCCTTTAGTTGTGCAATTGACATATCAATGATAGGTTCATAAGGTTTAGTATCACCATTATCATCAATATATCTCTCATGACAATGAGACAATAAGATATCTAAAATGATATCTTATATAGATTCTTGTATTACTAGTATTATAGTAGTTTGAACTGGTTTATCTTCTCTCAATACTTCTAAAATAATCCAACTTCTGATCTTGTGATTTATTATATAATATTTTTATAGGAATCATGCATTAATGCTAATATGTTCTTCTAATTCTTTAGACTATAAAACAAACATCTTTTAGTTATTATAGGATATCCCATGAAGAAATGTGTTTCTATTATTGGTTCCAACTTATCTATTTTCTATTTCAGCACATGTGCTCTGTAACCCCACAAGTAAATGTGTTTAATTCTAGGCTTATGTCTAGTCTACAATTTAATTGGAATAGCAAGTACAGACTTAGATGGAACCAAATTTAAAACATAAATTATTATTTCTAATGTATATTTTTAGAAGGAATCAGACATGTCGGAAAAACTCATCTTCAATCTTACCATGTTCAAAAGAGTCATATTCTTTCTTTTTGCTACACCATTTTTCCAAGGAATAATAGGTACAGACAATTAGGAAGTAATTTCTTGATTCAATTAGTAGTCCCTAAACACTTTAAACAGGATCTCGCCACCACGACCAGATCAAAGTGTCTTGAGATATTTATTATGATATTTCTTTATTTTCATACTATACTCTCTAAATTTATTAAAGGTGTCAGACTTATGGTGTATCAAATAAATATACTCATATCCTGAGTAATGATCAATAAATGTGATGTACTCAAATTTATTTCTTACTTAGATATCCATAAGTTGACATAAATTAGAATGAACTTGTTCCAATTACTCTTTTGCTCTATACCCCTTAGCCATCTAGAAATATTTGCTCGTATTTTCTTTAAGTAGTGTTCACATGTTGAAAGAGTTTTCACCTTTAATGAACCCAAAGGTTTATCTTTAACCTACCTCAAAATCCATTTTAGATTTATAAGACCTAGGCATAAGTGTCAAAGATAGGTTTGGTTCATATTAGATGGATGTTTTCTTTTATAAGGTAAGGTATTGTTATTATTCAACTCATAGCATTATAGTGGAGTAGAATTAGTATTAATAATATAAAAATTATCTTTTAATGCACTAGAATAGATAAGCTTCTTATTCAAGTAAATTGTGATAAATCCATTGAATAGAAAAAAAAAATCTATCCTTAACCAAATTGGAAATTAGAATCAAGTTTCTTATGATTGAAGGTAGATAAAGACAATCTCTCAAAAATAACATAATATCTCTCTCAAACTAAAGTAAGCAATCTTCTATTGCAATAGCTACTACCTTTGTAGTATTTTCCATGTCGAGATCAATCTCATCATAACTTAATTGTCTAGTTTTTTGAAACCACTAAAAAGAATTATAATCATGATTAGTGGCTCTCATATCTATACACCAGGTATCCATAGATACCACTACTAAATATGTTTCAACTACTAGTAATTGAGATTTACTTTGATAATTTACCTTGCCCAAGATAAATTGGACATTATTTTTTCTAATGTCCTAACTACTTGCAATGAAAATAGTATCCCTTCAATTTTTTCACTCCCACTTGTGACTCATGAGCATATACTAATTCCTATAATATGAGCATATTATAGGAAATCAATCATCTTTAAAACATGATCACACACTAGGATGTTTTTGGCCAGTATTATTCATCAGATCCCTTATGGCTTTCTGTCTAGTAGAATGAGTTTAATTCCCAAATATTTTTTTGAGATTAGATATCATATCATAGGTAGTATCCATTGACTGATGCTAATGTTGGAGTATATTTGATATAGAAGCTAAAATATAAAACTTCATCATCTCTCATCAGCTTTTACCCATTTCTCATAAGTCTTAGCTTCGTCATTAGCTACCCTTTCACTAGGTTTATCTAGCCATAAATCTATGAATATCAATTTGTAGTACTCAATAGTTAAGATAATGTCATGATTTATTACTAATCTATATAATTAGTCTCATCGAGTTTATTATCTTTGTGAATAGTATCAAGTGGCTTAAATAAATTTTTTTCTAAAATGTCTAAAAATTTTACAAAGAGCTTATTAGGTTGAATTCTATCACAAAAATTGGATCCCTCTACCAATTCTTGAATGAATTTTTTATTAGTCTGACATTGTATGAATAATAATTCTCGATGGCATGATGTTTACCATTCATTATTTGTGTATATAGACTATTTCCTATTAATATTGTTATCTAGGTATTAAGTCATGCCAAACAAGATTAAATTGATAACTTATATTCGATCATATAAAAAAATATAGTGATACAAATAAAAAGTATGCTTTTATTCATGGCCAAGTGTAAATCATCACCTAGTTCTAAAATGATTAATCCTTAAATGAATCCTTCATATGGAGAAGTGACTCATTTAAACAATCTTAGAATCCATTAGATGGAAAAGTGATTCATTCAAACAATCCTTAGAATTATTTAATCTAAGGCCAACAAGCTATTTATGCTAAGTATACCTACAAGCTAGTTAGACTAATAGGACAAAGGCTCCAAAACCAACATGCTAATTGACTTGCATAATCGTCAAAGTAGAAATAGAGAGCTTGAGATTCATTCGTAATGAATTTTGTCAACCACTTAGATATTTTAAAATTGAGAATTTTTCTTTTAAAAGAAAATTAGAATTTATTCATGGCTTTGTGAAACATAAATATATGAAAGTTATGTTGACTTACTATTTTTGGCACATAACTATCATGCATATTTTTATAATTATCTACACATATTGATCAAATCATACTATCAAATCCACAACTACATGACATAACATATATATGCCAAAATTTCATGATGACTAAGTATCATTCATATCTAAATATTGAACAATCCAACTATATTGGTTTTAGAGCACTACAACCATAGAATTTCCATGAGGAAGTATAGGGCTTGAGATAATGCCCTAAATTGGGTTGAATCTTCATTGTTTTAAATTGTAATAGCTTGTGGTAGTATCCCCAAAAAAATAAAAAAGGATCTTTCCCTATCTTGGAATTTTTGTCTTGCTCTTCACTACTTTTAGCCTCTACCACCATGAGTTCCACCACATGCACCAACATTGGTTGTGACCACCACTAGAGGTATTGTAATTGGTTGTGTCGATCACCATAGGCATGGCCTCTAGTTGTGACTACCACCAAAAGCACCATCATTGGCTGCATCAAGCACTAAAGGCATCTTTGCCTTCTACAACCACCACCAGAAGCACCTTTATTGGTCATGTCATCCACCACAAGCATCATCATCAACTATAACCACCACCATAAGTACCATTGTTGGTTGCAACAACCACCACATGCATCATCGCCAATCGCAACCACCATCATCAGCATTTATTGGCTCCACCAATCTCTAGAGGCATCAGTAACCCAAATAGAATCCAAAGAGATGATTACATAATGATCTCACGTCTATGCCATGATATCCAAATTAAATCGTTATTTGGATCCCTAAGGTTTAAAAGTGATACTTAGAAATATTGAAAGAGAGAGAGATAGAGAGAGAGAGGAAATACTTAAAAATATGAACCATGCAAATCAAGAACTCAAGACAATACAACTTTGAGGAAGAAGATGATGTTATAGTGGTATAGAATCATTCGTGCCATATTTCTTATGATACTAGAAAAAGCTATGGAAGAGACTCTAGCCTAAATAAGATCTCAATCTCCTAATGTAAATTATTTTGCAGCATAATTTACATTAATATAATTTATATCATTATAAAATTATAATTATACTCTCTCACTTATTCAAAATAATTTATGCCTTTTTTTATTTAACACTTATTGAACTTCTCATATTAATATTATATATACACATTTATTTGAATTAAATTATTGATAATTTAATCCGATCAATCTCTTATTATATTTTCAAAACTTTCTACTTAATTTATTTGAAATATGAGGTCAAAAGCCAGCTATAAAATTTGACAATATCAAAACTTATAAGCTTCCTCAGGAGGCCATCATCAATCATTTTAACAAGACATGGATTTCATCAGCAATCAGTATTCACCATATATTTGATAAAGTTATCCAATTCATAGAGTTCATAACCAATTTCTAGTAACCATTCTTTACTAATCAATGCGACTATTAATATGTGTACATAAATATTAATTACTTTTAGAATAAGAGCAAATGTATTTATAATAATTATAGTGTATTTTATTTTATATGTTAATATAAAATATTCACATCATAGTGGTCTCATTCAATACATACAAGTATACTTGCACAAAAAAGTAAGAACTTAACCATTATTCATAATCATGATAAGCCTACTAAAATCTTATGTTACAATCTTATTAATAGTTTATCTAATTCTATCTAGATTGTGAATAACAAACTTATATTTCACAAGAACTAACGATTCAATTTTTTATGCATATGTTAAACTCTATGTACCAAATCATTTACTATGCAGAACAAAGGACACATGTATTTTTATATAAATTCAGCTCATTCCAAAATTTATTCAATAAACCAGGAAAATGATGCTATCTAATTACAAGAACTGATGCTTTGATCTTTTCTAAGAATAGTATTCATTTTTCACATGTCCCGACTTGTTATAGTTGTAATACTTGACTTCTTTTCTACCTTGTGACTTGCATATGGAAGAATGAGATCTTTCATCAGTCTGTGTGTATTTCATGATGCTCCTACCATGTCACTTAGAAACAAGAATATCATGGGAAGCTCCTCCTTTATCATGTCTCTATACTTGTTCAAAAAATAAATTTTGTAAGATAATATGTATTGACACAATACTTCAAGGTTGGCACATGCTTATGACAACCACATAGTTATCTTAACTATCGAGAAGTAAACTCAATATTAAACAAGCTAGTACCTTATCTTTCATGAACATCTTTATATAAAATTCATAATTCATCAGTATTTGAAAGATATTTATTTGTTTGGATATTGAACTTCCACTTTTGCACTTTAGGTTAACTAGATGTCCAATGATAAATATTTTATTTCTAAATATATTTTTTTGGAACATTGACCCTAATATCTCTCACAAATTTTTTTATCTTCATTTAATCAGTAATATGTTGGTAGATATCTATATTTATTCATTGCTTAATTATGAAGGTAACCCTATAGTATGCGTCTTCACATTCTTCTTCACTTATTTTTTTAGGTTTAACATTCTTCTTCACATTCTTCCTTCACTTATCTATACACATTCAATTTTTTTGAATAGAAATTAATCATGGTTAATTTTATTATCATATAGTGATGATGTATGATAACAAAAAGTAAAGTCAACCACAAATAAAAAAGTCCTAAAATGGATCTAAAATAACTATATTGATATCAGAATAATCAATTGCCAATATAATGGTGAAGAATAAACTAGATATCATCTCAATATCAATGAAAAATATCCTCCTTAATAAAAGTTCAAATACTACTTTTTGAGTGATATTCAGAATCTTGCTATGATACTAGTTATTGGGGTATGCCATTCAAATCATGGTATATTCAAAACTAGAAAAAAAAAATAGGACTGATGCTTGGTTATTTAAGCAATTGAAGCAATAAAATTAAAAAACCCAAAAATTCAAAAAATAATAATGCACTATTCTAAAAATCTAATATTATAAAATTAAAATCAAAATTATAACATTGTCAAATTGAACAATATGTGCTAAAGATTTCATCATACATATTAGAACTCTGTATAGCACAAAATACCCAAAATTATGTTTTGACCTAAAATATAATTTTCTAGGATTTTAGTCCACAGAAATCTCAAATCCAACACAAACGTGTAAATCAAGACATTTGGGTGAAATACTCTAGATTTCTTTCCATATTATTCTTTAAGTGAAAGTATTAGTTCTCCAGCTTCTCAACTAAGAATCGGCAAAGTAGTTACACCTTGATTATTGAATAAAGGAGGAGATTCTATCTATACGTTTTTTGAATCACAGAATACCTTCCATGCTCTAAATCCATAGTAGACAATATGCACACACAAAAAAAACACACCAGTATACACACTATGAAAAACACATCACATTCTACATAAGCAAAATAGTGATTATATAATCTATACACATAATGCACAATTCATAAACTAACAATAATGCACACATTAAACCAAAAATAATACACACTAAAAATATAAATAAATGTTGTGACTTTATTATGTTGTCTAATTATATTTGTTAGATATTATACCAAAGACTTAATGGCGAGAGTATCTCATCAATAGATATCTACAAGTATATGAGTCATACAAGTAGTAAATAGGACTTTGGTCTAGATATTGATCAGATAAAAATTGTATTAGTAGTTTGGTTATTCAATAGTAAGACAACTTAATTTTAGAAAAATTGATATTTTGAATTGTGAATCAATCTTAGATGCATGTGTTTATTCATATGATTTGTTTGATGTATGTTAAAATTAGTTCGAATTATATTATATTTGGACATAGAACAAAAGATATGTTATTCTATAATGACTTTTTATTATAATGGCATAGCATACAACATGATTATCACCACTGAACCCATCTGATTAGTGATCCCCTCATATCTTTCTACTGGGTACATCGCCACCAAGACAACAAATTAGCTCTACTTAAGGATCATTCACAATCACATATTTTTTAAAAAATTCATCAACTAGCCTTGATTGTACACTCTTATGTACACTCTTATTTCTAGCCTCAAGTGATATAAAAACCAAGAATTGATATGGTTTATAAGTATTTGCACGTTCATCTTTATAAGTATCATATCCACATAATTATGCCACCTAATTTTATTTGTTAGATAGTATCCCAAAGACTTATTGGTGAGAGTATCTCATCAATATAGATTCGAAAGTGTATAAGTTGTACAAATAGTAAATAGGACTTTTGTCTAGATATTAATTACATAGAAATTATATCAATAGTCTAATTATTCAATAGTGAGACAATTTTAAAATTTTTGATATTTCGAATTTTGAATCAATCTTGATGCATGATTTTATTCATTTAATTTATGTTAATGTATTTTAAATTTAGTTTGAATTATATTATATTTGGACATAGAACAAAGGTTGCATTGTTGTATAATGACTTTTTATCATGAATGTATAAAACATGATAATCACTATTGAACTCATCTTACTAGTGATCCCCTTATAACTTTTTCCTCAACACATCACCACCAATATAACAAATTAGTTCTACTCGAGAGTGATTTATAATATTATACCTTTTTGTTAATAATTCCACTTCCAGCTAGTTGTAATTTTACAGATTTTAAGAAGAAGAAAATAGCAAATAATATATCCACAACTAAAGTATATATATGTATATCAAACCATGATCCAAAACCACATCTAAAACACATAAAATAATATGGTTCACTAGTCGTTCAGCATGACTAGCTACATCCACCATAAAAACACTTATGTATCTATAGATTATAACCAAAATGTTCTTACAATTTGTGAGCAGCAGCCAAAAAAATCATGCTGATGAGAAAGAGAGAGAGATGAAAGAATAGTCATGCAGAAAAAATCATAGCAGCAAAAAATAGAAACAAAAAAAATAATAGTTTCTCGCTATTAATAAACATAGTGGGTCGAATCACTCGGATGGGTTAGGTTCTACTTCAAAAATTTCTTCGGCCCACTGATCAGGCAGTAGGACCCCCATTATTATGCTATTGTTGAATCTAACCTATCAATATTTTCTTTCCTACACTAATATTAAAAGTATTGAAACAGAAAATATTTTGGTTATACAAAATAGTTTATCAAAACAAACTATATATAACACTCTCTACCTTAATTTTTTTTATATACAGATAGAGAGACACTATCTATAAATAATTAGTTCCGATAGGACTACATTTGATTTGATATGTTCAAAAAGTCAAGGTAGTGTCTTAGCTTATTCAAAGTAATAGGTTTGGTAAACATGTCAGATGGATTATCAGAAGTACACATCAATGTGCACTTGGCCTTTTTCTAAACAGATAGCACTAAGGTTGTCACAAAAAAACTATTGCAACCTTTTCATAATGACCAAGGTCCTTGAGAAAACCTTTCAACCATATCCCTTCCTTCATAGCTTCAGTCAGAGCCATATACTCTGCTTCAATAGAGGATAAAATAATAGAAGATTGTAATATGGCTTTCCAACTGACTACCGAACCACATACAATGAAGACATAACCAGTCATTGGCTATCTACTATCAACATCTTCTGCATAGTCAGAATCATAATATCTTACAAGCTTGAGTTCAGATTCATTACCAAATATCAGACAAGTATCAGAAGTCCCCTTGAGGTACCTAAGCACCCTTTTAACAACTTTTTAGTGCTATTGACCAAGTTTTATCATAAACTTACTCACTGTACTTACTAAATGAGTAATATTAGGTCGGGTATATACCATAAGATACATGAGGCTCCCGACAGCACTGGAATAAGAATTGACATGGTTTTTAAGTACTTGGACTTCATCTTTATAAATACCATATCCACATAATTAACATATGCTTCTCTTAGGTTTCACCAATGGGAACCATATGAGTGAAAATAACTCATAAGGGTTGTCACCATCTTTTGAGTCATAATATACTCACACATATCTTATATCACAAAAGCATGCAACTAGGAAGTGGTTGTAGCTTCATGCTTTTGTTATTCATGTTCTTAATATAGGGTTATGGTGCTAGAAATGGCCACAATGTTTTGAATAATATCTTATATCATAATATGGTAGTGGCACTGAAAAATGGCTCAACATTAGTATTGGTCTTTTTTGATAATCATATGATTTTGGTGTTGGAAAATAGGCATGTTACTAAGAATGTTTCTCATGTGTATCCTATGGCCATAGTTTGAAAAAAGGTTTGTGACACAAAAATTAGCTTTTAATGTATCTCAAGTATCTCTAGCAATATGAGTGGTCATGACACTAGCTTTCACTTCTCTCATATGTCATATTGTCATGGTATTATAAAGATACCATGACACTAGTAATTAGCTTAAATATAAAAGTCAAAGTTTTTCCTTCTTTTGAAGATAAGAGTTAAAGTCTTAGGAAATGGTCATACTCGAATAATTCCCTCTATAACATTTAATATCCTAGAAGTCAATGTACTAAATAATTATTATGGTTTTTGCCTAAATAGTTCTAGTTCTATAACTTTTTGTAGCTCAAAAGTTACTACTTTGTAAAAAAGTCAGCTCTGACTTGAGATTACCAAGCCATATTAAAAATAAGTCATGGTAGTAGGATATTGTCACAACTCTTATCACCAGAAGGGTACTTGGTTGTTGTGATATAAAATTAATATCACATATATTTACATTTTATGAGATAAGTATAGATGTAACTTCATAATAATATTGGAGTCACATAGAATATGTTACACCATAAAAAGATTATACTAACAATTTAGTTGGGTTTTGACTTATAAAAATTATTAAGATCAATTAGATAGATTTTAGCCAAGAATAAATGTCAAAACTATGGAAAACTCTATACCCTACTCCTCAGCCAACTATCTTTAAAAACCTTATAATTTCATGATTATTTATCAAAATCTTTTAAAACTCTAAAATAATAAAATTGATCCATGATTATCTTATTTTCATGCATACACATCATCACAAATCATAAAATGTATTAGAATATTCAATAGTTTGAACACTAAACAAACTGGCAATGTAACACAATTGCTCATCTTCGATCAATAATTTCTCCTTTCATAAAAACAAATTTATTCAACATCTCAAATGTATATTTTTATCTATGACTAGGTTTGAATGTCATAGTGTCTCAAAATTATGGAGCAACTTCAAGTGGTAGCAGTCACAGAGGAGTTTGAGTTTCATGATTATTCTCATGGGTCATTTGATGTATATAATCATTTATATAGTTGATATATGTTTTTATTATATCATACATGTAAAAAAATCATTGGGTTTTCTTCCAATAAGTGTTATATTTTATGTCCATTGCTAGACAATCAAAATTTATTTTTCTCCATCAAAGATCTCTACTACCTTTGCTAGATTCTCAATATATTATTTTATCTCCTTCCTATTTATTTCTTCTTTCTGTCTTACTTCGACTATACTTGTTTCTTGTGCATTTTCTTCATTAAATATCACAACTTTAGTGAATGTTGCAACTTTTCTTTTCTACTATTTTGTCTCTTTACTTTCTAGATCTCCAAAGTCAAAATGTAGAGTATATCCACAACTCTACCTTTTAGATTTTCTCTGCTCTTTATATTATATAATTCCAAAGTTGTAGTATTATGCATAGCCATGATTTTTTATGCTTCTAAAAAAATAATTAATTATATATCACCAAAGCCATGACACTATGCACAACTATAACATTATCTTCAAAATTTCCTTAGTCATTCTCATTCTGTAACACTAAAGTTGTGGCACGATATACAACCATGGTATTGTCTTCAAACTTTCATTGGCTAATTTATTTGTGTACTCTCAAATTCATGGCACTATACACAGTCATGGTTTTATCTTTAATATTTTTTTATATTATATAATTGTAAAGTAGTGGAATTATGCAAGGTCACTATTTTGTCATTAATCTTTATTTGGTCAGTTTCATTATGTACCTCCAAAGTCACTATGCTATGCACAACTAAGACTTTGTATTTAATTGGATCCTTCATAGTTTTTATTTCAACCTTTTCCTTATTAATTCTTCCCTTAGTTTCCTTGAAGTTATTAGCATAAGATTCCTTTGAAGTCCTTACTTCGAAGAATACCGTAACCTTTTAATAGTCATCTTTCTTTTTTTTTTCATTTATGCAACTCCATTATAGTTCTTTTTCAAAAACTATATTTGAGTGATAAAGATATTGGAATGATTTTGCTGAGAATCAATCTGCATACAATCGATAATGACATCAAATTGACACTTGATCCCAAGTTACATAATATTGTCTGAAATATAGTCTCTAATAATGTAATGTATAGAAAAACTTTTAGGATTCTATATGTTGGAGTGAGAGAGATATTGGAGTGATTTTTTTTTTGAGATTCAATCTTCATGTAATTGATAAGGGCATCAAATTAAAACTTGACCCAAATTGCACAATATTGTCCAAAATGTGTAGTCTCTAATAATGTAATGTATAGTAAAACTCATGGGGTCAAACAATTTTCTCATAAATTTTCTTTTAATAATTATACCATACTTTTCAGTCATATTCATAGTCTCATACATTTCAAACTTTCTCTTACTATGTAATATATCTTTCATACACCTAAAGTATTTTGGTATTTAGCCTAGAGCTTTAAAAAATAGTTTATTCACTATTAACTTCCTGAATATATTGAGAATCTTTTCTAAGTATTAATCTAATTTCCCCTTTCTAAATCATTGTGGAAATTAATGATTCATCAAAAACCTAACAATAGCTTCATTTTGATTTATTTTTTTATCTTCATAGCTTCGGGTAACCTCTAATTGATCTTATTTTTCCATATTTCCCTCCTTTACATATTTGGGTTAAAGATTGGACTTACTCTTCCTCTATAATCATGGCTTAGTTAGGTTTCACAACATCACATCTTTCATCCTTTGACCTCTTCTCAATGAAGCTATGACTTGTTGAAAAATTTTAGTCTAACCCGTGATTTTTGGAAAAGTCATGATGATAACAACTCAAAAAGTTCCAAATTACTCTTGTTAAATGTAGTGCCTTTGTAGCCCTTTATTGCTTCTAAGGGAGAAGCAATATGTAAAAATTCTTTATTGTTCCCAAAATTTCTTGAAGATTTCTCAATATTTTGTCGCCCATTCCCATAAACTCTATACAAAAAAAAATTCATGATTTCTCAAGTTCCAATGGTAATGCATTGGAACATTGTTATTAAGTTGAAATATGCACCATTTGATTTGTATTTAGTTCGCTTCTTTTATTTGATAAATGAGATATGAGTCTACCATTTCATGTGGACGTAAAATGGTGATCTCTACTAATACTCTTATCCTTTCCTTTTGGGTGTCAAGCTTCCTTAAGAGAGCTTTCATCTTTGCTTCGATTGTAGTGAATCAATCAAACTCTATTACTTTGTCTTATCTTCTTTCAAATGAAAGATCCATCAAAGTTTAGTGGTTGTTTTTCACTAGCACTTCAAACAAATAATATGACCAATCTTGTGATTTATTCATAATCAACCTTCCAGTGGTCACATCAAATGTACACATCATCATATAGTTTAGCCCACTACATAAAGTTTGAGGTTGGGACTATAACTCAAACCCATATTGAGGACATCTCCTCAACAACTTCTTAAAATAGTCCCAATTATCATATAAAGTATATTAATTATCTTATTAGAACTGACTTATCTTGCTCTATAATTCAAAAGTTATTTGATATGTCGCATCCCTCACTAGTTCATTCAAACTCTCAATGGAGTCCTGAGGTAAACACTAGAATTAACTATGTACCATATCCCTTAGTAAAAATAGAAATATATGTAACTTTACTAAATCAAAACTAGCTCCTTTTATTTTTATCATCTCACATAGCTCCAAAAATATCACACCATGTTCATTAGGATCTTCAAATGATCTTCCATTGTACTGGTGACACTAGACAATAGCTATAAGAATTATCTTCAACTCAAAGTAGTTTGCTTCCAATGGTTTCAATCAAATATTTAAATAAATATCTATCATCATGGGCTTCCAATAGTCTCTTAAGGTGTGGTGGTGGATGGGATGTTTAAAAACTTGCCAATTGCCATCTTGGGTCTCTATGTTACTATTAGTACCCTCCATAGGATCTATATCAGCTCTTTGTGTGGCAATTATTTTTCTATTTCTTTCAATTTATAGGTCTAGAGAGATTAGCTCATTCCTAAATCTTTTCCTCATAAGAAGTGCTTTAAAAACAAATGAAATGATACAAACAAAATACTAAAATATAACTATCTACTTCTGAAATAAATTAACATAACTTGGCATTTAGATTCATAAAGATTTATCAAATCAAAGTTATCTAGACTATTAAAAAAGAATTCTATCCTTTTACACGGCTAATTATGTCAACTCATGTTGATTAATCAAACTAAAGAATCCCTAGTAATGACAATAAAAAACTTTTTGCATTATTATTATGTCACCTAATTTTGTTAGTTTGGTAGTGTTTGAAAAGCTTGTTGGTGAAAGTATCTCGTCAATAGAGATCCATAAGTACATGAGTCATACATGTAGTAAAAAGTGTAGTAATAAATGTTTTGTTATTTGTTTTTTAACCATCTATTTTGTTTCTTTATTTTATTTATAGGTGCAGGTAATAATATCTTGAGAATTTGGATATGTGACATTGAGACAATATGGGGGTCCCGTTGCCCAGTTAGTTGGCCATGGGAATTTTTAGAGTATGATTGGTCTGCTCTGAAGATCCGACATATTTCTATTTTATGTAGAACTCTAATTATTCTGTGTGTGTGTGTGTGTGTGTTGTATATGTGTTGTATATGTAATCACAAATATGCACTCTTTTCTTCTTCTCTCTCTTGATTATATACTGAAATATTTTGGATTAATAAATCTCTATAAGTGCTATATCCTTTTCTAGTGGATGTAGCTAGTTGTAGTGAATGGCTAGTGAACCACATTAAAACTAGTATCTATTGTGGTTTTGTTATGTTCTTCTTGTTCCATGTGATGTTGTGTTATGTTCTACACAATCCATTAATGTTATGTTCAGTATAATCACTATACATACATACATACATACATATATGTGTGTGTGTGTAACTCTAACAAAAAGACTTCATCCAGATATCAATAATTTTATATGGATTATATTGGTAGTTCAGTTAGTTAATAGAAAGATAGCTCAATTTTAGTAAAATAACTATTTCATATTGTGAATCAATCTTAGAACTATTGGTTTGTTCATTTAATTTATATAATATATGTTCAAATTAGTTTCAATTATATTATGTTTGGACATAAAAGGAAGGTTGGATTCTTGTGTAATATGGTTATCATACAATATGGTTATCATTATTGAGCCCAACCTAATGATAGTCCCCTTGTAGTTATCTTATTAGTATGTCACTACTGAGACAATAAATCACATATGCTCGAGAGTCAATCATAATCACATGCCCAGTATTACCATTGTCACATCACATAAACTAAGTTGGATCATGGCACTTACTTATTGTATGGATAAAGAAGAATACTAGAGGTATCTTTTGGAATTTCTTTCTCTTCCTATTTTATGCTATTTCAATTTTATATTATTTAAGTTTGATGTTATGCCTTTCAAAAGATATTGGTAATAATCATGACTTGGGTTTAATGTCATTATAACACAATGTAATAGTATTGGGAAGTAACCATGACTTCTTGTATTTGTCTTTCTTATTCTTCATATAGGTCATGATACTAGGAATGGCTGCAACATTGTTAATGTTCTCTCATATCTTAATATAACTATAGTTCTAGGAAATGACCGTGGTATTAGCATTAATCTCTCTTGATTATTATATGGTTGTAGTTATAGGAAATAGCCATGACATTGAGAATATCTCTCATGTGTAGTTTATGGCCATGATACTGAAAAATGATCATGATACAAAAATTGGACACTATGCTCCACTCCTACAAAAAAAACAAACAAAAACTAAAATGATAGAAACAAAATAAAAAAAAATAAATAGTTTTTAAAATAATAATTATATATTATTATTAAATAACCTAAAATAGGAACGCAACTAAATAAACTTAGTCTACTCGATACAGGCATACCTAATACTTCATACATCAATGGTGGTCTCAAGACATGAAATGTTGTTTTTTACCATATTAAAGGTATGTCCCCTTGCTTGTATATACCTTATAATGGAACTCTTAGACTAGACATCACAACAACCATTATTTTTGATTAGTGTACTTGTATATACTTTATAAAAATGAAAAAAAAGGTGGCTCCAATTAATTGATTGGGCTTAATCAACTATGTAACATTTAAAAAGCAAAAGTGACTTATAAATAGGTAATGATTATATATCTTATCTTTCCATGAATCCTAGCATTACAATTCACAAAAAAAAAAAATTGATTTGAGATCTCAAAGCTTTCTCTTTGATTAAAAATAGGAATTTGAAGGCACGATTTCATGTCGAGTCTAGAATAACCTTTACTTTTTCTTTTTTAAAATAGTATTTTAAAATGTTTCTCCTAATCAAAACTTTTAAATCCTTTATTTTGAGTTGAGATGTGCAAATATAATGTTTTTCTTTCATGAAATGAAACTTCAATTAGCATAGGTAGCATTGATAAAATTTGTCACATGACTATCATAATTGCAACCATATAAAATAAGTTTTTTTTATCACACATTGAATGGATGTCTGCTACACTATATGTGTCTATCTTTTCTAGACATGTAGGTGATGTAGGCTAATCAAGACTAAGTATTATTAATGGGTAACTTTCCTATAATGAACCATGTCAATACATACATAATGTTGGGAAAACCAATAAAGTTCTATGGAATCATTAGCGATGATTTCACTAGAACTCGTCAATGAAAAGTTCAATGGAACTCATCCATGATGAGATCATAAAATTTTATAAGTAAAAAATATGAAGGGTAAAATTGCATTTTTATATTGTTTAACCTTTGCGCACCTTATTTTGTTTTAACAAAAACTTTTTAAAACACATGAGATTAAAATTTTCTATTTAGAAATTGTATACTTTTTATAAAATAAAATTTAATCCACATTTAATTTATTAAAAACTAATTAAATCAAATATGAATGTTTAAATGCACGATCAAAATTAAATATAAATAAACAATTAATTAATTTTATTCCAAAATTCCAAACAACCAAAAAATTTTTTATGCTCAATAAAATATTCAAAGTTCAATTTAAACAATGCATATACAAATAACATATACTAAAGATTTCTTCATACATACTAAAAATTCATGAAACATAAAATACCTAAAAATTATGTTTTGAAATAAGCTAAATTTTCTAGTATATAAAATAATATAAATCATAAAATCAAGAACAATAATATATAACCCAGATTTTGTGAATAATGATGTAGATGTGATTCTCATTCCACATAATTCTTTATGTCAGAAGTTCAATTCATATGGTCTCATCAATAAAAAAATTAAAATTATCAATTTAAAAGTATTATGAACAATATTATGAATGTCCATAAACTCTCTATTAATCTATTGACTATTGATATTCTTGTGACTCTTATTATTAATTGATTAATGTGTATTAATTAGTATGAATTAATATGTATTCATTGGTACATTTATTTATGTATTGATATATATATATTCATTGATGTATTTATATACACATTAATGTATTCATGTATTAAACTCTATAAATAGAGAGCATTTGTATAAGTCAATATATACTTGAAGGAATAAAAAATCTCTCCCATGTTTCCTCTATATTTCTTGTTTTCTTGTCCTTCTATTTCATAATACATTATCAGCACAAAGCTCTGTTGGATTTTCAAAAGATATATTGAAGATATGAAAACTCATGAGGTGAGATCCTCAATCGATGACAATGATATGTGTCTCGCAGATAGTGCATCAATGCATACTATACTTAAAGATAAAAAAATTTCTTTTTATTAATGCAATGATCAGATGTTAATACAATATCGGGTGGTACAAAATTGATTGAGGGCTTCGGAAGAGCTAATATATTATTACCTAGATGAACAAAAAAATCATATTGATGATGTATTATGTTCTATAAAGTCTAATAGAAATTTATTGAGTTTTAAAGATATTTAATAAAATGGATATCATATTGAGACTATGAATGAAGATAACACTGAGCATTTATATATTACCAATATTGTCTCGGGTAAAAAAAATATATTTGAAAAATTACTCACTTTTTCCTCTAGTTTGTACTACACAAACATAAGCATAATTGAGGCACATACCATAGTAAAGAATCATTAAAAATAATTTTTTTAATTGAGGCACATACCTCTAGTTTGTACTACACAAACATAAGTTTACTAATGAAAATAATTTTTTTATTTGGCATGACCGATTAGGACATCCTGGATCTATAATGATGCGAAGAATCATTAAAAATTCAAGTGGGTATTCACTGAAAATTCAAAAGATTTTTTTGTCCGATGAATTTTCATGTGCTGCTTATTCTCAAAAAAAGTTAATTATAAGGCCATCACAAACAAAAATAAGGACAAAACCACTTATATTTTTGCAACGTATTCAAGGTAATATATGTGGCCTATTCATCCACCATGTAGACCATTTCAGTATTTTATGATTCTAATTGATGCATCAATGAGATGGCCACATGTCTGTTTGTTATCGATGCGTAACCAAGCATTTGCTAGATTGTTTGCTCAAATAATTTGGTTACAGACTCATTTTCCATATTATCTTATTAAGTCAATTCATCTTGACAATGCTGGAAAATTTATTTTCCATGCTTTTAATGATTATTGTATGTCTATTAGAATAACTATTGAATATCCTGTAGCATATGTTCATACACAAAATGATTTTGCAGTATCATTTATTAAATACCTTCAATTAATTGCAAGGCCATTACTAAAGGATGAAGCTCCCAACTTTTTATTGAGGCCATACTATTTTGTATGCAGTAATGCTGATTCATATTAGACCAACAAATTATCATGAGTTCTATTCTTCACAATTAGTTTTTGGTCGTGAACCAAATATTTCTTATCTAAGGTTTTTTTAGGTGTGTGGTATATGTTCCAATTACTCCACCACAACACACTAAGATTGGTCCCCAAAGAAGAATGGAAATATATGTTGGATATAAATGTCCATCGATAATCAAATATTTAGAGTCATCAACTAAAGATTTATTTACGGCTCATTTTGCTAATTATCATTTTGGTGAATTAGATTTTCTAACTTTAAAAAAAGAAAATAAACAGTTGGAAAAGATTATTAGTTGGAATCAATTATCTTTGTCACATCTTGATGCTCGCACAAAGGAATGTGAACTGGAAGTTCAAAAGATTATTCATTTGCAAATTTTCACCAATCGATTTTCAAATACATTTACTAATCTGAAGAGAGTAACTATATCTTACATACCAGCTGCTAATGCTCTAGTTAGAATTAATGTCCCTGTAGGATAATCTATTGCTAATAAACCTAAAGCATTAGTGAAACATGGTTGACCAGTTGGTTCCAAAGATAAAAATCTTCAGAAAAGAAAAGGTTCTAAGGATCAATTTGAGGAATTGATAGCTCTAGAAGAGTCCCTAGTTGTAATTCTAGAAGAAATTCAGGTACTTGAAACTTGTGACAATCAAGAGATCTTGATAAACTATTTCACAACTAGTCAAAGGTGGAATTGTAATAAAATCGACATCGATAAAATATTTACCTATAATGTGGCTCTCAATATTATTAATGATAATAAGGAACTTGAGCCAAAGTCTGTCGAAGAATGTAGATAGAGAAATGATTGACCAAAATAGAAAGATGCAATTGAAATAGAATTGAATTCTTTTTCAAAACATGATATTTTTGTACCTATTGTACGTACACCTGATGGTGTCAAACCTATAGGATAAAAATGGGTATTTGTGCAAAAATGAGACGTGCCAAATAAAGTTATCAAATATAAGGAATGATTAGTTGCACAAGGATTCTCTCAAAGACCTGGCATTAATTATGAAGAGACATATTCTTCTATCGTAGATACAACTACTTTTTGATATTTAATTAGCCTGACAATACATGAAAAACTTGATATGTGTTTAATGGATGTAGTTATGGCTTATTTATATCGATTACTTGACAGTGACATTTACTTGAAAATCTCAGAAGGATTAAAATTATATGCAACACATAATTTAGATCCTCGAGAACTTTACTCGATAAAATTATATAGATTTTTATATGGGTTGAACTAATTTGGAAGCATGTGATATAATCATCTTAGTGAAAATTTATTGCGAAAATGGTATAAGAATGATCCCCTTTGCCCATGTGTATTTATTAAGAGACATGGATCCAAGTTCATTATAATTGCAGTTTATGTTGATGACCTGAATATTCTTAGAACTATGAATAAGGTTTTAGAAGCAGTAGGCAACTTAAATAATGAATTTTATTTGGAAAATCTCGAAAAAAACAAAATTTTGCTTTGGTTTGCAGATTGAAAACTAGAGAATAAAATTTTTGTTTATCAATCAGCTTATATATCAAAGGTGTTGAAATGATTCTATATGGATGATGTCCATCTATTGAGCACTCCAATGGTTGTAAGGTTGTTAGATGTGAATAAAGATCTTTTTCGACCTCGGATGGATGATAGGGAGCTTATTGATCTTGAAGTATCATATCTTAGTGCTATTAGAGCACTAATGTATCTTTCATGTCATACACGACCTTTTATATCATTTTCTATAAATTTGTTAGCAAGATATAGTTCTTGTCTAACAAGAAAATATTGGAATGGAGTTAAACATATAGTGAGGTATCTTCGAGGTACGATGGATATGGGCCTATATTATCCCAATGTGCCCTAATTAGAATTTAATTGATTATGTAGATGCAGGATATATGTCTGACCCTCATAATGCTTGATCACAAATGAGTTATTTGTTCACATGTGGTGATATAACCATTTCATGGTGTTCTTCGAAACAATCAATTACCGCCACATCTTCTAATCATGTAGAGATCATAGCAATTTATGAAGTAAGTTGGGAATGTTTTTGGTTAAAATCTATAATACATCATATTCGAGGGTCATGTGGTTTGTCTTTTAGCAAGGAGGTTATGACGACCTTGTATGAAGATAATGCTATGTGCATTGTTCAATTAAAAAATAGGTACATTAAAAGGAACAGAACAAAACATATATCACCAAAATTTTTTTTTACTCATTATCTACAAAAGAAGGGTGATATTGATATTCAATCAATTCGTTCAACTAATAATCTAGTAGATTTATTCACCAAGGCTCTACCTACTGCAACATTTGAAAGGCTAGTTCATAACATTGGAATGCACAGGCTTAGAGATTTTAAAGTGATATTTTATACTATACTCTTTTTTCTTCACCATGGTTTTGTCCCACTGGGTTTTTCAGGTAAGGGTTTTAATGAGGCAGTATCATGGACATCCAAGGGGGAGTATTATGAAAAATAATATGGATGTCCATAAACTCTTCATTAATCTCTTGACTATTAATATTCTTATTACTTTTATTATTTATAAATTAATATGTATTAATGGTCATGGATTAATATCTATTCATTGGTACATTTATTTGTGTATTGATGTATATATTAATTTACATATTTATATACACATTAGTGTATTCATGTATTCAACCCTATAAATAGGGAGCCTTTGTATGAGTCAATATATACTTGAAGGAATAAGAAATCTTTCTCATGTTTTTCCTATATCTCCCGCTCTCTTGTCCTTCTATTTCATAATAAAAAGTAATTTATAAATAGGTGTAATTTTGTTTGAAAAAAGATAGAAGGGGCGAGTTCTATTTCTATAAGGCATTTTCAAATTTTGGAATAAAAAAAAATTTCTTTTTTATTTTATCTTCAGGAAAAATGAAAAATGATCACTTTTATTTTTCATTTTCAACTTCAATAATTTCACACAAAAAAAATACTCTATTTTTTTTTTCAATAGAAACGGCACCACCCTTCGTCCCTTATATTACTACATAAACATGTATTTACTTCTCTTTGCTTTTGACCTATTCCAAAATAAATGAATTTTATCGCTTTCTTTTTTTTTTGTGATTGATACGGGCACACCGCCATCTGGAAGGCGCCACACATGCTCTTTCATATAAATGTTAGAAATATTCATTCTTTCCTTTGTCATTTTTCACTTTTCAATTTTCTTTTTTTCTATTTTCTATTTTTATTTCAAAATAAGATCATGGTAAATTATCTTACATTCATGTTCCACCATGTATCTTTCTTACAAAAAATTTTAATAACTATAAACAATGATAAATAAAAAAATATGCATGATTAAAATATTAATTTAATATAACTATTTTAAAATTAAAATAAACCAAATAAGAATATAAACTACATAAAACTCAGTAACCCAACTCATACAAACCTAGAGTTATCTCATCATTGAATATCACAAATAAAGGGACCCGAGATTATTCTAATATGCATAGAGAATAAATCAATATGTATATGATCTAGGATGTTCAATCTCTTCTAAGGGAGAAAAAAGAAAAATTATTTTATGACTTTTTTAGCTATGTGATCATTACACTCATTAAACAAAAATTTTGATCAATTAGTAGGATATTCTTTCTAGCTAGTAGTTGAAGGCCCTCATTACTCACATGACCAAGATTATTGTGCATGAGACTAATGTCGTTACTCTGATAATTTATATTGGCTTGATCTTCATGCATTCTTACATGAGTAGCATAAAATATACTCTTCTTCTTACCACTCTCAATGACTAGATTCTACTAGTCATTAGCAAAAAGGCTTATGTATTCTTTGTTATCTATCATGCATATAATTCAAGAAATATTAGGTTTACATGAATCTCCAATACATAACAGACAAATTTTTAACAAGAGCTAATGTCCAGTCTACATCTGTAAAAAATATCTTCAATTCCCAATATTTGTGATATTATATTATTGATATCTTTATTGCTTCATAATCACTTAGTGTGTATGGTAAATAAGTTAATATGCATGATGACATAAAATAAATCTTTTGAGATATAACACCTCTTGATTGTGTTAAGCTTGGAGAAACCACAAAGTTATCTTCCAAGAGCATCTTCATAGGTGCAAGTTAATTCACCAACCATTGAAAAAGATTGATGTGAGCTGATATTGGATTTCCATTTTGAACTTTAAGTTTACTAAATATATAATAAATAATATTTTATTTCTAAATATATTCTTTTCCAACATAGACTGTAATTTCTCTCATTACTTTCTTTTCCTCATTTTTTTCTGTAAAATTTAATAAGTATCACTACTTATTCAATGATGAATGATAGAGACAGACCTAAATTGTATGTCTTTCCATTCTTCATCACTTATTTTTTTAGATTTTACTTTTGTTTTCACATGGTGATACAACTCTTAGATAAAAAGATAGGTAAGTATTTTGTTTTTCCAAATAGAATATTTAGTTATGTTTAAATTATTATCACAAAGTGATCCTCCATGATGGAAAAAGTTAGAAGCAATCACAAATAATTCATACAAACAAAAAATATTCTAAATCATATTTTGATATCATGGTGTTGGTATCAAAATAATTCTTAGAGAAGAAATCAAACAATGATTATTTCGAAACCACTAAGAATATTGAGAATATATTTTGTTTGGCACAATGAAAGTAATTAATCTAGATACTAATGAGATTAAATTGTCTATTTTTCAAAATTGCAAATTTTTAATAAAATTAATTTGATCCATAAATTATTTTAATTAAAAACTATTATTTCTAATTCTAAATTGTATAAACAATTACATAAACAGATTCAAAAAATCCAATGCACAATTCAAAAATTCACAAAAAATCTTATATGGATAATAATATCTAAAGTCCAATTTACAATGCAAATACGAACAAAGTGTGTTAAAGACTTTATAAATTCTAAATTCAGTAAAACAATAAACGGCCAAAAATTATGTTTTGAATCAAAACTAATTTTCTAGAATATAAAACCTTAACTTTAAAAATTTTAAATAATAATGATAACTTGGGATTTTGAGGAGAATATTCTAGATATCATTTCACAAAATTAGTTAGGTTAAGTGTTAAATTTGATAGCTTTAATTGACTAGAAATTTGGCAATCTTCAAGTATATTTAATTATTGGATAGAAGAGGAGATTTTATCTTGTAATGCTTTTCTATTTCAACAAACAACACAACACTAAGTAGTAGCAACCCAACAACATCAATTCAACACATCACTAATTCAATTCAATAGCACACAGCAGCATAGAAGAAGAAGCTACAATGGTCACATAAAATAAAATTGCAGTATAGTCTATTATTTTTTTTTTGTGCTTTTGTCCATCAGAAAAATGTTTCATCTACTAGAACCAAAATGAGAGAGTGTACTTCCTAGAAAACAAATGCGACACCATTTGTTTTTTCTTCATCATCTTTAAACTATGCTTGATCAAGGTGCCTTTTCGGGAAAATGGGAGTTTGCCTTTTTTCTAAATTGTTTATTTTTTAAAAAATTTTAGAAAGTGGGAAATTATCCCACATTCTTGGCTAGTGCTCCACACCTACAAAAAAACAAAAATCCAAAAATAATAGTAACTAAATAATAAAATATGTAACCTTAATATAACAATTATATATTACTATTTTAAAATTAAAATAATCAAATTTTAATACAAATCAAATAAAACTAGTCTGCCCAATTGTAGAACTAATAAATCTCCTCTCTATCCTAAGTAGAAAGATACATACTAGCACATAACTTAGAGAAATTATATTTAGTTGACCATAATGATTTAGAAAACATATCAGTGGTATTTTTGTCCGTGTATACTTTTTCAAGCAGAATTAAATTTTTTATCTAATACATCTCATATCTAATGACATAACATATCAATGTATTTTGACCTACTATAAAAGGTTACAATTTTAAAAATATGTATTATACTATAACTATCATACATAGTGTACATGTCATGTCACATATCCAAGTTTGTAAGAAACTATTTCATCCATAAAGTTTCTTTGCAAGTTTAAATACTTACGATAAGCTCAGCCTTGGAGTTAGTGTTTTTGTAACTTGAATTATCAAAATATCACTTTCCTTCCAAAGATTATTACATTACTCAGGCTGGTTGTATGTTGATCCAATTTACCAATTATATTGTTATTAGCATGCTGAGAAGTATGAGTTTTAATTTGGCCAAGTACAAAGATAAATGAGAGGTTCCTCATAGATACCTCAAGATTGACCACTACACTCCAATGATATCTACTTGGGCTTCGAAATACAATAGCTAAAAACACTTATAGCATGTTCTATTTTCGGTCTAGTATAGAACTTACATAAGAATGCCTATAGTTGAAGCATGAAAAAGATGACACATATCTCTCCTTTCCTCATTAATATTTATACTATGCTTGGTATTCATCTTAAAATATTTGGTTGAAGGAGTTGAGATCGTCTTAGCATTTCTCATATAAAATCTCTCACGAATTTTTTCAATGTAACATTCTTATGATAACAATATATGTTTAGAAGACTTATCCCAAATTATGATTATCCCTAAAATTCATCTTACTAGGCCTAAGTCTTTCATAAAAATATATTTTTCCTTCTCCCCCTTTAGCTTGTCAATATGTTCTCTATTATGGTCAATCATTAACATGTCATCGACCAACAATAATGGTATAGGTCCATCATCACCTAATTGATCACTAACAAATATATAATGGTCTCAAGAGGTGTACTAAAATTTATAAGACTATGAATTGATAAAATTTCTTATATCACTACCAAGGAGCTTACTTATGACCATATAAACTCTTATTAAATTTGCATACAAAAGTTTTCTTTTTCTTCTATTATTAATTTCTCAAATTGATACATATATAAAGTCTCATGAAGATAATCATGAAGAAATAATATCTTCACTTAAAATTGATCGCTTCTTAATCCAAGTTAACATCCAAAAGCAGAACTACTCAAATACAAAACCCTTTGACTAAACCCTTTGAATACTAACTAAACCTTATATCTTGATTGAGATCATTATCTCCAGATTTTTGTCTGAATAGTCATTTATATTTTAGAGTTTGCTTTACTTTAGGTAAGAAAATCAAATCATAAGTCTAGTTGATATGAAAAAAATTTATCTATTGTTGCATAGCCTGAAGTTATTCATATTTAGTCTCAAAAGAGATGAACACCTAAAATGTCTTGGGCTCATAAGAGGTGTCAACTAGGCCATGCTAGGCTAGCATAAACTAAGTTATGATGGCCCAATCATGACGCCTTGATGCACAGATGACAGATACGACATGGTTTATCTAACTAGGTCATGTCATGTCGACATGAGATCAAAAAAGGCATGCTTGACAGGGCTTGATGGCCTAGTTGATGTAGTTGGTTTTGCTGAGTCATGTTAAATTGAGCTAATACTAGTAATAGTCGGTGTGATTGGGCATTGTCCTATTACATGCTAGGTGCTAATTATTGGCCTTTTCGTATCTGGTCACTGTAGTATATAGTGGTACTTGAAAATTGTATTATAGCAACATTAATGCAAATATGTAGTGCACTACAACTACACTATAAATTACACTAAATTAAATCAAATTTAAATTTTCAATTTAAATTTGATTAGTTATTAATTATTATATTATTATAATGATATATAATATAAATAAAAATTCTAAAAAAATTAAATATAAATAGGACTAACTTAAAAAACACATAACAATTACAATACATAAATCTTAGAAAATGTAAATAAAAAGAAAATGAAAACATTGAAAAACAGAGCTCATAGTCTATTTGGTTCGGATGCTCAAAGCTCATAGTCTCGATAATGATATCTTCATTTTCATGTATATCTTCTTCATCATCCAAATTTAGCTTTCTCATTTTATTTTGAAGATCCATTATTGAATCCTCTCAATCCTTAAAGTAGAAAAATTTAGCTCATAGTCGATATTTTCATGTCGCCACGGTATCGTGCCGGGCCAGGTATGTCATGAGGCCATGTTGGCCTCGGCATGGCTCGGCATGATTGGTGCCGTGGACAGGCACGTCACAGGCACGTCACAGGCACAGGCATGAGAAATATCCGTGTCGTGCCAGTCCAGGCATGGCCGAATCGTGCATTGACTCGTGACGAACCGGGCCGGACTAGCCAGGCTGACACCTTGACGGTGTAGTGTGGAATATGGATTAGCTTTCATAAAAAATATTATTATTTGGCGCGTATTTCATATTTTAAAAATCATAGGCGGCGGCTCAAAATCTCCTCGTCAACATTCGCTAATCATTCAGAATTGAAGTGTGCTCACCAAGAAACACAAACAAATCAACGGCCATGATGCGTCATTCGTGCCTTGACAAGTCATCGATCCTCGATGAACCAATCACATGCCTGATAAGGAACCGACACAGAAGAAGCACACCCTTCCCTACATAAACCTCCGGCCCTCTCTCTCAATTCCAGTCCATTCAATTCCAAACGCAATGGCACGAACAAAACAAACCGCCAGGAAGTCCACCGGAGGCAAGGCGCCGCGTAAGCAGCTTGCCACAAAGGCTGCTCGTAAGTCGGCTCCTGCCACTGGCGGAGTGAAGAAGCCTCATCGTTTCCGGCCAGGAACCGTTGCTTTGCGAGAGATTCGTAAGTATCAGAAGAGTACTGAACTTTTGATCCGAAAGCTTCCATTCCAGCGTCTTGTTCGCGAGATAGCCCAGGATTTCAAAACTGATTTGAGGTTCCAGAGCTCAGCTGTGTCTGCTCTGCAAGAGGCGGCAGAAGCTTATCTCGTAGGATTGTTCGAGGATACAAATCTCTGTGCGATTCATGCCAAGAGAGTTACAATCATGCCCAAGGATATTCAACTAGCCAGGAGAATTCGTGGTGAACGTGCTTGATTTTGCCTTATCGTTGATGATATTTCTGCATGTTTTAATTTGGAAACTTAATTTTCGTTGTTGGATCTTGTCCTGTAATAGTTAGTTTGTGTTTTGTGTTACTTGAGATATGACGCGAGATTTTCTTATTGTCTTCTTTTATGACATTCTGGTTATTGCAGTATTTGTTGTTCATTCAATTTGGTTACTTGAAATATTCAGTGTTTGATTGGCAATAAAGATCCTTGCTATTACGATATGTAATGACATACAAATACCTGCCTTGTAATCCATCTTTATGCATATATCATAATGTATAATCTATATTGATATCTTCTTCCAATCAATCTATTATTATCCTTCAGCCTATGTATTGACTGGAACTTGGGGTCAGATCATGTAAAGTCTAGCACTAAGTAGATTGTCATTTTATCAGCCTATCCATCTACTTTATATCTTATATATATATATATATATATGTTGGAGATGAGTATAAAATTTGCTTTTCGTTTTTGGAATGAGGATTGCTTACAAGTACCAATGAGTATATAATAATATATATCTATTATTATACACTTTCAGCACAAAATTTTCACAATCTACCCACATGAATTTATGCCTCTAAATACCAAAATAACGAGGAAGATGCTTTGTATGAATCTTTTCATCAAAATTATTATCATGAAATTTAATATGCAAATCTAGTTAGACTTTGGGACAAATTATTAATGTCAAGCCACTGGTGAAAGCATAAACTTGACATGATTAATTGTTTATTAGGGGAAAAAATTATAATAGATGCAAATTCAAGAGTTGAAAATAAGTTACTAGAGTTGAATTTGGTTGTTATTGGACTATTAGAAAATTGATATTGAAGCTTATGAAATTATTTTATTTATAATTGAGATATGCATGCTTATGAAATTGTAATTCATATGAATTATAAATTTTTAATATACTTGTAGATAAATATAAATCTTATATCAAGTGAATGATTATTGAGATATATTGTAATGTGATAGTATAAGCAAACTGAGAATAACATAGTTACTCATACATTATCTCCTTGGTATGTTTTATTTTGTATTTGATAGTCAATTATTAGTATTTAAATACATTAAAGATTTATAAGGTATTGATATTGATTTTGCTAATGAATTCAATGATTATAAAAAGGGTGTAGTTCGTAAGTTATTTTGATTTAATTGATTTTTATGTAGAAAGAGTATATGAGTAGCTTGTGAGAAAAATATATGGGAGCATATTAATGAGTCATTTTGTAATATTTAAGATTTTTTTATATTTTACAATATCATTTCTTTTGTGTTTGGTTGTAGGTCTAAGAACATAAAGTATTAAATTTTTTTGATGCTAGAAAGATTTTCAAAGATGATACAGTTCATTATGTGTTATAAGATTGATGATGCATTACACAAAGCATAGGAAGATTTTTTGAGATAAAGATGATAAAATTGTGCCATCATTCATTCATAACTCAAAAACATTGGAGGAATGTTTGTAGCATGTTAAAATTATATATAATAGAAGTATCCAATTATCTAATTTATTATATGATTTGCATCTTTGACACCTATTATCTTATTCATTTACCTATGAATGAGCATGTTAATTTAGTTGGAAAGACAATTAGTTATGAAAATTTATGAAAAGGATAGATTGAATGTAAAAAGTAAAAAAAAAAGTATGTTTACTAAACTAATAAAGCTCATAGAAGATTTGTAACTAAACCATGATATTGTGTTTGATTATACATGGGAAATGAAAAGTCTTTTGAACAAAGATGATCTAGGCTACTTCTAAGGGGAGTTTGATATTAATTCTAACTTTAATTTTTTGATTTATCTCTCTTTGATATAAATGATGATTTGAGAATAATTTTTTTTTCAAGGAGAAAAAGATGGAAATCTATGAGTTGCACTAAGTTAAACTCTAGTTGAGCTCTTGGTACCTTCTTGGACTAATTCTAGAGCAAAAATGAAAAAGTTCAATAATGCCCTTACTAGACTTATCCAACATACATGAATTGATAGTCATACAAAGAGTTTTGGTCATAAAACCAAAGTGGCATAATCAATGTTTTCAATAACTATGGAAAACTTAGATGTTATATGAAAATCATGCATGAGTGCTCCAAATAGGTTTTGAGTGGATATTATTATTAAAAGACAACTATTTTATTTATTTATTTAGTTATATAATTATAATTATTGGCGATTGTAATTATTATCTAGTCTGAGAGTATGTCTCAAACATTTTATACGAACAATTATGTGGAATGAAATATAATACATGTTTTTTGTGAGAGTAAAATCTTGTCCTTTAAGAATTTTTATAACTTATCAAGATTTCTTGTGACATTCATCTAAGATTTATTGATCAATCATTCATAATTGATTATGATGTCATTTAATATAATGTGGTTCTTGTTTTTGTATAAACAATAAAGGAATGATCTTCATTACTAAATATGTTAATAGGTCTCATTAATTCTTAATGGGATTCATATCAATACTTTACCTGATATATTTTGATTGTTTTATTATGTTATCAAGTGAGCTTTTAGAGCTAATTTATTTTTTTAACTGGATCAATCATCAAAAATTAATTTTATTATGTTATTATGTTATCTGGATCAATCATTACTAAATTGTTTTATTATGTTATCAATCATCAAAGAATGACATTTGTTATAAATCATTTTTATGAAGAATGAAAAAGTAATTTTGAAGTCTTGTTTAAGTGTGGTTTATACTTAGTTTAAGTTAAGATTCATATCACTATCATGAATTTGATAATGCTTCCCAATCAACTATAATAATACAAGCTTGATTAAAGAAAAAAAAAAGAACTATTATGTGCAATGGAGTTATGGGTCCAACAAAAGTTAAGAAAGAGGGAGAGAAAAGGCAATATCCATTTATTTCATGGGAAAATAGACGAGGGCGAGCTTGGATCATGTGAACACATATCTTCTTTGTCAAATATCTCAATCTTGGAAGTAGATGAAAGGAGATCACCAAAATCAATAAGGGGGGGAGGTTTCCTAATGATTAGCACCTCTTCATACATTAATGATATATGTAGAATGTAAAGGGGGCAAAGTTTTATGATGAGATGCAATTATTCTTTTACACTTTTTCCATCATACTTGATGGTGGATCAATCTAAGGAATATATGTCTATCCAAATTTACATAAAGAGGAATATGTTTCTTGTGAAATTATTGGAGTTGATATAACTTTTTATTTCATGAACTATTGACAATTAAATCCAATTCTCTTTGATTGTAGATGATGCAATTTCAAGTTATGTTGGGATTCATATAAGAAACCCACTTGACCATGATAAACAAAACTGACCAAAATTCCTTTATGAATTTTTCAGTCACATTGGAGAATCTATACTTCTTTTGGGCACTAGTGTCTAATGAAAACATATTTAATAGACTAACATTAAAAATATGTTTCTGGAGAGATCTTGAATAAAACAAATAAACATAAAAACATGAAGGTAAGAGGCATCCATGATGTTTCTTGAATGTATGATTGATTAGATATTTTAATTGATTAGATAATTTTCAAATGTGTAAACAATGATATCTAAAATAATTTTCCATTTAGGCCATATTATCTAAAAATATATAGAAATACATCTATATGTAAAAATATCTATAGAGAAACTCTAATTTATAATCCAATGATTCAAATAATAACATCTAAAAGATCATGATGGATATTTAAGAAAGTGATCTCTTTCAATGATTATGATATCATAATTGGCTTGAGTTATTATGATTTAATATAAAAGTTACTATAAAAACTCGTGTTGAACATTTAAACAAATGTATGTACCTATATTGAGATCAATAATTGATAAGATAACAAGTATCAAAAGTTTCCAAAAGTTGTGCACTCAAAACTAGAAACTCAATTTTCACCTCAAATGACATGTTAAATTGTTTAAAAAATAAAAAAAAAATACTATAAAATTTTATTAATTCATAGACACTAAGTTTGGATTCAAACTCACGTGTCAAACAAAACACACACTTTCACCATCTAGATGTGCACCAAATCATTTTTTAAAATATATATATATATATAAACATAAACATATATAAATATATAAACATAATCATATATAAATATATAAGCATGAATATATTTAAATGTATATGAAAGTGTGTGTGTGTGTGTGTGTGTGTGTGTGTGTGTGTATTTTCCATACGTAAATGAATTGGTAAACGTAGCTGGATGGCTAAAAAGTGTGTTTTGTTTAGATGCATGTTTGAATCCCAACTTGGTATCTATGTATGGGAGACGTCCAACAAGCTGAGCCAAACTTAATGTATGTCTCTTCTTGTAATGTCTACAAAATTTAATTACAATAAAACAATCTCAATTCACAAGCAATATTGACTTAAGTTTCAAATCACTAAATCACTTCCACATGTCTATCATATGGTTTAGTTATAAGGCTCATCATAAAAAGATTTACCGGGTTGTTTTTTGATGTTATTTTTATCACCATTATATCCTCTCTTTTCACAATATTTTTATTAGATGATACTACTTTCGATGTATTTTTTTTATTTGTAAGTTTTAGTTTCCTTTGAATTTGTAATTACTTCACCATTATCACAATAAAGTGTAATGGGCAATTTCATAGAAGGAATGACCCCTTGATCTGTTAGGAAGTTCTAAGTCATATAGCCTCCTTGACTACTTCTGAAGTAGTCAGATATTAGTTTTTATGGTGGAATCAATAATACAAGATTGCTTTATAATTCTCCAACTCATGACTTCACTTTCCAAGGTAAACACATAACTCAAGGTGGATTTTCTCAAATCCTTATTTAATTGGAAATCTAAGTATGTATATCCTATAAGTACCAGATTGCCCACTTGATACACTAATATGTAATCTCTAATTCTTTTCAGGTACTTGATTATGTGTTTCACTACTATCCAATATTCTTGTCTTGAATTAGATTGACATGTGTTTACCATGCAAATAGTATAACATATTTCAAGTCAAGTGCAAAAGATTCTTTATTATGCTTGTAGGTGATTCAATACATAGAAATTAACTTATGTATAGAAGAGTGAATCATTAGTATTCATCAAATAAAATTATATAGTTCATAATCTAGATAGAATTGGATACCCTTTCAGTAAGATTGTAGAACTAGACTCGACATATGTTAAAGTAAGATTAATAAGAAGAATAAAAAAAATAAGATAAACAAGACAAAAAAGTAGTAGAAGAAGAAGAATTAGATAAATAACATAGAAGAAGAAAAAAAAATAAAATATAATGAAGAAGAAGAAGAAGATGTAGTGGAAGAAGAGGAAGAAGAAAAATAAGAAGAAGAGGAAGAAAAAAAATAAGAAGAAGAGGAAATAAAAATAAGAAGATGATAATGATAACATAGATAAAGAAGAAGAAGAATATTAGGTAGTAGTAGTAGTAGTAGAAGATGATGATGATAAAGATGATTATGATGATGATGATGAAAAACATGTATAATAAGAACAAAAAGTCAAAGAAGAAGAAAAATATGAAGAAGAAAAAGAAGAAGAAAAATATGAAGAAGAAAAAGAAGAAGAAAAAGAAAAAAAATAAAAAGTTAAAAAACAAGAAAAAAAAATAAAGAAGAGGAAGAATAGAAAGATGAATAGAAAGATGAAGATGAAAAAGAATAATGATAGAAAGAAGGAAAAAAAAGAAGAAAAAAGAAAAAGAAAAAGATGATGTGAAGAAAAGGATAAACACGAGGTAGTGGAAGAAGGAGATGAATAATAAGAAGCAGATGCATCTCTTTCTTACTTGTGGAGTCACTAGGGAATGCTAAAAATGTTCCTTAGATTTAGTTTTTGTGCTTTCACTTCTGCTTGGTGCATCGAATTCCTTCTTGTTTTTTCTTTCCTCTTTTATACTCTAATATTTTCATATTTCTTTAAGAAAAAAATAATGGAGTTTAGAAGAAAACCATAATTTTGGCATTAATCTCTTGAACTTGAGATCACGACTTTAAAAAGTTGTCACAACTCTTAAATGTGTCTAAATATTTCTATAATATAAAGTCGTGACATTGAAAAGTATCTTTGACTTAGGCTACACTTTCTTTTTTAGCCTTTTTTTTTATTCAATATCATAGCTTTGGATAAAGCATAGCTTCTACTTTAGTGCTAGCAGAACCCTTTTCTTCTGGTATCAACAAAGTAATGTTGCTAAGTATAATTTTAGATTTGTCTTTTAGGTTTTCTTTGTCCTTTTGTGATACATTATTATTAGTGATACATTATTATTCTCTTTTATATTCAATATAATAAAAACAACTAGAAAAATAAATGCTCCTATCTTGACTAATATGTATTTGATGAGATTTTATTTTCATATAATTGATAGGGGCATCAAGTCTAATATTTGATCCTAAGTTGTACAATACCTTCTGAAAGGTGTGGTCTTTAATTGTATAATATATAATAAAAATTTAGCAGTCTTTCAATTTTCTCAAAAGTTTTCTTTAAATGACTGCAATATACTTTTTGATCATATTGATAGTTCCATAAGTCTCTAATTTTTACATATTATTTATTATATATTTCATAAATCTCATATAGTTTGGTATTTGGACTAAAACTTCAACAAATAGTCAATTCACTTTTACTTTTCAAATATAATGAGAAATTTCTCAAAATATTTGTTCACTTTATTTTTTCTAAATTGTTGAGTAAATAGAAGATTTATCAAAAACTTACCCTTAGCCCTATTATAATATATTCCTTTATTTTCATAACTCTGGGAAACCTCCATTTACTCATTTGTTTTTCATTTTCTTTTTTCTCATCTTTGGGTGAAACATAATGCTTGAACTTCTTTTGGAGTCATGACCTTGTTAGGTGCTACAACATGATATTTTCATATTTCCTAATCTCTTAAGTTAGGGGCGTGGCTTCATGGAAAATTTCTGGCGGAGAAATGACTTTTGTGAAAGTCACAACATGATCAGCTTCAAAAGTTCCAAAACTCTCTTGTTCAAAGTATTTTGATAGCTCTAGAGCCATGACATTTGGTAAAGTTATGATGTGATGTTATCACCCCCCAAAAGTTCTAGAATATTTTTATTCAAAATGACATGATAACTTTTTCCCAACACTACAATGAAATTCTTGAATTTGCTTCTATATCACTTAACAATTCATTTTCTAATCTTTCCTTTATTGATACAACTAATTATCTGAGATAATTCTCTATATTTCTCATCATTGGTCTCATTTGATCTATTCTTGCTTCAAACATTCTCATCCTATTGTCCTAGGTATCATTTATTTTTCTCAATTCTATTAAGATAGCTTGCATCCCTTCCTTTGGGGTTTTTTTCTCTTCTCTTCATGATGGTTGGAAATTTAAACTTGGGCCTCCTTAATTAGTATAGTTCACCAATATTTCTAATAGATTGATTGATTTTCTACAACCCACTCCTATGACCTCCATACAAAAAGTTTCATGATATTTTATGTTTAAATGTTAATGTGTTGTGAAATTATTGTTAGGTCAAACTATATAACATTTTGTTTTCATTTGGTTAGCATCTTCCATTTGATAAATGGGATTCAAGCCCACCATTTTTATTTGAATATAAAATGATGATCTCCCTCTATTTTTTTTCTTCTTGGGAATCAAGCTTCCTTAAAAGAGCTTTCATCTTTCCTTCAATCATGGTGAATTCGTCCAACTCTAATATTCCATATTTTCATTGATAAGACACTCTTATTAATGAACTTTTGAGATATTATCTAACTGATAAAATTAGGTGACATAACAAAATAGTAACAAGTTTGTAGTGTCATTTCTAGAGATTATTTAGTTTACTTAGTTATTATGAGTTGATATAATTATTCTTGCAAAAAGATAATTCATTCTAATACTTTAGATAGCATTGATTTTAATAAATATTCTCAAATCTAGAAGGTAGATGTTATTACCTTATTTGAATATGGATAATTGCCTTTTGGATTTTGTATGTATTTCTATAGATTATCAAAATGTTATTACCTTATTTTAATAAATGTATAGCTAATCATTCTAAGTCTTCATAATGAATTACCTTCAAGAGCTTCAAGGGAAGAATGAAGCATATGAAATTTATTTTTGGAAATATGTAATAAAAGTTTAGATACCATGTGCCTTGAGAATGATAAGTTTTGTTATAATTGGATATGGAAGCCATGCGATAAGGATTTATTATGAATCTCAATCATCTTAAAGATCTTATTGGATAAATAAATTGATACATTTCTTGGAGAATTGAGAAGAGACAATGCCGCTAGGGAAGAAATGATGAGATGATGGAGAGAGAGAGAGAGAGAGGTCAAGAATTGGGATGAACTGAAGAAATTGCTAAATTAAAAATTTTCCTTACTAAGGCAAAAATGGTTATGGTTGAAAATTTATAACCATAATTATAAAGAGAAGAGGAGGGGGTGAAGAATGAAATTCTTGTAGCCACTATAGAAACACTTGTGGTAAAAAAGCTTGAAGAAGAAATTAAAGATAAAGTTTTAGTTGTTCAAGAAAAAGAAGCTAAAACAAATGATGAAATCTTCATAGTTACTACGTCGATAATTGTGGTAGAAAATATTTAAAATAAAATCAAAGATATGGCTTCAACTATTCAAGAAGAAGATGATAATCTGAATGATAAAATCTACATAGTTAGTACATAGAAATTTATGGTAGAACATCTTGAAGAGGAACTATAAAATGTAGGGGGTAGAATTGGAGAAGGAGTTGTGTGAGCATACAACTAAAAAATCCAAGACCTTTCACAATGTCAAGGCTAGAAAGAAATCAAATAATAAAACCAAATGCAAACTAATTTCATGGATGTGGAGATTAAGGAAATTATTCTTCCATCATCCATGACTAATACCAAAAGTTTTAAAGGTATAAATGTAACACTACTTGGGATTTGGGAAACAACCCAAAAATTTTTTTCATTACTTTTGTGATGAATTGTGATTGTTGTGAGAATAAAATCTATATGTACCTATTTATAAATTGAAAAGGAGCAATGGAGAAAAGAGATAGTGAATGAGGATGAAATAATATATAAGGAGCACTAATGGATGGATGAAATATAAAAGTGTAGTGAAAACCAAAAATACTTATATTTTGTGATGAGAAAATTTGAAATCGGACTAAAGTTGAATGGGTGAATATAGGAAGCTTTTTATGATATTCTGGCAAAGTTATTTGATATGTTATCTATATAGATGGGAAATTCAGAAAGTCTAACTATTTATCTACAACCTTTTGAGCACTCGATGTCAGATTTTATTTTTAAGAAGTATGATACTAAAGAGAAATCACATCGACCACCTCCATCAACATGATTTATATTTTTTTTGTTTATTCTCATATTATGATGATCTACCCATTGTGTAGAATTGATTGATATCATTTTATTTTTATTGTAAGGGAAAGTTATTGCATATACATGACAAACTATTTTAATGTGAGAGTTTGTTTGGTGTTCAAACTAATGAATATTTTGGTTTATTTCAGTAATTTATAATGATGTATAGATATCAAAATAAAGATAATATGAGTTGATTTCTCAACTTTTTCATTTTGTAGAATAATGATAAGTAGTTATGAAATAAATATGTTTTGGAGGTGATTAGTAGAGGGGGTTATCATGTAGTTTTAACATTGATTTTTGGTCAAAACTCTAGTTACTTAATTGGGGATATTCTTATACGTCATAACCTACCAACTCATTTGCACAATCTTTTCACAATGATAGATATTTTTAGTACATATGATATTATCATAGAGACATAATTATCCTTAGCTCAGAAAATATAAGTGACAATGTTATTTATTTTCTTCATCATAATAACCAAGTACCTCACTAGTACTCAATGTTATGACAAAGTCCAAATATCATAATTTTATCTTAAATTAAACTCAGTCAGTAGTTACAAGTCAGAGTCTTAGTTTTTTTTACAAAGTCATGTCTTCTGAGTTATAGTAAATTACAGAGTAACAACTACACATGCAAAAGTTATGGAAATAATTCAAAGTTATGATATTTGGGAGGCTCAATATTACAAATGACATTACTTGAGTATGACCATTTCCAATACTATGACTTTTATCCTTAAAAGAAGGCATTATCATGACTTGTATGCTCAAGCTAATTACAAATATCCCAGCATCCTCACAGTGTTATGACAACATGATATATGAGACAAGAGAAAGCTAGTACCACCGCCACCTATAGTATTATGAATACTTGAGAAATATGAAGGGAAACTATAATGTCATGATTATTTCTTAGTGACATGGCCATGATCAACACATGAGATATATACTCAATGTCATGCATCTTTTCTAGTATCATGACCATATAAAACTCAAGAAGGTCCTTTGTCAATATTATGACTTCTATATAATACCATGACTAAATAATAAAATGAGAAGATATCACCACTTCATAGCTATTCCCAGTGTCACAACCCTTTTTGACTACACAAGGACAAAGTTAATAATCTAAGGACATTTTATGGCACCATGAATTTTTGCTATAAAGAAATTAGGACCGAGTCATGCTCATTTCAACCATCTCAACTTTATTTAACTAAAAAAATCAAGATGCAGACAATAGTAATGGCCATTTTATAGAGTTGCAACCTCAAGTCGAAGAGTTGAAGGCTGAAGTTGTGACTATTTTCTAAAGCTATAACTTCTTACTTAAAATAATACAAGGCAACTTGAGTACAATAGTAGAAGATAAAGAAATTTCAAAAAACTCTCATCCTCCTCTCCTTCTCATTCACACAACAAACATAACCATGATAACCACTAAACCCTAGTAGCAAATTTTATACTTCTTATGAGTTTCACAAGCAAGCAAGGGATGAAACATTAATACTATCCCTAGAGTTGGTGGGCAAGGCTCTAGAACTCCTCTTCTCTAGGAATAGATTTGAGAATTTGTACCAAACTATCATGAGTCAAGAGATTGTATAAATTGAGATATGTGATGTGGATTGATTTTCTTTATTACGAATGATTGTATTTGATTTATTTTATGTATGAATATTGATGATTGTGATTAAATAGAACTTTAACTAAGGTTTTGACTAATAGTAGATTTTTGTGATATTATCATGGTGCATAGTGACAGATAAATTATGAGTCTCTCTCACATATGGTAAAAAGGAAGTCATATGTCTTCCTACTACAATGCATGAGATAAACTTATACATTGAAACTTAAAATTTTAGTATGTTAATCTTCATGAGTATGATACTTATGAAGCATAAAATATGAATATTTTTATATGTTAATAAATTTTACTTATCTTAAAAAAATTGGATCTTGATTGGGATGAACATTATATAGAATATTATCTCAATAGATTCATTTGTAATGTGTGAGTTGCATCATCATCGATGAAGATAGTGACATATAATTTTTTAGACATGCATGAGTATATTGAAACTCACAATGGGGTGGTAGCCCTTGTGAATTACTTTTATTTGTATAATTCTCACTGATAAAACTTGAAGGAAACATAAATTAATTATGAGAGTGCTACTTACAAACCCAAAATTGCAAATGCATACAAACCATATAAAATTTTGATCTTTATAATAATTGAGTTTGAATAATAAGAGTGCGTAAATGAAGCAATCATCAAAGGTAATTGACGAAGTCACATAAAATATATAGCATTATAAATGACTCTTGAATAGAGATTAATTATCATCTTAGTTGTGATGTACCAAGGAGACTAATATGAGTGGACCACCATTGGGATTGACTCAATAGGGATAACCATATTGTAAGCTATTAGGATATAAAATCATTATACAACACTCCAAGCTTCATTATATCTTCAACATAATATAAGTTGAGCAACTTTGATGTCATTACATAAAATAAATGAATACCAATAGAGCTAAGATTATTTATAATTCAAGTATCTAATTTACTTAAAATGGGTTGTCTCATTATTAAATAATTGAACTATCGATACAAACCCAATGGGATTGATCTATAGACAAAAGTCTACTAATAATATGTCACTTAATGAGATTCTTGTTAATGTGTTTTTTAGATATTTCTTAACTAATAAAATTAAGCAGCAAAATAAAGTTGTAATAGACTACATGATAATATCATAGCCACTAATAATATGTCACATAGTGGAAAGATTATGCAAATGAGTTGGTAGGGTCATAATGCACAAAGATTTCTATGACCTTTTAGGTAGAGTTTTAGATAAGATTTGACACTAAAACTTTGCAAGACTCTATATGCTACCCTCTCATTCACACACATCCAAAACCCTTTTAATTTAATAACTATCCATCAAAATTTACAAAAACTCTAAAGTCATTAAATCTATCGATGTTTTCTCTCGTTCCATATCTACACAATATCATAAAGTAACAAAATACTTATAAATGTTATGTATTTTCAGTATCAAACTTGTGTCATGCTCATATTACTAGAACTAGCTTATCTTACTTTATATTTAAGAAGTGATTTGAGGTTAAAAAAATTAGTGAGAAAAGCAATCACTAGTTCATCTCAATAGAGCCATGAGATAAGCATTAGAACCAATTATATGCCTTATCCCTTGATAAGAATAAAAATAGACATACCTTATTACTTTAAGACTAACTCCAATCTTTTTTTACTTTGTCACATAGCTCCAAAAATATCAAGACATGTCCATTAGAATCATCAAGCATCCTTTTGGTATACTAGTGTTGTTGAACCATCACTATCAAACTTAATTTTAACTCAAAATAGTTTGCTTCCATTAATTGTATCTAACACTTGAATAATTATACATCATCATGGGTCAAGGTCACCAATAATGTTCTACTGTGTGATATTGGATGAATTGTTGGATAACTTCTCCATTGTCTCCTTGGGTCTCTATGTTATAATCAATTCACTCCAAAAGTTTTTTATTAGCTCTTTGTTTGGAAATCACTCTTTTGGTTCTCTCGAGTTTTGCTCTAGAGGGGCTAGCTCAATCTTAGAACTTCTATTTATAAAAGATAGCTAAAAATGAAGAAAAATATACAAGCAGAATACAAAACATAACTATCTACTTTTCAAACAAGATAACAAGACTTTCTATCACATTTAAAAAATATTATTAAAATTAATACTATCTAAACTAGTAAAAAAGAATAATCCTGTCTCAAGAATAATTATATCAGCACATGTTAATTAACCAAACTAAATAATCCCTAATAATAATACTCGGAATTTATTATGACTTTATTATACTGCCCTATTTTATTAATTATCATTCCAAAAATTTATTGGTGAGGGTATCTTATCAACAAGAATATGTAAGTATATGGGACATACAATTATATAGATTATACAAGTATTTTGTGGGTCATACAAATACGTAATCATGTTTACTAACCAAACTAAAAATCTCCAACAACTAAAAATTTATTGTGACTTTATTATTGGTTTTTTAATGTCCTAGTTGGGTTTCTATTGAGCAGATAGACTGCTGTATTTATAGCTTCTGCCCAATAGTATTTATGCATTTATTTCTCACTTAATAGTGGTTTGTATATTTTTACTATACTTGTATTTCTTCTCTCTACAATACTATTCAGTTGTTGTGAGTAAGAGGTGGTTAGGTGTCTCTGAAATCCTTTCTGTTCATTGAAGTTATTGAATTTCTGTGAGAGAAACCCTCTACCTCTGTCTGTTCTAAGTGTTTTCATACTTAGACCATATTGTCTCTTCATTAGGGATACAATCTTTTTAAAATAATCAAAGGCTTCAGCATTGTGTTTCAAGAAGTATATTCACATCATCCAAGTACAGTCATCAATAAACAATAAGAAATATTTATTATTTGATAAGGATTTAACTGACATATGTCCAAAACATATGCATTAACTAATTCTAGAGGTTGAGATACTCTCCCGACAATACTTTTGGGAAAGCTCTGTCTGGATTGCTTACACATGGAACATTCCTCACAAACTGAAGAGGAAATACTTAGACTAGAAGGCAGCCCAATCACAAGTTGATTGGGCTAACTTAAGTGGCCTAACCTTCTGTGCCATAGAATTGCTTCTTGTTCAGTATTCTGGCTAGTGCTATATTAAGTTTCTGATCAATGGTCAGTGGAAAAATTTTTCCACTAGACATTTTTATTTTCATAGAGGGTTTTCTGACTCTTGATTGAATATATTACATGAATTATCTTTAAATACCAAATTAAATTAATTCTTCATTAATTGCTCCACATCGATGAGATTATGGTTTAATGCTAGAACCAGTAGAACATTACTTATGACCTTATCTCCCATGGGGGTGGAGACAATAACTTGCCCTTGCTTTTGCTTGGACAATGTCATCATTTCCTAGCTTGGCTTGTGAATTTAATAATGGCTGTAAATTCACAAATACATCATTATTTCCATACATGTGGTTTGAGCAACCATTATTTAGAACCCATACATTAGGAGAGGAATTATTTATGGTTTCTGACACATAGAATATGTGTTCTGCCGAGGCTGCTTCCTCTGCACAACAAGCACATTGAATGTGTTTCAACCTACAATCTTTAGAAATATGTCCTAACTTTTTACAGTTTAGGCATTGATACTTTGTTCAGAATCAACACTTTTTCTCAGTGTGGTTGGTTCTCTTGTATATGTTGCAAGAGATATGTGAACCCCTTAGATGAGTATTTGAGGATACAACAGATGCGTGACTTTTATTTTTGTCTCTAGACTTATTTTTAGAAATATATCTGGATATCTTCTTTTTGTTTTGAGTTTTTGTTGCATAATTATCTCTTTTTACACTTGGTGTCTTCCATCTTGATTGCATGGTTGATTTGGTAGCAGACTCTGCTCTTTTGAAAAATCAGCTTTCATAGGAATTTAGAGAGCTAAGAACTTGTTGAGTAGTCATTTCTGCCAAAATCTTTGTTTCCTCAATCACTGCTACAATAGGGTCGAATTTGTCAAGTATGCATATGAGTAATTTCTCAACTAATTGAGTTTTTGTAATTCCTAGAAGCCTTCCTTAAGAAGATCCCAAGCCCTGTTTTGCTTGAGTATAGCCGACCAATAGGGGGAAAATAAAATTACTAACACCTTGTTGGATGAATAATAATGCATTGACATTAGATTTTCTTAATTCTCATTCCTTTAACACATTTTTTCTTCCATAGAAGAGAGGCCTTTCTTTTTTGTGTAACTGATATCTATAAGTTCTCATATATCTTGTGATATAAATATTATTTTCATTTTAACAAACTAATAATCAAAGTTTTCTCCATTAAATAGGGGTATAGGCATTGACCCCAAGCTTGAGAAACTCAGATGTGTGGTTGTCATAATGATTTTGTTCAAAAATCTTTAAAAAAATCTGAGCTGAAAATTTTGGTATCTTATAAAAATTAGTGTTTATTTAACACAAAACTTCTATATCTAAACAGATCTACACTAGATCTAATCGATCTGTGAATTTTCTGTTTAGGTCAAAATAAGAACTTGAGAATGTTTGTTCTGGAGAAGAATTTTGAACAATCATTTCAAATAATTTTCAATCTCAAATTAAAACAGGACTCTGTTACCAATTATTGTATTTATTTTACATTTCCTTGTTACAACAAGTATTACAGGACATTAGAAGTTAGAGATGAAGAGAAATCACGAGAAGAAGAAGAAGATCCCAAGGAGAGAGAATAAGCATAGTAGCTTCCAATATCAAAAATGATATTCACTTAAAAAAATATCTGATAAAAATAATGCTTATATATCCATATTAAAAAAATGGTAAGAGTTAACAAGCTACTTTATTATAAATAAAACCAGATGTGCTTTCATTTATGAAGTGGCGAAGGACCCAATGAATTTACAGGCCACAATGTAAGCATACATAATATAGTAGCCATAAGTGATGTAGAGCCCAAGTGCATCAGACAGAAAGTTTGAGGCTCATTATCAACAGTTTGAACCTTATTCTAACTCTTTCTATTTTTTTATTTTTTTGATGTGTTGTTTGTGCAATGTAGTGAAGAGGATGTTTCAATGTTCGTATAGAGTTCGTATGGGCGAGATGAATATGGTTGCCCTAAAATATATCTTGAAATCAAAACTCTAAGTTATGATCCAATTATTTTTAATCTCATTTATACTTCATTCTTGAATTTGTGGGTGTAAGAACTTTGATTTTATTAATTTGTGTTTTCATTTCATTTGAATATTCTATAATTTTTGACCATAATATTTGTATGGTGTATTTAAATTTTTAGATTAAAATATAATTTGTATGTGACATTAAATTTAAGAATTAAATTGGTTTGTTTAAAATATTATGTTTTTTAAAATTTTAAAATAAATATGAATAATAATTGGATTAAATTGAAAATTTGTCACTAATTTTTAAATTAAAATTATATATAATTTCAATTTAACAAAATAGAAATTATAATTTAAAAAGTTGAAAATATAAAAATTATGTTGTGTTTCAACGATTTAAAATAAAATAAAAAAAGATTTAATCACAATAAGATTAATTAATATAATTGTTGAATTGAAGAATAATTCTGAAATCATTTTTCTTTATGGGCTCCATTAATTAATATAATTTAAAAAGTTTTAATTTCAATAATGTGTGAGTGTGTCTGTATGTGTGTGTAAACCTATTGATACATCTAGATATATCAATAAACATATATGTTTATATATAAATTTGTGTGTGTGTGTGTGTGTGTTGCTACATATACAAGATTTATAATGTATATTTCATGTCGACATGAAAAGTTAAAGGGTATTTTTGGAATAAAAACAAGAATACTTAAATTCAAATATTTTTTATGTTTTGTATTTCATGTGAAACCTAAAAAATAGAATTTCAAAAACTCAATTTTTTTTGGAAAACATATATTTTGGGCTTCCAATTCAAAAATATTTATGATTTGGTTTCCAAATAATACTTGATTTTGCCCCAATGTTAAAAAAAAAATTATTAAAAACTATCCTAAAACATAAAATATTTATGTTTTGGAACCTCAAAATTCATAAACTTGATTTTGCTCGAATGTTTAAAAGAAATTTTTTGGGATAATTTTAATTCAAAAATTGCTAGGAAATTGATTTTTTATTTACATAAGTGGTTTCATTTTTTTTATAAATTAAAAGTTATATATATATATATATGTGTGTGTGTGTGTGTTTGGTCTGAGTTTGGGCATACCAATTTATAGACCTTGTTTAAATTAATTTTGAATCATATTAATTTAATATGAACATGAGTGATTTCATTAAATATTCATGATTCGTAATATCTCTCTGTATTGTCATTACCTATCCTAACTAATATATAGTTTTCAGACATAGACAACACAAACCAGTCGAGATTTGGAGTAACATATAAAATGGCAATCAAATTTGTTAATTAATAACTTTCCTAACTAACTTTGTCGGATTATCCAAAACAACTAATTATCTTCAATTCATGTTCGCCAACTAGATCATTATTTTGTAGGTGAAATAGTTGGACCATTCAAATTTAATAATCTCAAGTGAATTATTTTCTTCTTTGATTATGAAAAAATAACACAGTCACTAGAATAATAAAAATATTCAATCGCACCAAAAATTAATTTGTCTTACTCTTATGCTACTTGTAAGGGTATACAAGATGAAGCCCAAATACCAAGCACAATTTAGAACTCTTTCTCATATCCATAGTTAGGCTAATTAATTCTTTTATGATTTAAATCTTATTAAATTTATTTAAACCATTATCAAAATTAGTAAATCACACAAATTTTTCAAAAATATAAATATATCTTCTATCCTTATAAATTAAAATTCAGTTTCAATTTTAATTTAAAATGCAATAAAATTTGATTTTTAACCCAAACTAAAATTTTAATTGAGTTTTATAATTTTTGAAAACTACAAAATCTAAATATAATTCTACCTAATTATAATTTCTATTGCAAATATTGAAAAAATTATAAAGTATTTAGTGCTAAAAAATAAATATTGAAAAAATTAAGTGTTGAATTTTATAAGTGTTGAATTTGTATTGTAAAACAGTTTGATAAGTTACTGACAATTAAATGTTGAAGATAAATATATTTTTTGATAACTATAAATGTTGAATATTGAAAATTGTATTTTTTACATATTTACCTTTATTATCGTTGTATTACATAATATCCAAAATAAGTAGAGTTTCTAATCATATTTTATTTTTTAATACAATTAGTAATTATTATTTAAAAGAAAATAACTAGAAACATACCATAAATAAATCATAATATCCAAAAAAAAGACATAAATATTTTTAAAAAATAACCAATAAAATCTATACATTTTAAAACTATCCAAACTCTTAATATAAAAATAAAAATTAATGATTAACTAGTTGATTTGCTATTTACTCTCTTAAATTAATCATGAAAGAGGATTATGGTTAGGATTTGTGGTGGTGGAAAAAAGAGGAGAAGATAGATTTACAAACTGAACTGTAGCGTGAATGAGAAAATGAAAAAGAAAAAAAAAAAATGATCATTAAAAAAAACTTATTGAAAATTTTCTACATTCAATGATAAGTAGAACTCTACCTACTTATTATTTTTAATAATTTTTCATTTAAAATTTTCAATTAAGTGATCCATAAAATTTATTATCAAACATATTGAAAAAAAAAACTATTCAAAATTTTTATTTTCAATGATTTGAAAATTTTCAATAGTTTATCAAAATGACCCTAAGTCTTAATTACTATTGTGTTCAAATTATCAAAACAGTATCACATAAACAAATAAAATCATAAGCAAAACAATATAATATTCAATTACAATCACAATCCATAAATTTAGCAAATCAATAAATAATAATAAAAAAAACTTGATAAATTTGAAGATTTTAGTTGTATTTTTGGCATAATTTCAAATACGAGCACAACATGATATAGCTCATCCACCACACGTCCTATGAACAAACCATCTCACAAACTATCTCACAAACTATCTTTTAAAGTTAAGAGACCACGATTACAAATTATACAAAAGAAATTTTCTAAATTTAGACCAAATTGTCATTAGGATCCTTAAGAATTTTTTAAAACCAAGCACTCATCAGGACCCTTAATAATTTTCGAAAATCAAACCCTTTTCAAAAAACTTTTTCCATCTTTTTGTAAAAAATAAACCTTTTCATTAAGAGTTCTCCCTTATTAAATTGGACTTATAATTATAGAACGTATGAAAAACCTTATGTAGTGTTCCTTCACATAAGAATTTTAGAATAATGGTACATCCTCATTTTCTCTTCATCCTCGAAAAACGAAGTTGTTCAAATAATGGAGAAATGCTTAATGTTTACTTTTCTATTTTTTTTTCTCATGCTACCACATACACACCCTTTTTTTTTCAATATCACTTTATCACTTTTATTACTTTAAAAAATAATAATATTTTTCTTTTCATATTATTTAAAAAGTAATGTTCTAGACACTTTTTATTGTGAGATCCCTTAAGGATCCACAAAAAATTAACTAGTGATATTAATTAAAAAAAATACATACCCATTAAAATAATTTCACACCATAATCACGTGACACATTAAATTTAGACCAAACAAAAAATATAACCAAAGTAAATCGATTTCCTTATTTGATTAAAATTTGCTGGTCAGCGCAACCTGGGAAGATTCAATAGAAACCATCAAGGTAGTGGCTGACAAACTTAGTAAGCCCATGCATTTCCTTATTTTAAATCATCCTCTTACTACCCAAATTACAGCTGAAAATTTATGGACGTCATATCAAGCTTCATGACATGCCCAAACCAATTATTAGTATGATGGAGAGGCTATTTAACTTAAGCATAATATTAGTATGATATAACTTGCCATATTTTAGTAGGGATGCCAATTATCTTGGGCATTGTATGGAAGATTGTCAACCCTTGGTCCATTGTACAAAAATGGACTTCCACCGATCCATGGAGTTGATCATCAACTCCTAAATTGAGATGAACTATCACAACATCTAAATGCCAACTTAGAATGACTAGTGAACAAAATGAAATAGATGTCATATAGGAATAGAAGGGACATTTTGTTCGAGGTAGATAAAATGATACTTATAAAGTTCTATCCACATTGCTTGAAAATGCTCTTTAAACGGGCCAATCAGAAACTTGCTAGTGGTTTTTATGAGCCTTACTAGATTTTAGAAAAGATTGGTCTCTCAAATACAAATTATAGCTCCCATCAAGGGTCCATAATGATCTTTTGTTCCATGTGTCACTACTAAAAAGATACCTAGACCAAGGACTTATTGAGGCCAAACTAGTAGAGTTCCCACTTTTCATCTATGAAGGTATAGTTCTATTGGACCCTCAAGTTGTTTTTGACTACCACAGGATCAAGCAAGGAATCCAACTTTTCGAAGAAGGCTTGATGTGCATAAAACAATTTTTTTTGCCGAAGAAGCAAAATGGGAAATATATATTTCAATTTTCCACAAAAAAATATATTTTCTATTCTAATAAATAAATAATAAATAAATAAATAAATAAATAATACAATTAGGTGGCATAATTATGTGGATATGATACTTATAAAGATGAACGTGCAAATACTTATAAACCATATCTACAAGTATATGAGTCATACAAGTAGTAAATAGGACCTTGGTCTAGATATTGATCAGATAAAAATTGTATTAGTAGTTTGTTTATTCAATAGTAAGACAACTTAATTTTAGAAAAATTGATATTTTGAATTGTGGATCAATCTTAGATGCATGTGTTTATTTATATGATTTGTGTGATGTATATTAAAATTAGTTCGAATTATATTATATTTGGACATAGAACAAAAGATGTATTGTTCTATAATGAACCCTTATTACAATGGCATAGCACACAACATGATTATCTGAATTATTTTGAGAATATATCTCAATAAAGTCCAATGCAATCACAATCCACAAATTCATTAAAAACTATAAGTTATGATAGAAAATGTCTATTAATGGTTGAAGTATATCAATTATATTTCTGTGCATAATGAGATTTATACTTCTCATATTCAAATGAAATTCCAAGTATCCAAGTTTCATACTTTCATAACATATCTACCATACATCACCGGATTATCCTATGCATAGTCCAAATTTGAAGAGAAAAAATTAGGAGAAGAAAAATTACAATAGAATTTTAAGTAAGAAGTGTTTTTCAAAAAACTCAATTTCTCTATTTCCAAAATTCTATTAGTAAATTTGTCTCCATCCTCCCCCCATAGAAACAACCCTAGGGGGGGTTTTTGAAAAACCTTCTATTCTAATCATGCACAACACTGCATGGGATGCAAGCATTGTATTTTTCTTCACACATGCCCAACAAAAATTTCTATCTTTTTTGAAAAATGGATTGTTCCATTTTTTTTCTCTCAACACATTATCTAAAAATGTGCTATCTCACCTCTTTTTTTTTGAAAACAATTTTTTTAAAATGTTAAAAAAATTCATTTTGATGTGAGCACACCAATGGTCTACATTCAAAAATAATTAAACTATAACAATATTAATCAAATAAAACAAACACAATAAAATATTAAATCACACATATCATTAAATTTAAATGTATCATAAAATTTAATTAAAGGTTTAATTATTAAAACATCTGATCTATCAAACCTGAATAAACCTAGTAAATTTAATTATTAATACACATACCACTAGATACATATATTGTGGGCTCCAAAGTAAGTTTTTACATCATGTGTGATAGGAAAAACTACAAATTTTTTATTAATGAAAAGTTTTATATTTAAAGAAACCAATATAATAAATCAACTTAATTGAGGAAAATATAAAGATACAAATATAATAAATTAACTTAAATGAGGAAACATAAATAATAAATAATATTACTTAAATTGCCCCTCTAAAGATGGTGTGCTACAAGCTAAACCAATATGAGACAAATATCAAGAAGATGATTATGTGATAGAGACTTGATTAAGCTTTCATTGAGTTATTATCTAGCAAAAACATGAACCACACAAAGAAGGATGGACTATACTAACTCAAACAAAATGATAATAAATGGCTATATGTTTCATACATGAATGAAATATATAATTAGCATGAAGATGTGTTGCTCCAAGATTATCATAGTATATAGTCGGTATGATAGAAACACATATGTGCAACTCATCTAGATGGACATTGATTCATTGAATCTCAGTAATAGCTAAAGAAATATTATCGTATTTGGCTTTGAATGAAGAGTGAGCAACAATGCATTTTTTTTGATTGCCATGAAATTGTGTTTGCACCTAAAAATATTAAATATGTACTCATGAAAGTGTAATTATTATAATTATCACTTAAGCCTATATCAGGGTAACCATGGAAAGTCATAAGAGAATATCAGAGAAGACAAATTCTAAGATGTCGAGTACCATTCAGATACTATAGAAGATGCTTAAGTACACTCCAATGATGTTCCAATGTCTTCTGCATGAGTCGAGAAAGTTTGTTGTAAGCATAAAATAATCTAGTCATAGAAGGTGTCCGAGACAACCAACAACTAGATTGGCACCGACATGAATCAAAAAAGATATGTCAATGGTAGGGGTATGGAGATTGGCTTAGAATCAAGCATATGATGCTTTCATAACAAATCAACTTTATATTTCTACTATGACTGTAGATTACCATTATATGTCAGAATGAATTCAACAACACATAAAAGGAGAGAAGACCAAGATTTTTGGTAGAAAAATAGGAATCAAGTTCAATAATAATATGTACAATAGTCTGAGAATCATTGACTATATTGATAAGATCATCAACATATACAATACAATAAATGAGAGTCGAATATTGGGATGTATAAAGAAGGATGTGTTAGCACGAGAGGTAAGAAAGCCAAGAGGGAGACAAAAAGTTCTCAACTCTTGGGTAGCATGCTCATGTAGCTTGTTTGAGACCATAAATAGCCTTCAATAGATGACATATATATTTTGGAAATACTAGATTATACATGCCATAGAATTGTGTCATGTAAATTTCTTCAATAAGATGATCATAAAGAAATACATTATTTACATCTAACTATTTAACAACACATCCTTAGTGAAGAGCAATACTCAAAATAATATGGATATTTACTAAATTAATAACATGCCTAAAAGTCTCATGAGAGTCAATACTCAGGCATTGATGAGAACTTTTTTCCACAAGAATCAACTTAATGTGCTCAACGAAACCATATGGATTGTGTTTGATGCAAAAAATCCAATTGGTATAGACAACGTTTTTGTATGGATCGAGTGGAACTAACAACCAGGTAATATTGTGCTAAAGTGTATCAAATTATTTTTTTATGGCATGGCACCATTTGGGATGGTGGAGAGCTTTGGTAGCTATAGCAAGTTCACTATCATTAGAAAGTAGAACAAAAAAAACATACTTTGAAGTTGGCTTAACAATGGAAATTTTAACTTGGTAGTCATGGAATAAATATTTATGCCAATAAAGACTGATGGAATGACTAAAGTAATTTCAAAAGGAAAGTATAGAATAGAGTCTTCAACTAAAGTTGGAAGTAGGGCAAGGTTCAGGAAAAAATCTTATCAGAACAAGTCTGTATATAGTGATCACATGGGATAGAAGTCTAGTGTAACTATTGTGGCAGAAGGAGATGATGATGTCTACATAAGACTGGAGGGAAATGTAGTCATGGCCAATGGCACTAGAAAATCACAAGGAAGCAAAGATGGCACATGTAACCAAGTTGAAGTCCTGATCATAGATGGGGAAGACTTAGAGAATGAAAATGGATGTTCAACAAATTAGACATGGCAAGAGATAAGGATTTTGTTAGCAGAAAGATCATAACAAAGAAACACACCATGGGTAAAAAATAAAAAAGAAAGATACAAGTATTAGATAGGGAATAAAGTTTATGAATAGTTTATGGGTGAAGACATGGAAAACATAGACAACTAAAGGATATTCTTAGGGTTTTGTTGTTTCTAAAAGAACAAGATTAAAAATTACCTTAGAGCATATGGTTGGTAAGCTAAACTTTTTTGGAAAAGAATAAATACGAAAATTTAGGTCGAAGTTATGTATGATGAAGAAGAGAAAGAGTAGTTTTGACAATATGATGATGTCGATGCTCAAAGTACCCATTGTGCTCATGAGCGTGTGGTAGTGTTGTGAAATAAGTAATACCATTATTAGAGAGAAATTAATGTAGAGCAGTAAACTTCCCCCTATTTTCAGAATATAAAGTTTTGATAGAAAGAGAAAGGTATTTTTTTACAATTCATTTGAAGGTGATAAAGGTTGCATGAACATCTAACTTGTGAGCAAGATGAGAGAATAAACATGTCAAATGTGCTATGTTAGGCTGACACTGCCCAAATTTTGGTTTCCTAGTTGGGCACCATGCCATGTTGGCATAAATTGATGAGGGTAAACCTTGCACAACCCGATGGCTCACTTTTCTCAATAGGGCATCTTGAGTTGGGCTTGTAATGGCATGGCACTACAATTGGCAAGTAGCATGCCAGGTACTGATAGGCAGGCTAGGTGCTACTAGCCACTGGCTAGTTGTACTATGGGTAGGCCCTGTGCAACTAGATAGTGGCTTGTTGACTAGTGGCTAGTCCTATAAACATTCCCTACACACTTTTGGCCACATGCCATTACCCAATTCGCTAGTGGTTCTAGCTAAGTGACAGTGTTAGTGTTGCACTGCTGCAACAACATTATGCACTAGTTTTTATTTGTATGTTTAAATATTTAAGTAAATTTAAAATTTTTACCAATTAAACTATTAAAATTAACATGTAAATGTAATGCATTACACATTATAATGAAAAAAAAATTGTTGAATTCAATAAAAAAATATAGTTATTTTGAGTTTCGATTTCATTGTTTAACAAATAATAGTAAATTGAAAAAAAATTAAAAGCACAACAACAACATTAGTAATGTGCAAGGTAGCATAATCTATTATTCATGATTATTCAATATTTGAACTGTGGTTTGAATCAACATGCTTGATTTTGAAGCTAGTTGTAGCCTCAATATCCTCGTTGTCATGTGATGAGTCATCATCTATTAGCAGCTCTTTCACTCTACCTATCCTTTAAACTTTCTAGTTTTTTAATAACGAAAGTGCTTTACTATATTTGGTCATAGTTTGGATCATTTATATGAAATAATATTCAAACCCATAGAAAATGTAGATGTTGATATTTGCTAGACACCATAGGAGTATGCAAATCATGTGTCATGTTAGATAGAATCGGATATGTGAATTTATATGATTTCTACCAGCTCAATATATCTAAATTCTTATTATTATTATATGATAGGATGAAATAATATTTGATATTTAAGTAACGATATAACTTGCTCTTATTCGATGGACTACCCAATCATTTTTCCCTAGCTAATTGAATGACATAGTCATTATATCCGAATATAGTATCTTTGTCAACACTCTGAGTCTTGCTAACACTATTATACTTAGTATTATAATATATAAACATATTATCTATTTGTTAATTAATGTAACCATTTGCTTCTTCTGCTTGGTTCTTGCAAAAGGATATGTGTTTTAATATGTTTCTACTCCTTTCGCCTTAATCCTAGGATCAATACATATAGCCAACTAATAAAGAGATTGAATAGTTGTTATATATACTACTAATATTGTATGTGAATCCAAGTACAATATGAGTGTTGGAGTGTACCTAAACAAATACATCTTTATCATATCATAAAAAATTATTAGGAATTTAAAAAAAAATTTATATATCCTAGTGTAAATCATCAATAATAAGTTTATTACTCTTATAATTGATATAGTTCAAATATCACATATTGGTAGCCAACACTTAACTCTAATAATAAGTAGATATAATTCCAATGATATATGACATCTATTTAAAATTTTTTAGGCTTATTAATAAACATAGAATATGAAAGTCTTATTAACTCCTAGTTATTCTATGGTATTTTAGTGAATTTTTTATTTTTCTAATATAATACAAATAACTTTTTTTTCTTGCTTACCCTGTTAGGTTAATTACATGACATATGTATATAATATGAAAAATACAAGCTAAGTACTCATTTCTAATAGTTCTAAAATATATATTAATGGTGATATAATTATTTGTAAATTTTTCAAATATAATACAAAAAAAATATTTTGAATGTCATATTTGCTAAAATTATCATCAAACACTCAAATATAGAGGGGTCATCATGAGAATGGAAGATTTCAATTTTTTTTTTTAAAAAAAATACAAAGTTATCACTTAGAATCGACATAGTAGGTAGTGAGATATGCGAATAAATTCTCATCATAACATGTCGAATTATCAAATTTCATAGACACCACTCAATTATGTTTCATGAGTTAATTAATTACTGCTTATTTTTATAATTTAAAATGTTTTGTTATATTATTTCTACTATTTGACATATGAATTCTATGATAATTCGGCTAAAAGTAAGTTTATAATATATTAGCTACATTAATAGAGTAGAACAAAGAGAGAACTTGGCCTTGACCTTGGACTCTTTGGTTAGTTTGTCATTATTATCTATTTATATGTCTAATTTATTTTCATTAATTTATTATTTATTATTTTTATGTATGATGTAAATAGGAGGATAAAAGTAAATTTTAATTTTTTAATTATTTTGTAAATTCATTCATCAATATAAAAATTACTAAAATATATTAAGTAATTCAAACATACTATAATCACAATGTGTACTTTAAATTTATGTGTGCAACAAATACTTTGGATGTTTCAACTTCCACCTTGTATGTTTGTGCCTAGAAATCATAGCTCATCATAAAACTTAGACTAGTCATCCACCCAATTAAAAATATAAATTTATTTAAAAATATTGGCACATATAGGGCACAATATTATTTTTAGAGTGAGGAGAGGAGTTAAGCTTACAAATTAACAATGATATATATATATATATATATATATATATATATATATATATATATATATATATATATATATCAATAAGGTACTCATATAAGTTTTTCTATTAAAAAAATATATTTTATTATTAGTTGTTAAAAAAAATTCAACCCCATCGAATTTCTACAAATATCCAAATTTTAATTAAAAGCTTTTTATTATTATTGACAAGATAGCAACAAATGATATCATGTTGGTTGCTACTTAATGCCTAGAATAGGAAAAAATACATAAGAATCTATTAAAAAAATAGATGCTTGTTTTTAAAACAAAGTCATGCCATGGAGTGTGCTTGGTAGAGAATGAGGAATGCTTGGCCTCGTCCTAGCACATCACAAGTTGTGCCATGAGCTGACATGACTAAGGTCCAATTGTAGCTATGTACCATTTTTTGATATGCCTAAGATGGGTGAATTTAACCATGCCTAGGCTACCCTACCCACATGATACCTTTAGATAGAACCATATATATTTCATGAAGTGATCAACAAAGATTATATAATATTAGTACCCAATAATTGAAGAAATAGAAGTATGGACATCATAATAAATAAGGGATCAACAATAACCACATTAACATGTGACTCTCATGATAAATGTCAAATTCTTAGAAAAATATTATATTAAATGCCAATATCAATTAATGGTTAGTTCTTGTAAGACATATATAATAGATTAGCTTATAAAAGTATTCATGCTTTAGGCTTCATAAGTACCATTCTCACATAATTATCATACTTGAATATTAAGTTTTGATATATTGTCTTGACTCACATATTATAGTCGAAAGGGTTATTGCTTCTTTCCTACTATTATATGTGAGTTTACTTTATGGCTTACCTATCAATATCTATCTCCATAGCATGAACAAACCTACCAATAGTAAAACTATAATTTTGATTCTACATAAACACAATATCTCCATCAATATCCAAACCATAATAAATCATAAGCATAAAATTTATTCATTAAGCATCTATCACATATATTCAAATACAATGACCTTATAGCTCAATTTAGCTTCATATTAAGGTAGAATTCACATGAGATAATTGGAGATACGTCTGATGAAATTTTATGTTCCTAATGAATTTCTCAAGGGTGTATAGGAATCAAATCTTAAATAAATAATACTTGATCATACACTTCAGATTTATCTATGGGGAAAGTCAAAATTTGTGTACCCATTAAGGTTTATGCTTGTGCTTTGTATTTTTCCTTTACTTATGAATTTCTGCTTGGTTTGGGAAAAATTTAGCTTCTAAAATTCTATCTTTCATCTCTTTTCTCATATCCTAAAAACTCCTTTTGAAATTCATAATTTTTTTTATACATGAACTACTAGGTGCGAAATTTATGTCAAAAGCCATGACTTTTTAGGAATCAATCATGGTTTTGGTTTCTTTCAAACTTTATAATATATTGACATTAAGAAAGTCATGACCTTTTTTTTGTAGCATTAAATTTTTTTTTATTGCATTAGATAGCAATGGTGCTAAGAATAACCATGACTACATATTTTTTCTATGAAACATAAAGTAACAAAACTGAGAATGTGTCACAATTTTGGTCTATATCTTGCATTAGATAGCTATGGTGTTGAGAATGGTTATGCCTACAAATTTTTCCTCTATCACATTAAACTAGGATATTGGAAATGATGGTAACTTGTGCATTTAGCCTCTATAATCAAAAGTCATAGTTTTGGAAATAAGCCACAATTTTGGCCATTTTCAAGAGTAGAGAGATGTGACCATGGAAATCATCATGGCTCAAGTATTACTTTCTAGAACTTTTTTGTATCTAAAAGCTACAATACTGGGAATAGCACCATGACTTTTTTTCTTAAACTTGATGGCTCTATGATGAGATAGTTATGGTGTTAGAGGCTAGCCATGGCTTGGGGCACTAGTGAGATACTTGATTTCTATGGTATAGAATTAATATCATAGCCATACAATTATTATGAGCTAGTATTACTATGACTCTAAGAAAGTTTCACCATCAAATAGAATGTACTGTATAGTAAAATAAATATGCCAATAAAGTGGCAGAGTTGTTGCATACGTAGATTGCCACAACTATTTGTGAAGGTTTTAGCCAAGAATGAACGATAATACTATCCTATAGCTCAACTAGATGTTATAAAGTCACAACATAAATAATATTATGATTTTATTTGACTTATGCTCTTATCTATCTTAACAATCCACCAAGTCTCTATTAAACAAAAAAAATCACAAAATTTTACTTTTATTCATTATAATTCATCAAAAACAATAATTTAGTGAAATTATTCATGTAAAGCTCATTTCTATACAAGCATATCATGATATTCAAAAAAACTAGTTTTATTTGGTATTTGACATGCCAAATAAACTCTCACACTGAAGTAATTGGTCATTTCCAAGCAATTACTCTTTTTCTATATATAAAAATTATATATTCTATCTATCCTCCATACGTATTTACTATGACTAAGTTTGGGTGTAATAATATATCTATATAGTTAGGGCTATTTTTTCATGGACATATAAATGAGTCATATATTGATGTCTGAATTCTATGACTAAATTTTGTAGGTGTAAAAGGATTTGTCTAAGTGGGTACATTTATTTAATTACACCATATAGACTAATAAAATCTTTGGTTGCTTTTCATGCAACACAACATCCATATCTAGACCATCAAATAGTTGTTACCTCCATTGATAATCTCAGCTATATAGGTCAACTTCATTGTATAATCTCTCACTTCCACTTTCTTCCCAAGATTTCTTTTAGTATTGAATTATATTCTAGAATTTATCTATCAGTACATCCTTCTTTTCGTTCTCTTTCCTAGAATTTCATAGCTTCTTGAAATGACACTTCATATTTGTTGGATGCTATGAATTTAAGGATCATTATAACTTTTTATTGGGTTGCACTTTGAGTTTCCTTTTTGAAACTCCAAATTCATGGCTTTGACTAGTATGAAGACTTTCATTCTTGACATAAATGAGTGCTTGTTTAGTGGCTAAAAATAATTATCCCAAAATCAATGTAGCTTGTAGGTTTTCCTCCATATCGAACACCACAAAATTTGTAGAAAAAATAAATATGTTAGCCTTAACCAAAATATTTTCCATAATACTTATTGTTCATTTCATTAATCAATCAAATATTTATAGTGAGAGATAGGTTAGAATGATCTTGCTAAGGTTCAATCTTTGCTCTATTGACAAAGAAATCAGTTGCATTTCGATTTCATATCATATAATACCTTTCATAATTTGTGCTCCTCAATTATGCATGATATTATAAAATTTTTTGGAACTTTTAACTTCGATAAGAATTTTTATTGAATAATTACACTTTATTTCTTTATCATATTCATCATGCCAAATGAGTTGTTAACTTATAATTTATAAAAAATATTAAAAAATTTCACAAATTATTCATCCAAATTGCCCCTACTAAAGCAATAATAGATAATAAAGGTTGTGAGAAAAATTATATTTCGTATTATTTTTCATAGCATTTGTCTTTATATTACTTTGGGTAATCTATATTCACTTTTTAAATACACTTTTTCTTCTATCACAAAAAGGTAGTTAAGTTGGGCATTCTATTATTTGGGCATCATAACCTTAAAAATTACCATTGCATTAGGAGACATGGCTTTTGAAAATTTTATGGTGGGAGTCATGACTTTTGGAAAAATTGTTGTTCTATCAGTTCTAGCATCCTTTATTTTAGATTTCTCTATATGTTTCCCCTAAAACTTATTCTTACTTCAAAGTATAATTGATAAATACTTATTGAGGCTTAATATCACTTTGTAGTTCATTAAAATGCTTCCCCTTCACCAATAATGTCAATTGTCTGATTTAATTTTTTTTACTTCTCACTGTTGCATTCATTTGCCCCAACTATGATTGAAACCTCTCCATATGGTCGTTTTGAAAATTATGTTTTCATTTTATCTCGATCAATAATTCTATCAAGTTGTCATTGATGAAATACTTTTCTATAGCTTTGAATGTTGATAATGTAAACTCCATCTCAATTGAAAATTGTGTCCCATAGAATTATTCTCAAATATTTTTGGGACTGATCAAATATTTTGCTATCCATTTTTGATGTATCCATAAAAAATTTTATTATTTCTAACATTCAAATGATAATGTATCAAGATATTCATATTTGGTTTGAACACAAACCTTTTTCTCTATAATCTATTGCTCTCTTCCACTTGATACATGGGGTTAAAATGTATCATTTCTTACGATTGCAAAACACCAATTTCTTTCCTTTCTTTTTGCATATCCTCTTGGGCTTCCAATATTTTGAGAAATGCCTTCATCTTTGTCTCCAATGTGATAAAATATCCAACTCCAATAATCCAACTTGTTTTCTCCAAAAAATACAATCATTCAAAATTTGATAATTATTCTTCACTAACATCTCAAATAATTTTCCCTCTTCCCCAGGTAATTTGTTCATAATCAACAACCTGAGGTGACACAATTATGTACCTCATCATGTAATTTAATTCTTTGTAGAAAGTTTTTACTTGGAACCATGATTCAAACTCATGTTGAGGGCATCTCTTCAATAACTCATTAAATTGGTCCCAATCATCATACAAAATCTCAAACTCATCATGATAGAATTCACTTATGTCACTTTATAAGTGAGAAATGATTTGAGGTGAAAAGAACTTATGAAAAAAGCTTACATAATTTTGTTCAGATTCTCAATTGAATCTCAATATAAATAGTAGAATAAATTTCATGCCTTGTCTCTCAAAAGACAGAGAATAAATAGGCAATACAAGATATGCAATATAAATCATGTCATAAAATAAGTTATTGATATCCAAACTACTAAAAATAGAACTATCCTTTTTTAGGATAGTTGTGTCAACTAAAATTGACTAATCAAACTAAATAATTTTGATTAATAATGCAAAAAACATGTTGTGACTTTATTACAATGCTTAATTTTTAACATTTCGTAAAGTATCAAAATCTCATTAGGAAAGTTTCTATCATCTAATTAGTCCTACAAATATATAAGTTATATAAGTAGTAAGGACTAATATGGACTTTTTATCGAAATATCAATTTCATTTAGATTGTGTAGGTACTAGTATTAGGCAACTATTAGTCAATTACTTTTCTTGTTAAAAGAATAAGATTATGTTTTAGGTAAGATTGTTAAATTTAAGATTGGTAATTTCCATTACACGTGATGACTTATTTTATAGTTTAGATATTATTGTGCTTGGTTACAAAATAAATGTATGATTATTATGGAAATATTCTAGTGTCATATTAGTATACAAAGTGATTATTAATTATTGAGCCCTACTCAATGATGGTCCTCTCATAGTTATCTTCTTGGTACTTTATCACTCAATTTATCCATACTCAAGGGTCATTTATAAGTTCATGCCTTTTAGAAGACTTGTCAACTACCATTGATGGTTGATTCATATGTATATTATTATTTTCTGCCCTCATATTTTATATAAACATAAATTGATGTAGTAGTAAAAATATATGCCCTTTTGGTTTCATAAGTATCATACTAACATAACTAACATATTTTTTTTAAATATCATCAGTGATAGTCATAAGATAGAAAGGAACTCATAGGATTTTTATTATCTTATAGTCTCCTAAAATCACACATATATGGCAACTTACCTATCATCATCTACCATGATGATACATGACTCCCAAACTAAAAGGTAAAACACATAGGAAAATAATTAATAAAATATTCACAACAATTGAGTGTTAGTTCTTTTAAGGCATACACAATGAATTGACTTATAAAATTATTTATGCTTTGGCTTCATAAGAACTATACTCACTTGATTAACATCCTTAATATTGGATTTTGACAAATACATTTGTTTCATGCATCATGATCAGAAGAGCTAATACTTTCTTTCTACCATGACATGCAAGTATACTTCATAACTAACTAGTTACCATCTATTTTGATAACAAGTACAAACTTACTAATAGTAAAACTTTATTTTCAGTTCTACATTAATTTTACATCTATCAATATCCAAAATACAACAAAATCAAAAAAAAAAAATCATTAAGCATCCTTCACACATAATCAAATAAAACAACAAAGAACCTCAATTTAGCTTCAAATTTGAGAGGAATTCACATAAGATAAATGAAGATACATCTCATGGAATTCTAAATTCCTAATGATAGCTCTCAAGAGTGTATAAAAATCAAATCCTAAATCTATATATAATACTCAATTTTGTGCCTTGGACTTTTCCCTTGGGAGAGTTGAAAATCATTCCCACCGCAATAGGAATTATGCTTGTGCCTTGCATTGATTATTTACTTGAGAATCTCTTCTAGGTTAAATAAAAGATGGCTTTTAAAATCCTAACTTTTATCTCTTTTCTCATGCCCTAGAAAACTCTTTGAAATCACATTTTCTCTTTTATACTCAAACAAATAGTTATAAAATTTAAGTCAAAAGTTATGACTTTTTAAAAATAAGTCACATCTTTGGTCTCTTTCTAGCTTTAGAATGAAATGGTATTGAGAATGACCAAGACTATATATTTTATCTATGGAGCACAAAGTTGTTGCACTATGAATAGACCATATCTTTGCTCTCACTCTTGTATCAAATGGTCATGACACTGGGATTGCCCATGCCTATACTTCTCATATTTAGAATACAATGTCATGATGTAGGAAATAAGTCATGGCATTAATCTCTCTCTTGCATAATATGATCATGATATTGGGAATGGCCATGACTACACATTGCACCTCTACAACACTGATTCACAACATCAAGATTGGCCCCAACTTGTGTATATTACTTATGTAACCAAAATTCATGACACTGAAAATGGGCTATGACTATGTTCATTTCTCTCGAGTAGAAAGCCAAGGCTGTGGATATGAATATGACTTGAGTAATGCTCACTAGAACTTTTGTAACTAAAATTTATAGTGTTAGGAATAGTACTATGACTTTTTCCTCTGATGGCTCTATAATGAGAAGGTCGCAGTATTTAAGGTTTTCCATGATATTGAGCACTAGTGGGGTACTTAGTTGTGTTTTATAACTAATATCACAACTATAAAATTATTATGAGCTAGTATGAGTGTGATTCTAAAAAAATTATGAAGTTGAATAGAATATATTGAATATTTAAATGATTGTGCCAATAAGATAGTAGAGTTTACCCTAAGAATAGATGCTTAAACTATCATATAGCTCAATGAGAAGTAACAAAGCCATAACACAAGAAATATTCTGATTTTACATTGCTCTTCATTTTTCTCATTCTCAATAATCTATCAACTCTTTATTTTACATAAAAATCATACAATTTCATTACTAGTCATGATATTCCTTCAAAAACTATAATTTGGCAAAATTGTTCATCTAAAGCTCATTTGTATATAAACACATCATAAATATTTATCAAAAAAACTAGTTTTATTCAATGTTTGGCATATCAAATAAGCTTTTATGTGGATTTTCAAGCTGGAAGCCAATACTTTAGGTTTAAGTCATGATTTTACCATCTCTTCAATCGCATTTGGAATGAAAAAGTTGTGGAAATGAAGGAATTCCATGAATGATGAACTTATTCTTTTAAATATGAAGTTGTGGAGGCAAGAATGCCATGAAAAAGCTAATTATTCTTTTGAACCAATAGTTGTGATGACAAGAATGCAATGACTGATGAATAGTATTTCTAAAGCACAAAGTCATGACAGTAATAATGACCTTGATTGAGATAGTTGTCTTCTATGACAAAAAGTCATGATGAGAAGGATGTTCCTTTCTAAAATAAAAAGATAGATCAAAAAATGTGCCAAGACTCAAAATATTTTGGTGTTATGTGATTTTGGCTTTGTAATGAATATGTTACAACACTAGAATTTTCTTTAACTTCTTATACTGGTGGGGCACTTGATTGTAGTGACATAAAAATAATATCACAACTGAAATTATATTTTAGTAGTAGTGTGTCATGACTTCAAGATAATGTTATGCCCATGAAGAAAGTATTGTACAATAAAAAATTTGTGCCAACTAGGTGATAAAGGCATTTCATGTAAAGATTTCAAACGACTTGTTTGGTAAAGTCATGGCCAAAAAATGATTCAATGACTACTCAATAGGCTTGGCTAGTATACCCAAGTTATGAAATTGGAAATATTATGACTTTATCTTTACTTTTTAGCCTCCAAATCAACTTTTCACCAAGTCCATAAATCCTACTCAAATTATACCCAACTTCACTAGTATTCATCCAATTTGAACAAAATCATCATTTAGTAAAATTATTTTATTATAAGCCTATATTTCATACATACATATCATGGAATTAAAACAAATTAATCCAAAAAAGTAAGTTTATTGAGTGCCAAATAAACTTATATACTAACAATACTACTTTTCCTCAAGTAAAGAATTTCTCTCTCTCTCTAAAAATCTTCTCGACATCAAGAGGAAGAATGCATCATCACAAAAATAAAAAAATGCACATGCATCAATGTGGAGAAGAAGGTGGATGATGTGACTGAACCTTAACATTCGAATCCTTCAATGGAGATTATTCTTTAGAGGGCTCAAATCTAGGCATGGATATTGATTGTCTCTTAGTAACTTTTTTGTTGCTTGTTTCCCATTCTATAATATCTATAATCATATTACATAATGTATCTTGTCTTCTCCTGATAGAGTTGAATGAAACCTCAAAAGATTCTAGTGCAAAGTATATATGTATTTGGTTCTCATTTTAATTCTCGAAGTCTTGTTTCCACTGTTTCTCTTTATACTTCATGTTATCATCTATCTTAATATATCTACCATTTATCAATTTTTCCACTCATATGTGACACATTGATATAGCTACCCAAATACTTTAGTTCTTCTCATAACTCTAGCCCACACTCTTTTCATCATCTATTCCAAGATGATTATAAGCCAATCCTTAAATTTGTCTTGGTTAGACACAAATAATTACTCATTCTTGTTGAGATGTATCTCCCATATTGTATCATGTTTCTCTACCTTAACTATCATATTTTTTTATTTTGCTTCACATATTCTCTCTACTTAATGTCCCTCTTCTCTAATTTAGCCACCAAGGAATAATTCATCAACAATAGCTCCACCTTTAATGGAATCTTTCTATAATCAAATTTCAATTATATATTCTTCAAAAGGATAAAGTCCTCTCCTAAGTTTATTCACCATCTACCCATTGGAATATCATATTTGAGTGTTAACTCTTCATCAAATCTTTCTTCAATTCTTTCTATTACGTCTATGCCTATTTCGTGGAAGGCTAACACTTCTTGCCCCATGTCGATTGATTCTTCCCCTTCAAAAACCAATTTCTTCTTTTTCTTCTTATCTCCTTAAATGACACCCACCAATATTAGGAGAGATATCTATGGATACATTCATCTCTATCTTCACGAATAGGGACTCCTTTGGATCGGCATAGCTAACAATCAAAGAGAAGTAAATGATATGACCTAAGAATTCCCATTATTTAGTTGAGAATTAACTTCTCTAATATTATTTTAACATGAATCTTGTAGCCACTTACTAGATTACAAAACAAGGTCATCCTATCTTGCATGATGGTAAAGAGGTATTGAGTTAGTTGAAAAATAAAGAACTAAAAATACAACCAAAATCTTGATCTCTTCTATGAGTTCTCCCCTCACTAATTATCCATAGATACTCATCGATGAAACTGTTTAACTATCCTTACCATACATCAATGACTTAGTGATTTCATTATAGTTTGATTGCATTTTTAGGGTTTTTAGGTCACATTTTACATAATTAAATTGGCACAAAATTTGTCCCAATTTTTTCTTTCTATCAGCTATTTAAATGGTGAGAAGATTTTTATGAATCCCTATTTACCACAAACTATTCTTGGCTATGGTAGATGTCATTCATCTTTTCATTTATATCAAAAATATTAGTTTGGGCATCATGACTTGGGAGGAAGTCATAGCGGTGGGTTGCTTGTATCATTTCTCTTTAGCCATATGACTTATCCCAAACTCGTCTCTTCTCTTTTTAAACTTTAAAATCAATATTTCATCCTTTATTTTAGCTTGATATTCGAAAATTGCTATTGCAATGAGTTTTTCCAGTAGAGAAAAAAAAGATTTTTTCACAAAAAATTCAGGTTAATGTATTTTATAGAGTTAGTGTTTTACTCATGGCTTCTAAAAGAGTCATCACTTTGCACATGGCCACCACTTTTATTTTAAAATGATTATCACCATTAGGTTTTAGGGTCATGACTTCATTTGACTTGATAGAAAGTCATGTTTGAGTTTGAATTCCATGACTTCTATTGGTATATGTACAAGTGTTCGAGCGAATGTATATGTAAAAAAAAAATATTGCAATACATAGTAGAAAATTAAATATTGGGTTATCTTTCAAGAAATACTATGTTTAATATCTTTAGCTATACCAACATTTGTACCTCCATTTCAATCATAAATTTTAGTAATACAAGACATTTGTTTAGTATATTATTTCCTAGCATGTCTTCTGAAATTATCTTTCCACATGAGGTTATCCATCAGATATCTTCCTTCGGAATGTTCTTCAATGGATGCTATGATTTTATGAAAAATCATAGTATTTATTGAGTGAGCTCCTTTTCACTAAGGCCATAACTTTTTGTGAAGTCTAGGCTTTGATATTTACCTTCTAGAACTCTAAAGTTGTGGTTGTAGAAAAAGTTTTGGTATTTATCTCACATTTTAAGTCATGAAATTTGTAAAAGTCATGACTTTCTTCTACATAATATCCTTTGTATCTTCTCCCTTCTGATGTTCAGAAATAATTTTTTACTTCATTTATTTCCTAGTACATCAACATTCATCAATGGATTTTCTTCTTCTAGTGCTTTTCTATAGTCTTGAAAGCTCCCTTCTTAATCCATCATGTTCTAACATTATGAATTTAATTATTTTACCCTTGTCTTTCATATCTTCAAGGTAGTTTAACTTTATCTTTTGTGATATTGCAACTGTGAAAATATCATGACTTTAATTCAATCTTTTTCATCCAAGTCTACTATAACATTTTCCATTGCTAAAATTTCCTCTAGTTCATCAGCTTCTCTTCTTCTTCTTCTTCAGGCCAACAATTATCTAAGAAGTCTTTTCATATATAATCTACTTTATAATTTTAGCTAGTGTATTATACTATCTATTCTTTAGTAATTTTTTTCATCATCATTTAAAATTTGTAGGATTTTGTATAGGTTGAATTTCACTTCTTTATCCACATAAAGTATGAATTTTTCCTTCTAACATCAATCAAAGTTTATTTATAATTAAGAATAGTCATCGCAAGATCAATAGAGTATATTAGAAATTTGATCTCCATCACAACAAAATCAATAAGACAATTATGTAACACAACAAAATCAATAAGAAAATTAAACTTGCTCACTTATTCATCATATCTTTGTTTATCTCCATCAGAAATTTGATCTATTTGTCTCTCATATGTAAAAAAAGAAATTGAAGTTATATCATTGAGATTCAACTTTTGCACTAAAAAGAATACTGAATATTATCAAATTAACACATGATCCCAAGTTCCATATTTCCTTCTAGAAAATGTGCTCCTTAATAATATATAAAATTATGAAACTCTTTGAATCTGTTAGCTTGTTCTAAAGTTTCCATTGAATGATTTTGACTTAATTATCTCATTCATATTTACCTTTCCATACTTCTCTAATTTTCTCTTACTACTCATGATGTCCTTCACAAACTTCACATAATGATATTTCTAGGATAAAGCATTGGTGAAATGAATGTTGACTTCTAACTTTTTGAAGATATTGAGGAATCTCTTGAATTGCTTATCTATCTTTCCTAATCTAACCCACTTTTGAAAAGGAAGATTAGTTGGGAGAATATATTTACCATTTGTATAGTCATTCTCTAGCACATCATATTTCCATTCATTATTGAGGTTAATTTGCAACTCCTACTCTAGTCCAAAGCTTTCACGTTTGATTGCTAGAAGAATAAATTAGGCAATTGGTTTTGGTAATGCCATGACTTTGAGAATGATCATGGTGTAAAATGAACAACTTTGAGAAAAGTTGTGACTTTGTTAGTCATAGTTTCCTCATCCACTTTAACTTCTCCTTTTGAATTCTCTTCTATTTTTTGCACTTCTAATTCTTTACTATTTTTGAGTGATATGGACATGCACTCTTTAGATTTTCCTTGATATAGCTTGGTGCTCTATTTTTGTTCTTCTCCTTCAATTATATTGCTAGTTGACCAAGTTAATTTTGAATAAACTTTATCATTGTGTCTGTGTGTTCCAACTATGTTTCAAACTATTCCATCTAGTACTCTTATAGATCATTTCATTTTTTTATCTCTGTGAGTAGCACAAAAATATTATCTTTTAATGATGGTTTTTATGCTCTCCTCAAGCATTTGTAATTGGAACTCAAGGCTCTTTTCATTTGGTATTCTATTGAGTTGCTCCCTAAATGTTTATGAAAGTGACTCATATTCAGCTATACATTCGCATGAATTTCATATTATAAATTTCATAATTTATCATATTTAGATGATAGTGTGTGAAGGTAATGTTTTTGGGTTAGAATATATACTTATATTTCTATAGAATATTTGTTTCTTCCACTTGATACACAAGCTCGATATTGATTATTTCTTACTTTTGTAAAATATTAAATTTTCACATACTAAGCCTTTTATCATTTTGGGCTCCAATTTATTGAAGAATATATCAAGTTTAGTCTCAATGCTACATTAACTATTTAACCCATCATGTATCAAACCATAGTAGAAGGTTTGAGCTTAGAACTACAATTCAAATACATGTTGTGGGTATCTTCTTAGTAGATGTATGAATTAGTCGTAAGTATTATATAAATATCTAGCTCTTTTTATCAAAATTGACTTATCTTTCCCCTTAGTTAAGAGATAACTTGAAGTGGTAAGAACTTGGTGAGGAATACTTACATTGGTTCATCCTAACTCTCAATTGATCATCTGGATAAGTATAAGAACTAACTCCTAATCTTGTCTTTCAAAAGATAGAAAAAAGTTTTAACATCATCACATCCAAGCTAAAATTATATATATCTTTATGATATCACACAACTCCATGAATATTGTGACATGAATATTTGTATCTTTTAAAAATCATCTACCATGTTGATGTTGTTGCACCATGGTTATCATGCTAAGCTTTAACTCAGTGGTTTGCTTATATTAGTTGCATCTAAATTTTATAGTAACTATACATCAATATTAGCTACCAATAGTCTCATAAGGTATGGTGAGGGATGAGCTATTTGACAACTTGTTCTGCACCTCCTTAGTTATTTACATTATTGGTGTTATCTTTCATGTTCTCCTATTATTTCTCTATCTCAAAAGAACTTTTCTTATTCTCTTAATTTATGGATCTAGAGATGTTAATTCAATTCTAAATCTTTAGCTCATATAAGTATGGTGCCTAAAAAACAAACTAAAAAGAAATTTCGAAATTTCAATAAAAGAAATTAAGCTATAATTAACATAGATTTCTAAAGTGATGGTGAAATGTAATCACTTTCAGAGACATACATTTCAAGCTATAATTAACATAGATTTAATTTAGGTTTCAGCATGGCTACCCCTGAACCCCAACTTTCATAAGAGAAGTTAGTGAAATGGAATGGGAAAAATAGTTGGGTTGTTGTCTATACATGGATGTGTTAACATGCTTTATGAATGCATGTTATAGCATTCATAGTGTGTAGATGTAATGGCATGGATGTAATTGCAAGTATCATGGATGGATGTAATGCCATCTATCATGGATGAATTTGATGAGAAGTATCATTGATGGATTAATGTCATGTTCTATGAATGAATGTTATAACATGAAATGTGTATAACAAATGTGTGCAGCAAGTTGTATGAAAGTTAAATGTAAAAAATTACATAGTGTTCATGTCAATACATATTGAAATAATGAATCAAATTTTGATAATAAAATGGAAAATAAAATAAACTAATTCTCATTTTAAAGATGTCTTTTTTAGAGGGAATTAGTAATTTTAATTTATCTTAAAAACACTCAATCTTTCAATATCTAAGTGGGTGAAAAAGTTCATCGTGAATGAATCTCATGGTCTCATTTATTAGTTTGTAAGTGGTACAGTCAATTAGCATGTTAGTCTATGTTCCTTCCCCCTATTAGACAGATTTACTTGTGGATGCACTGAGTACAAGCCACCATGATGTAATTGCACATATTGTTAAAATGAATCACTTCAACATCTAAAAGACTCATTTGAGAATGATAAATTTGTAATTATGTGATAATATACACTTAGCTAAAAATAATAGTATCCTTTCTGTATGAGTTATCTATCTAGTCTTAATTATAGATATGTTATCTATTACGAAGACAATAAGATTATAAGGAATTAGCCTTTTTGGATGAATGATGAATAGTAGACATCCTCTCATCAGGGCATACTATTCATAGTGTATCAGATTGATAATAAATTTAGTTTTAAGAATTGGTTGAGGGATCTGATACTTGAAATATAATTCAAAATTAATAAGCTCATTATAATTTTTTTTGGCTTTTAAAATGACTTTCAATCCACTTGCTACTATTCTCAATGAAAATAGATTTGATTGAATGAATTACATATATTGAAAAAGGAATCTTGATGTTATTCTAATAATTGATGACTATAAATTTGTACTCATAGATCTCTATTGGAATAAACCTCATGAAGGAGCAATTGAGGAAGAAGCCAAGCCTTATTAGAAGTTGGTGAAGGCTGATTATATGTCTTGGTGTTATATTTTGGCTTCTATGTCAAATATACTCAAACCTCAGCATCATTCCATCCTTACTACCTATGATATGATGTCGAATCTCAAATAAATGTTTTTGAATCAGACTCATTCTACTAAATATAAAGCTAGGCTTACCATGTTCAAATGTGAAAGTGGAAGGTCCCGCACATAAAAAATATTTCACTATAGTAACCTTTTAAAGCTTTTGATTACCTTGGGTGAGGCTCAAACTATTACATCACCTATTCTTTCCCTTCCTTCATGGAACTTAGTGATTTAGGCCTACAAATTGTGGAAAAAAAGAATCACTACACCCTTTTCTAGCACAGCTAGAGTTCTAGAGCTAGCTAATCGATCATAGTATGGCTTCAAAGTGGTTCAAAAAAAATGAATCAAATTGAGAATTCTTTCATTGCATAAATCAGAGTGCCTTGTATTAACTCTCCAAGCGATAGATTTGATTGAGCCATAAAAAAAGGTACTTTTTGAAAGCTAGTAACCATTGGCTAAGATCCTTTCCGCTTAGAAACATACAATCTTTGTTGATTTACTAACAATTGAGGAAGAATTGAATGCATTAGATTATATAGTATAGAGTGGGGCAATAGTGCTTCGCCATGTTTGCATCAATCAATTTCACATCTATGAGTTCGATGGCCAAGTGGATATCCAAGTCATATGTATTGGTTGCACTTATAAATAAAGAATAAAATAGAAGAAAGAAGACTATATGAGAACTCTTTTTTCCATGATGGCATGATCTCCATTTTCTTTTAAATAACAAAGTGAGAGTGAAAAAAACTAGAATCTAGAATTATTTTGAATGTCCACCACATGGAGCTATTGAAGAAGAATATGAAAGATCCAAAGCATACCCTGGCCTTCCTATTTATCCCAGTATAGCATGAAGAGTAAAGAAGCTGAGAAATGAATGCTTCCTTCTCAATACCCTGAAACATGAATATTAGGTTCCATTCCTAAAGTCTTAAAAACATGGTTTGAAAAACCTCCAGTCACTTTTATGATTAAGAATTCACTACTCTCTCTTTCGAAAAGCCATTTGCTGGACAAAAACCCTTTCTCACACTATCCACCAAGGGAAGAACCTAAAGCTTCATACTTTCTAATATGAAGAGAAAATTAAAGTTTAGTTTCTTCTCATTGGTAGATTACACCCGAATATTGATCAGATGACCCACCAAAATCAAAATGAATTATAAAGAAACGAACCCAATTTTCTACCACCAGATCGGTCAATAACTTAACAACTTCTAAAGCCACATTTTGCCAACCATTAGAGATCAAAGATGTGAAGCATGATGGATCACTCTATCACCACATAGAACTTTAACAAGCCTTTCTCATCAACACTTAGAGAAGAAATAGTGAGGCCGAGCCATGAATAGATATAGAGTCTAATAGGAAAGGAACAAACAGCCAATCTTTTTTTTCTTCTAAACCTGCCCAATAATTCTTTAGAATAATAGAATTGAAAGCTACTTAGAAATGCTTTCATAACATGCTTTTAGTGAGTTGCAATGATGCCTATCTCGGCTTTGACAAAACAAGACAAATAAAGTAGGTCACCACATGGCACACCAGCATCTGACTCTCTAAAACTTAAGCACCCAAAGAGCTGGAACCCTCTCAATTACCCTCAACAAAAAGAAAATCTATATACAATGCCTAGTGGTGAAATCCAAGTTCCACTAGTCACTTCTGCCCAATTAGTCTATGTAACATGGTGTACAAGATTCTCACTAAGTATCTCATTAACTGCTAAAGCCCTCTTTCTTTAGAATTTATATGGTTCTCGTATTCTACGTTTTCTCTTTGTTTGTTGGTTTGTCCGCTTAGTTGAGGAGGGAGAATGTTTAAGATGATCTAATAAGAAAAGTTTTTGGGTTTTCTCTATTGCCTTTTTGTAAGTCAGATGCTATACATTGAGCACTAATGATGAACCCTGGAAAAATAACTTTTGATTGCCACAAAGCCTTCTAGTTTATTGCTATATAAAAGCTTTACAACCAAGCCGAGATGTTCACCTCGATATGGTAGATAAGTGGATAGGTTCGTGATAAGAAGATTGGCCCTTTACTTGCATGGGATAGCAAAGCTACTTGAGCCGAATCCACTAGCTAAAAGTATATTCTTAGACTAAACTAAAAGATTATAGCATTGCAATAGCAAAACTGCTCGTTCATTATTACATAGCGGCTTGTCTGTCTCATGCTCATGGCATGTAATTTTCTTTTTGTTGTCTACTTTTAAAGATTTGCTTTGCATGTGCTCTACTCTACCTTATCTACCATGGGTTTTATCAGCTTATATACTAAGAGAAGCCACCCTCAACCTTGATCTCTCATCTAAGTTTTTCTCCATCTTTCTTTAAAGGGGAGAATCCATGAAGCACAAGGGTGGACAATCTCACAATCTAGAACATTAGAGAGGTATTCTCATAAATTAGAGCTACTAAGGCACCCGCATGATCAAACTGCATTAGGCACTATCCTCAAACTAATCAAGATGCCTGAATCCAAGAAGGAAGGAAAACAAAAAAAAATTGTATGAGCTTATTACCCCTTTATTGATCACTTCTATGCCAATTTTTCTTTTCATTGATTGGCACTAAGTACCTGATAGTCATCTTCCTTGACCTTTTGTCCTCAATTTTGGTCACTTAGTTACCCTTAGTCTTGATCAGTCTCATGAATGGAAATGGTTCTCTCCATGGCATGGAGAAAGACTTTCAGGTAGTCATTGGTAACTATTGATTTTAACTTAATTACTAGTAGTGCACTTAATATCCTAAGATTGGCTTAAAATCTGCTTATCATTAATAGCCATAAATGCGCGTAGCAAAATGAAATTAGATAAGAAAAATGGATGTTATTACCTTATGGAATTGATTTAGGTGAAAACTAGGCTCATAACAGTGAGGATAGAATGTTTACCTATTAAGATCAACCATCATTTAGAACTAGCCACAAAGAAAAAAATATGGTCAATCACTTCACAACACTTTCTTTCCCTAAACTATTGAAACTAACGAGCAAAAGTGAAGTGAGAACCTCAAGATCACCAAATTTAGTAGCAGCAACCACAAGGGCCTCATGCTAAGCTAGCTCGTCAGGTGAGAGCAAGGAGGACTTTTCAGTAATTCTAGCTTCTAACTAGATGTCTGATAGAAAGTGAAGTGCATCAACCCATTGATGGATCCACACCTAAACTACTAAAATCTAGTATAATGTGGCTTCTTTCAATATTGAATCTGGCAAAAAAAATTTTGTATCAGAAAAGTTTTTTTTTCTAAGGTCAAGGCTATAGAGAGAGATAGGCACATTCTTTGAATGTAGCTCTGGGTACTAAGGCCAGCCAATGCATTTTTTTTCTCTTTCTCATGACCTTCTATTAAATCATTACTTGCAAATCAGACTATACTATTTCAAAAAAGTTGTCTTTGGTAATAAAGCAAGCCAAGGAAGACACAAACCTACATAATGAAACTATAAGCACTAACCACCGGAGATGATCTTGTTTAGTTTAGATTCCTATTCCACATACCTAAGGCATATTACTATTATAGTATCCTTTCGCGTAGAGATTCCCCAAGAACACTATTATTAGCTCAAACTCATCCTGATATAGCTACTACATGTATGATTTTTCAATCACTTAATAAAAAAGGTAAGGCAGATTCAAAATCTAATCTTTATGAGAAGACACATCTTGTCTCTAGTAATGCAATCCGATCGGGGAATCTTGGAAATGGAAATCACTAGACTGACTATAAGATTGATTGGTGGTTAGATCCCACATGTACCAATAAAGCACCATAGTATGCTCTTCTTTCCTTTAGGGTAGATATATGACTATGATTGGTCGAAAGGAACCAAGCTAATACTATGGATTTAAGTTAAGTTTTTTAAAGTAAAGGTACCCTAAAGAAAAGCAACCAATTAGGGTAGATCTAGTGAGCAGCACATAGCTATGTAATATCTTATTTTTCATATGTATGCTTGCCTCCACACATTGCACTGCATGTTAGTAGCAAAACTCATTGTAGGTATATCTTTCCTTACCCTTTGTCTAAGGAAGGGACTAAAAGCAACCTTTACTTTTTTGGTCACACAAGAGTAGCTTGCACAGTGGGAGAGTCAAATCAATTGGATAAGAGCGAAAAGATTTATAGAAAGAATTAGATATTATCTTTAAATAGAAAAATTAGAGTGAAGATTAGTTTTTAATTATCCTTCTTTCTCAAAGAGGGTTGTGTTAAAATGAAGTAATAATATGAAGAAGGTGCCTAAAGGAAAGAGAACCTCACTCATATCTATAGATTGAAACTATTTGATATGGTTACTTTCTGTCTCTCAAAAGAGTTCTGTAGCATACTCCCTTCTAGCCCTTATTTGGTCAGAGACAACTAGGTCAAGTCAAAGAGAGCTATCCATTCACCTTCCTTGGTGAGTCTAGTTTTCTATGCTATGATGTTGTTCCTCATCAAAAAAATAAATAAAAAAAATCTTTGGGGCATCCCGACAATTATATACATGAATTCCACAATCATAGGTACTTAGCAATCCCAAATTTTCATTTTTCTTCTTGCTTCTTTTATCTATGGTATGGCACATGATAAAATTTCTGGGGATCCAAGAATTCAACTTTTATTTTTTTAAGAAAGTCAATAGGTGCTTACTCAAATTCATTTATTTTTTGAGGGCTTGTAGGGCTATATTGGATTGGTACTTGGCCTTCCACCTATTGATTTTTTTTTCTAGTTCTTCAGATATTGTTTGAAGTTAAACCTCTTGATTGACTTGAGGACTGAAAAAAGACTTTGGAAGTAGAGGGGGCAGGAGTCGATTAAATATACAATGCTTTTCACTCAGTATCTCTTGCCTTGGTCCATGTCTAGGATAGATATTTGATTGGAAAGTTCCATGCCTTTTGTGCCATGCGTGAGATGTGCCTACTTTTCCTTGAAAAAAAAAACATTGAATCACCTTCTCTCTAGTGAATCAATAGGCTAAAATATTGATCTTGCGACATTGATTTATCCTATTTTTCCTTTGAAATCAATGTCTCCATTCACGCCTTGCGAGAGGATCATGGTAGCGCCTATCAATGCAACTATTTTTTTTGGAACAGTACTAGGAGAGAACTTAAGTAGATACCTAGACTTCCATTTTAAACTACCAAAAAAGGTAGTTGTATATGCAAAAAAGAGTATCCATCATTGTAATCAAAACAAACTGAAGAAATATAATCACTTGCTAGAGTAAGGAATTATGAATTACTTAGAGTGCCACAAATCTAAAAACTAAACCTACATAGTGGTAATTGATTCTCTTAGCGTGCCCTAGATAAGGAGGGTCCATAGAGTAGTAAGAGGGAAGATATGAAAATCCTAACAAAACAAAATCATGACTTAAACACAAGCTCCAAGAAAAAAAGGATACATAAAAAAGGGCCCTAGTACTCTACTTCTATTAAATGAATGGGCTATTCCTCCCGAGCAAGATAACTCAATTATCCTTATCTAGTTAGCAATCACCTTAAGGAATCATACTTATTGACACAGACAACTGATTCTCTTACTAAAAAAAGTTGTAGTATTAGATTTAATGCTGCTCCTTTCTATTGAGAGGTACCCCTAGGGATATATGAATTCTTGGAGCACTTCATCTTCAACTTCTCTTACTTGACCTATGTTGATTTTTCTAGATGCAGATGGTGCAGAGCTCATACTAATAGCTAATAGGAGAGGTCAACCTTAGCCCAATACTTAATATTCGATAGAATTTAGGGACTGCTAGGGTACAACATGGAAAAAGCCCTATAGATAAGTCTTTATCTAAGACTATTTGAAAGATGGCTACCTTTCACTTATTATTATAAAAGCCTAAACCTTATGTTTCCTACAATATGTTGTTGGCCAAGACTTTTTACATATACTAAGTTAACATTTGTTTGAAGGCTCGGAACCTTTTTCTTTTTTCCATGCATGCATCAGGGTCTAAGACTACTTTCTTTAGCATTTGATGTACTTTCTTACGAAGAAAGATTGGTCATTTTTTCTCGTTTGATTCTCTTTTTAGAGTCCTATTTTTTGGAGATGATTGTTTCATCTTTTTCATCAATTAGTAAAATATAACCTTTTCTTTTTTATTGCTTGGTCGGACAAAAGAAGTGTTATGCAATTCCACGACAGTATAATTGGTCTGACTGTGAGGGAGGAGTTTACTTTTGGGAGTCAAGCCCATCTAAAATGTTAACTAAGGGCTCTTGCACCTTCTTTTTTGTAAGCTTTTGGCACATATCCTTCTTTGGTCCTTTCAGTTCAGCCTAACTTTCTTTGGCTTGTTACCTCTACTACTAAGTGAGGTTCGGTGGAGTGGATAACATTGGAATGAGAGAACCAGAGTTGTGAGTTTTTGACCTAGCATCGCTATAATCAAAACAAAAAAGAATGAGGAGGGGAAGGACTAGTCAATGCATTCGTACTAGGAGGCAATGAGTAGAAGTAGCTCTATTCGAGATCCCCCTCCGACCCCATGCTAGTAAGTCCTTTTCTTGAATCTAGTACCCATCCACTCTATCTTCTAATGCTTGGTAAGCCCCAACTATGATGACTCAACCTCTGATCAAACCTCAAGAGATGCCCTTTACCCTCATTTGCAGTATTTAGATGCGAACTAAGCCCTTCCGAAGGTGAAGCAAGTTGATCCAAAAGCTAAACCATAAATAAATATCATGTTCTACTCCTTATCGAGCAAATAATGGAAGCTAACTCCCTACATCTAAGCAAAATATTTCAAGTCCCATTACCAATCATTTAAGCACCACAAGAGAAGAAGAAGAGTTATGGTTTCATAGAGGCCAGAAGATAGAAAAGATTGTGGAGGTTTTTTAGATAATGATTTTGAAACCTGCCTCTGAGAAAGAGAACCAGAAGACTCTTTTTTTTGTAACACATCAATTCCGATAGAGGGAAGGGAAGCAATATTGAATAGATAAGTGGATTGATAAGGGGCAGGAAATTAAAGAGAAGTGAGTGGGACCACGAGATAGCATTTCTCATTGAATGCGACACCTCACCGACAAAGAGAGATTCAGTGGATTTGCCAATGACCGAGGAAGAAGCTACCACTCAAAGTTGGGTTGGTGAGGGGGTAAGCTCTCATCACACATAACTACCGAAGAAGTAGAGTAGATTCGGATGAGGCTGCTTAAGTGCATGAAGATTTTCCTCATTTAACTGTGTAGTTTTAGTGCTAGCTTTCGTGGTAGAAAGGAGAAGCGACAATGGAACAAATTCCAATTCGCCTAACTTTTTCTCTAAATAAAGAATAGCCTATCAAAAAAAATCAGATTGAATATTTTTAATGACACTACAATTTAGTTTTGAGGACTCAATAAGTCTTGCTAATGGATGTGGTAATGCGAATTAGATTCGAAGACAAAACATCATCTCTAGTTAATGATGACTCTAGAACATGCTTTTAGAGAAGAATGTGATAGAGAAGTATGGAACTCTTACTATTGGCAATGAAAGCTACCTTCACAGGTTAGTATGAAAATCTTGCATGAAAAAATCTTGATTTATTCATGGAGAAAAAGAAATGGGATCAAGATCCTTTGTAAATGCTCATGGATTGCCGCTTGCATCTCTAAAAGATCCATATGTATGGTCTCGACTCGAGCATAATCACTATCATGACAGCATCGTTCGGCCAATCAGTTCACATAGGCTACCTTTTCCATTCCATATTTTTTTATTTTTGCATGGTCCAACAAGTCAAGCTTAAAAGGTTCTCATTAAGTTTATGTCAATGAATGGACTTCATAAGGGACAGATGGCCGAATATCCTTTTTTTTGGGCCTCATATTCCTAAAAATAGTTTACAATCTTTACATAGTTCACTTCCGCCAACAACCACTGAGTCCTCCCATCTCCCGATCAATTAACATAAATACCCAAAAGCTCAATTTTTGCCTCCTGCTAAGACATTCTTCTCGAGGGTGAGGGGAGAACTGGGGGCATAGTAAGCAAGATTCTCATCTGCACTTTTTGAGTGAATGAATTATAATTTATGCAAAGCTAGAAGTACCAACACAACCATCATTCACATTCAAAAACATCAATAATATCCACTGGAGGTGAGTGAAAATCAGCTTAACATAGAGGTGTCAATCGGGCCTGGCTGGCTCGGCCCAGCACATAAATTTCTCGTGCCCGGGCTCGTGTCGTGCTAGACCACGGCACGATCATGCAGTGCCGTGCCGAGGCCAACCGGGCCTCGTGCCATGCATGGCCCAGCATGGTACCATCTTGAAACCAATTTTTTTTAAATTAGGGTTATTGGGGCACCGAAACCCTAATTTTTTTTAATTTAGTGTTCGGCCTGACCGGGCCGAATCCGGCGGATCGTGCCGTGGGCCCGTGCCGGGCTGAACTCCACAAAACCATGCCGGGCCAAGCACAGTCAGGCCTGAAAAAAATGGGTCGGGCCGTCCCGGCACGTCCCATTTGACACCTCTAGCTTAACATGCAAATTGTGTACCCATCATCAAGATTAGGCAAGCTGGGCTAGATCGTATAGGGATCCTATCTAATATAAGCATATTATCATTTTAGAAAGTGATCACAAATATTGAAATTTGAGCAAAATAGCTTTAGAGATACCAGCTGATCATAATCCTAAGTTTCAGTAAGAAAGAGCTGCTCACCATACCCTAGACGAGTAGGATGAAGATACAAAGCAGAAAATCAACCACACCTATAGGGTATGGCATTTCTTTAAAAAAATTGGTTCATGTGAGATATGGTATACATAAGTATTCTTAATTAGAGTGTCAGAGAAGTCATGTGACTCAAGTACATAGAACAAAAAGGCTATCAATGAGCATCTTGCTTCACCAAGAAATGATACCATTCTTCTATGACTCATGATTGTATGAATCGAAATGATGAATCCAACTCTGATTATTCATAAACCCACCTCTAGATAGTATGACTAAAATTATACAAAACCTATATCACTTAGTCCTTATTGCAGCATTCCTTGATATGAGACTCATTTCCATGAAAGAAAAAAGTCACTTGAGTAGTGACCCAACATCAAAAGAACAACTGAGAAATTCAAGTTATTCTTCCCAACATCCAAGAAGAGATGGTTTTGGACCAAAGAGAGGATCAAGTCAAATCCAACTAAAGACTATCCTATCTAAATCTCACTACCGACTTGAGTTAGAGGAGCCTAGTTCCATCATCGATCTCTTTAATGACATAAAACTAAAGATTATTGTAAAGTGGATTCTTTTCATTTTTGATACCTTGAGTACCATAACCCTTCACCTAATGTTCGGGATGAAATCCATTGTGTTTCTGATAACATGACATGACAATTAATATTGCGTGTTGAGGGCATTGCTCTAAAAGGAAGGATTGGGGGTTGACCACCCATTTTTCTTCTGGTGCTCCCACTAAAGCAATTATAGCAAATGAGAGCTACTAGTGTAGTTCTAATTGGAATTTTTGTGCAGTGACTTGGTAGGAAATTCTTGTAATTATTCAAAATGCTCTCTCAAGCTCAGCGAATGATTTCATCTTTGTACTGGGATGGGTACTTTTGTTATGATGAAATCATCCACTTTACAAGAGAATAACTAGATTGGGTGCTGCATACAAGGATCCATGATTATTATATATAGTTGTAATCAAACCAAAGACTTAGCAGAAAACTTTTTTTATGTGGTGAACTAGAAAAAAGCCTTTGTGCCTTGTATTTGGTGAATTTAAATGGGCCCTACAAAGTCCTTGGATACAATGCTTTGACCTTGTATAAGTGCTTGATGCATAAGTAGATTCCTCTCCAATTTCTTGGGGAAATCTAATTGAAATGCTTTGGATAACCAAGAGGTAGTAGAAGCACCCTGGGATAGCAAAACCAAGACTTATTTTCCAGTTAGGGTTATGGCCTTTCGTACTGACCGAGAAACAAAATAATGGAGATCCTAGATAGGAATTCAATGCATGATCCGAGAAAATGATCAAAGAACAAAGGAGCTTTGATCAAAAGATCATGTCACCATTGCATTTATGATGCTAACCACTACTGAGTAAATGGATGTATCAGCTAAATATGTAAAAATGAAAGAAAATGATGCTATCCAATAAAATGGATTTCTCACGAACCCTATTTGGTTAAGTCCCACCTCTCACTAATACTCACCATGACAAAACTGGGGGACTTTTCATCAGCCTTGTATAGCCATAGAAGGGCAAGACTAAGACCGACACATGCTATCACCAGTGACCCAAAGACAGAGGATCTCCTATTCTAATAAATTGTAGAATGTGTGATATTGGCATGTGATTTGGTTAGCCTAATTCATCTGTTTATCAGTGGGAAGGAAAGATGCTTTCAAAGAGTGTGGTCAATCTAAACATCATAGTAGCTTTCAAAATGTTTGGTTAGTCCACTCATGAATAGAGTCAAGTGTAGTCAATTCCATAACAATTGTAAACATAACTAATCTAGTCAAGTCGAGTGAAGCCATACCACCAAGCAAATCAGGTGAAAGAAAGAACTAAATTGAGGCTCCGACTTTGAGTGACTAACTAATATTGAATCTAGAAAGAATACTTCGGCCTTTCCTATTATTGGAGAATATGCATACTAGTTCTTGATTCAATGAGAATGTATCTATATGAACCTAATCTCTCTCTTCACTCTTCTTGAATTATTTCTTCTTAGAGGAGCTGTAGCCCTAGAGTTGAGAGACATGATGCACTAGCATAAAAAAAGACCGAGAGTCTCATATCTATGCTTTTGGGCATTTAGTTTTAATTTGTACAAAGCAAGTTATATATCTAGGTAAGATATCCTTCTAACTTAGAATAAATAATGCTGCTTTGTTGTCACTGCTATCACCAGGAAGATACCTTTATAAAGAGATTTGAGGCATCTTTGAGGAAAAGAAATTCTGACTCAGCCTCTAACCTCAAAGATTACCCTTTTCGCATTCTCCAAAATAAAAAAGTAACTCATTTATAGGATTGGAATCCCTTTTTGTAGAGTCCACCATGACAAAATCATACCCAATGTGATAGGAGTACATAGGCCCTTAGTAGTTATTTAGCTTTATCTATAGCCCATAATATGGTTGAATCACTATTTTTTTTTATTCATAGGCATATTCTACTTCTCCTTTCTTCCCAGAAAATAGGTGAAGATGCTTTTACATGCTAAAGGCAAGAACATTGGCTATGAATCAATTGAGGGATACAGCTCTATATCCAAACAAAATGATGAACTACACAAGGGCTATCTAGCCTTTAGTGGCTGATCCACCACACCAATCCTGAAGAACAGGAAAAACTAAATGTGAGGTGAGTTGACCGTAGGGTGATGCTTGATGCAATTGGTTCAACTATGTTTAGTGAAGCGGAAGCCAAAGTATCATCCTTGTGAATCAGCCACTAAATGTGAGGCAAGTTTTATATTGATGTAATTTTAACATACTTGTTATCTTTTTAAAACCTTTATGTATATACTTCTATAGAACTTGTACTCTCCTTGATAGATGAACAATAGGAAAAGTATCATCCCATTGGTGGGGCATTAGCATGACCAAAAAAGAAAAAAAAGGGATGTTCGGCACATGCAGTAGGCCCTAGAGATTGAGAGTCATGCACTTAAGAGACTAACAAGAAGATTGTTCTTGAAAGAATCGAATGAATGAAGTCCTTTTTTTTAGTGCGCGGGATTGGAATGGTTTGTCTTTCAAATGAATGTAGAATTTTCAAAGTGGTTAAAAAGATCTTTCGTAATTCTCCATAGGAAAAATTTTATTCACAAGTGAAGCATCTTGTGCCTAGTGTTCTTTGGATCTAGCGGGTAAAATAAAAAAAGAATGAGCACGTGATTTCAACACAAAAAATAGGGAACCACTCGGTATCAAGACTCCAATCATGATTAAGGGCTTTCATTTCAAAGAAGACTAGTACCTTGTATCCCATGAATCACTTGAGAAAGCTACCCTTTAGCAACAAAAACATACCATGGAATATATAATATAATATATGCTTAGATCTATTATTTTTAATTCTATAGATTGATACGCCTGCTCCATGGTAAGCAAGGAGTACTACCTCAATCATCAAGCTTTGATAGCTACTTCTCTAATCAAAAAAGGTTAGACCTCATACTTCCCATCTCGTTTATGAATCTTAGCTCATTAGCTACTTTTTGAGGTTTAATCGAAGTCCTACCTTTGGAGTCTAGGAATAATTTCCCTTAAATTGTAGTGAATGATTAATGTGTGTCAATCTAAATTTTTTGTTAAAAAGTAATGCATCAAACTTTCGATTGGAGCATACTTGAAATGATGGGTAATGCTCCAGCTGTCACTTTAACTTTTAGATAAGAATGGAGATAAGTAAGCTAAGTTGTCGCAAACAAAAAGTATGCATCTGGCACTCCTGTCATACTCATGTGAGTGGGTGGGTGGCTCAGATGCCCCATAATAATAGTGAATCAGCTGATTGGTTGGTTAAGTATGGGTACATGGGAAGGAAGGTCAAGATCAATCAAGAGAAAGTGTGCATGATAGCCTAGTGAATGAAGAGAAACCCCCCCCCCTCCTCGTTTCTGTTCCCTCAAGACCTATGATAAGAAAATAAGTTATCTATTCAATACATGTGGTTGAAATTAATCTACCTTTCTAGTTTAGATATTCTGTATATTTTCTATATATTTAAGGTAAATAAAGAAGCTATAGGAGTTGCATTCAACCCAAAGCCCAAACCAGCCCAGGCACTATGGTATGTAAAATTTAATCATGGAATATTTGGTTGTCACTATCATTAGTGGTGATAGTACAACCAATAATAGACTTGATAGTTGTCACAACAATCAGTGGTTAGAGTCCAACTGAGACTCAAATCTGAAACTCTATCAGCAAGATGCATGTCTTAAGCATCCAAATATTTTTATTCTTTTTGTTAAGTTACATCTAAGGATTCAACTAGGAACAAAGACCTCAGAGCAACATATTTTTTCCAAATCTTTACTTAGTTGCATATTTTTTACCCTACTCGCTTATCATGGAAGAAGGTACTCTTTTTCTGAATATACCTACTCTCTTAGATAAATTAGCTCATCCATTCACTCGGGCCCTCAACTACCATAGAAATTTTCCTATAACACTATCTATTATCATTTCATTCCAGAGTGCATTTCATTTAAAGACTAATTTGAGCCTTTTCTTAAGTAAGGCACGAAGGCACCACAACTAGCTCACATGCCCAAAGAAGTAAGAAATAAAATAGAAGAGTGTGTCTAAAAGGATTGGATTGACCTATCTTATATCACATTGAATCTCCTTCTTCTGAATATCTATTTATGAATAATTTTAGGATGACCCTTATTTCCATTCTAGTGTAGTGCTAATTAGACATCTTTCTCAATGCTATCTTCCATATTTTCTACTTTGGTTCATTGATCTACAGAACCCACTGAGCTCATGGGCAAAGATAAGGTTTCCATGCTTCTCTACTCATTGACTTTATGGAACCAATTGAGCAAACTAGCTCTATTTGATCTATCAACTACATCAAACCTTTTAAAAAGAACTTTTTTAATTCTACCATTCTTTAATCATAGGTCTGTGAGGTAGGAAAAAGGATTGTCTTATGACATAGGCTCACTAGTTTTTAATGACATAGCATATGCACAACTGAGCTAACCAGCTAACTATCTTTGAACCACTATCTTTCTTCATTATCTCATTCCTAATTGCACGACTGAACCAACCTCAAACTCAAATAGAAGGGAATTCAACTAGGCATATAGAGAAAAAAATGTTGTTGTCAAGCCTGAAAGCCTGCTATTTTGACTTCCACTACTAGGACTTCAGTGATGATCTAGACTAAATTCTCAGTTTTAGTGCACCACTCCTATAGAAAGAGAGACTCGATTGCTTTCTTTGTGTTTGTCAAAATCCTTATTTTGCCATACATGAAACTCATTCCTTTTTTTAGAAAAAATAAAAAAAGAAAGCAGACATGAACTTCTCTACCTGGGGAGGGGGGGGGGGATGATTGACCATAATGGTTATATCATCATCAGACCACCAGCACTATCTATTGATAGAGCAAATACAAGAAAGTTATTGTCATTCCTTTTTTGTGAGTTAGAGTCACCAAAAGCTATGCTATAGTAGTGGAAAAGGACCTGGCCATATAATCTCTTATAGATTGAATACCTTCCAATGGCTTGCATTTCCACTTCTGTTAACTTCCTTCATCTTTCCTCGCTATGGAGTTTTATCGGTCGTCCCTTTTCTATGCAACTTATGTAGATGTGGATTGGTCTCTTGAGCCTCTTTCTCATGTCTCCAAAGTTGAGAATCTCTGACTTAGACTTGCTATGGTTATCATGATACCAACAATCTAGTATTCCGACCTCCTTCTATTACCCATCATTAACTAATGAGGAGGAATACTTGAAGGAAGCATATGCTTTATATGATTGAGTTTGGTCAAGATGAAAGTTGTGATCACATAAGCCTTTCTTTTCCATTTTCAAAATCTCAATATATTTGAGTTAGAGTTATGTTATGATATTCTTTTAGTCTATTGTTGTAATTAGTTAAGATTTTCTACTGTAAGGTATTAAATTGTGGGTGTGTACTATCCCAACTAGTTTTAAAGAACACCAATTGCAAGATTTATGATTCCCTTGTCTACTTACCAGTCGAGTAAGTAAACTCCTCAACTTAGCAATTTTAGTTAGATTTGAACTAAACCCTACTTGATAGCCTTTTGTTCACTAATTAAAACAAAAATTCTATGAGTTTAGTAGAGAATGTTTTTGTAACCCATAACTAGAGCTCTCTACTGAATTAGAAGTAAGGCCCTATGTTAATGCAAATGAAATTATAACTACTCTGTTTATGCCTTTTGTTTTGTTAACACCAAGATTGAACCAGGTGAAAGGAAAGCTAGTCAAACTAGAGTGTGAAGAATTATAGGTAAGGTAGTATTCTGTAATAGCAAAAGCATTTACTTTATTTTTAAATCACACATTAATAGATAGGCAAACAAAAGTAAGTAGTCACTACCAGGAAATCATAGTGTGAAGTCAGGAAAGGAAAGGGTTACAATAGATAGACCATTTTCAATAGCATCGGCCACACTTCCAAGACCAAGAGTAGTGGATAATCTAAATCTAACAATGGGTATTCATCTCATCTTGAGTTATAAACTATATTCTCATGTTCCCCTAGTACTCTACTATATGTAATAGATTTTTACATAACTTCATTCAAAGAGATGATTTGGGCACTATTAAAAGTGAAAACTTCCTTAGTCTACTAACAACTAGGGATATAGACCACCTTACTTGACTGGCTCACTACTTTCAACCATTTGCCCATCTTCCTTCAATTGCTCGAGAGTTACCTATTTGAACTAGAGTTTTCTTCCAATTGACAGACATATCGGTTTGGTTTGCTAGTTGCTTGACTGAGACAGATGAACTACTATCATGCTACTGGCTTTTAACCAAATTGCTACTTTCTAGTTTCTAGCTCTTAGTTTGACTATCTCTACCAAGAAGCTCTCTCTCACTTCAGGTTTGCCTAATCAAATGATTGTTTTTCCTCCAAAAAACCAATCATTTTTTAAAAGTAAGTCAGGAACTTATTTATATTAATATTAAAAAGTTATCGTTTGAATAACTCTCAAAAGGTTTAATCAATGTGTGTGGTCCCTTATTCAGCCTTTTGAGAGTGAAATGACACCACACACCTACCTCTGCTCTAATCTTATTCAAAGGAGGTGATCATCTATAAGAATAGATACCATATCGTTCATGCAAATTGAAAGATATAGATTAGGAATGCAAATTACTATTGAGAATTTAGAAGAGGTTAAAAAAATTAATCAATCTAATACTAAAAAATTATTTGTTCAAGATAATAGTGAACTACTATCCCTAATTCCAAGAACTTCACAATGTCAGGTTCGCCCCATTTCATCTCATTTACCTTGCTTCAGCCCGCTGCTATTTTCTCTTTTAGCTTCGAAAATGCTTTCCGCCACTCTAACCATCCAAATAGTTATAGTTAGTTTATGTATTGGATTCTGTATTTATTGGAACCTGCTTCTCGTTCTTCTTCTTGGGAGTAAATTTTTTTCTTCTAATAGAGTGGTGCCCCCATGGGTCTTTTTAGTATGACTGTTCATATTTGATTGAAGCTAGAGGTTATCCGATGCTTTACTCTATTTGTTTGGGTGTAGAGTGGATAATTGATCTTCGAGATTGACATAAGATTCTATGTTATTTTGACTAGTCCTTTAGTGAGGTAGTTCTTTGTTTACTAGCATTATTTAGGGCTGAGAAGTCATTGACCTTGATTGGTTCAGTTACTACCTAGATATCTCTATTGTTTACTGGCTTCCTCTTTCTACACGTAAGCCCAATGCTTACCAATGTTATTTCTTAAGATGTTAAGAGAGTTCCAATCAATGCGAAAGTTGATAGTAACTTTTATGACATATGTACGAGATGTGTTAGTGTATTATGACTGAAACCCTTATTGATTGACTAGGTTCTTGCTGGTATCTTGTACTTAATAACATTTTTCCATCTTTTGCATCGTAGATATAAGATTTCGGTGCTAAAAAAAGTATCATTTGATGACTCTATCATCTAGCTTAAGCTTTCCTAAGACAGAAGAAAAAACCACTTCCTCAAGTAGTGGCTTTTCAATAGCAACTGAGTCAGTGTCTATGTAGTACCCATCCTCTCTTGAGATATAAGGGTACATATGGATCCTAACAGATGCTATTATCGCTACTTTTAGTTGTACAACTAAATTCTTTAGTGGGTTCCAATAATCTCAGCCCGTCATGTTGTTGGTATAGTAGGAAATGATGTAGCTGTTCTCGATAAGATCGATGAATATCAACTCACTAATCCTAATAAGATAATTATATTGATTTTGATTGTTGATTATGTTTGTTATGCTCTTGGGGTTAATACCCATCTAACATATAGTGAATTCATAAGAATCTTGTAAACAAAGTCCAAGGCATTGTTACCTGCTTTCCTTGGCTCTAACCTGCTCTCAAAGAGTGTGCTGACAAAGTCCCTGAATAGTTTGTTCCTCTTATTAAAGAGGTATCCTGGTAGGAGAATCATAGTGTAACCTAGGTCTCTTGAATTCTTTAACACCTCACTATAGTACACTATAATAAAATCTCTAGTTTGAAAGATGAGAGTGTTATTCTTGTCTTGATAGGAGAGAAATGGCCTCTTGATTGTCTTCGAGCATACAACATGTGCCCCAATAAAGCCAAACAAGCTATCTAAGACTTTACCAACCAGATTTTCATACCAAATTGGCACACCACCAAGCATAAAAAATTTTTTCATTACAAAGGGATAGAGAGAGTTCACATTGTAGTAGTTGAATCTGATTTCCATCTCATCTCATTGATTAGCTTAGTGTCAAGTATCATCATCTATTTTTTTATATCGATTATGGGTGATCTTCTATCTAACCATATCAATTGAACAAATGTAAGGATGAGTTTATGAGTGAAAGAAAAGAAATGAGCCCATTGATCCAATGATTTATTGTGACTCAGTTAATGTAGTAAATGCACATGTTGCATGAGGAATTTGACCTAATAGATCTATTAGAAGTAACAAAGTAATAGGTGGAAGTAGGTAAAATTGATGGAAAAGTGTAATAAGCATCATCAGTGGAAGCAGACCTAGCTACCGTGTCATTCTTATCCTTCAATGGAGGGGAGGGCATAAAATGTTGGTGTCAATGTCCCTATCTAAGAGCACATTATCATTATCATGTCACAAGATGACGAGGATGATGAGCATGCAATGTCCTCATTAAGAATTGTAAGATTGGCACTCCCCTATGTGGTGCAAGTTTTCATTGGGAAAAAAATGGTATATATGCCTAATAGGTCAAGGTTACCATCTTCGGGTGGACAACCTGTGAGAGATGAGTCAAATTGGTCATATAGGGCGTGAAGGAATGGTGATGATAAATTGGGACAGAAGCCTCTACATCATTGGAAGCCCAAATGCAAGATGAAATGGATAGGTATTATGCCCTCAGTTAAGTGGAAGAGCTAGATACTCAATTAACCTCTTTAGCTCGTCCACCCCCTTTTTTCCAAGAGAAGGTAGCATTCTTTCTGGAGTGCCACTCTATTCAGCATATTTTGATATGTCGGGGTTAATATAAGAACTTTTTGATTTTGAAGGGTTGTGAAAAAGAAATGAGACTTCTCGCCACTCCATCTCCACCCCACTAGCACATTATACATCTCACTGGCACTTGACCATCTGTCCTGACCTCCTACTCACAAATGCTTTTTCCTTTTAGCACACTATCAAATGTGCACTCTCACTCATCCATTAGAGTAAAAAGAAGGGGTAAAAGCACTACTCATTCTTTCTTGAACACAAGACCACATGCAACAAGAACTACCCTTACTTTTTTTTTATTGATTTTTCATTTTGTATATACACAACTAGAAAATCTTGAAATAGCTACTAAAAATAGCTACTACTGTCACTTTGTAGCTATTTAACTACTACATAGCTATTAAATAGCTACTAGTATAACAGGTGTTAAGCTTAGCTACTAAATAGCTACTATATAGTAGTAATAAGTGGCTTCACCGATGTTAGCTACTGATAGTAGTAGCTAAATAGTAGCTACATAGCTACTACATAGCTAAAAATTGATGTTAATTGCTAAATAGTTACGACACAGCTATTATTTACAAGCTAAAATACTACCAAGCCAAAACCTTGGCTACTAGGTAGTAGCTATGTGTTGCCGGGTAGCTTCTACATTATTGATAATAACTAAATAGCTACTTTTTAGCTATGATTTAGTAGTTAACATACCAATTTGGCTACTAAGTAGTAGCTATGTAGTAGCGATTTAGCTAGTACATCACTACTACTTTTTTAGTTACTAAATAGCTACTATATAGCTATTGAATTTTTGTTAGTCACCAAATAGCTACTACATAGCTACTATTTAGAAGCTAAAACACTAACAAGTCAAAACTATAGCTATTAAGTAATAGCTATGTAGTAGCTGAATAGCTACAATATTGTCGGTAGTAGCTAAATAGCCACTATATAGCTACTACTTAATAGCTAACATACTAATTTAGCTACTAAGTAGTAGCTATGTAGTAGATAAAGAGCTTCTATTTAACAGTTGCAATACTACTAAGCCAAAATTGTAGCTACTAAGTAGTCGTTCCGTAGTAGCTAAATAGCCACTACATTGTTGGAAGTAGCTAAATAGCTACGATTTAACTACTATTTAGTAGAAAACATATTAACTTGGCTACTAAGTAGTAGCTCTATAGTAGATGAATAGCTACTACATTATTGACAGTAGCTAAATTTGTAAATTTTTCGAAATTTGGTCATAAAAATTTAAAAAATATGTTTGGATTCATTTTCAAAAAAAGATTTATAACTTTTAAATGTAATTCAAAATTGTAACTTCTCTCGAATTTTGACAAGTTTGGATTCACCTTTTTAAAATATCTATTGTAAGACCCGAGAAATTCCAATTTGTGGAAAAAGGGCAAAATCGTAATTTCGATTACAAAATAGTTAATTTTGGTTAAAAATCCATAATTTATTCTCTAGATCTCGGATGATGAAATGGATTTCACCTTTGGAATCATATCGTGAAATCTAGCTAGCACGTAAAATTTCGTAGAATTCCGAAACATTCAGAGTTGGCATGTATATTGGGTATTGTTTATGGGTCCAAGTGGCCGTTTTACTCATGTTGTGATTATATTGGACTGTTTGAGACAGGTTGATACATATGTTGTATTTGGGCAGAGCTTCCCGTACAAAGGAGACTCTGCCCAATTTTCGTGAGAAATGTCGGGTCACCCGACATTCACGAGTATTTCCGCGGGTTGACAGGTAGTCAATGGACCCCCGGGTTTGATGCATCACATTTATAACTTTCTAAAAAAAATCAATTATGGAAAAATTTAAAAATATGTCAATTTTCATATATTAAATTATAATTTTAAAAGTATTATAAATTTTGAAATTAATATTTAATTAAATGATAACTTCAATTATAAAAATATAATATTTAAGTGTTTGGTAAATATAAATATTAAATTATTTTACTAACAAATCAATGCTTAATAAAGTAATTAGAATTAGTACGATTATTTAATTTGACATTTTATAATAAATTTTATAAACTAAAAATATTTAAGTTGTAATCTTGGGAAAATTTGAAATTTACTAAAAAAGGCAAAGCTATAAATTACTGTAATAGTACAAATTGCAAACCTGGAATTTTTTTAGATCTCAAATGACGAAATGGATCTCACTGTTGGATTCGTCTCATGAAATCTAGTTACCCAAAAAAATTACATTGAATTTTGAGATAGTCAGAATTTTTACGATCGACAAGTGCTGGGTGGACATCAAAAATAGGATTTTTGAGGGAAAATCTTGTTTTTGGAAAATAATTTAAGTAAATTTAATTTAAAAATAATTTGAGCTTCAACTGGGACAGAATAAATTGTTTCGGGGTGAAAATAGACTCGAGCAAATTACAGATACGTGGCTCGATGTGAGCCAAACATTTAAGTTGGATAAGTTAGAACAAAAAAGAACCTAGGCTCATGGATTCAAAATCATCACACTAAAAGTACTCTAGTTAAGTTTAGAGATACCTCAACCATCTCACATACACATACATGTTCGATGGTATTTTTTAAAATATCAATATTTTAAAAATAAGACCAGTGACTGAACTAAAAAAGTTACTGATTCACGGCTTAGGAACCAAACAGATTGTCAAACCAAATGAAACCGGGAGTGAAAAGGTAATTGGTCGATGGTCCGACCAATCTGTTTGAGGGTAACACATTCTTCGCTAATATAACTGTGTTTTCCAAATTTAATTAATCCTTCATTTTCAAATGATTTTAAGATTTTAGGGTTTTTGACATTTAAAGATAAAATAATTTTAGGGTTTTATGATTTGGAAAGTTTTTCTCTCCCTTTGAATGAAAATAATGGGTTAAAGTAAAAGAGATGATAGAATTTTTATTTTCTCTCGTCCGTGACTTAAGATAGAAGAAGAGATGAGGGACATATATTTTCTTGTCAAAAAGTTTACTATTCCATTTGCATGATTTTATTTTTTATTTTGTTGTACATATATCACTTGTTTCTAAAATTATAAGAATTTCTTGATTTTTATTAGATAAAAAAATCTTTATCAATATCACGTCTTTACTAATTATATAAAAATCACTTTATAATAATTTGAAAAAGTAACTAATACTTAAATAATTTATTATTATTAAATTATCTAAAAGGTAGAATTCAATTATAAAAATATTATAATAAAAAAATACTTTATAAAGAGATAACAAAGAATGTTTAATTACAGCCAATAATCACATCTGATTCTTCCATTTTATTTCTTCTGATATTCTTATATTTTCTCACTTTTTAATTTTTTTATTTTATCAAAATAAGATTTTGACTTTTGTTTGGGTCTCTTGAAAGAGATAATTTATAAATAAGATTTATTTAATAATTTTAATTTAAAAGTATAGACTGCTTTGTAAAACACAAATTTTCTCTATTAGTAATTTCTCTGTTAGTAATTTCCTTTCCTCAACCTTTCCTTGTCTAAGTATTGTAGTACTTTATTCCCACTTATACTAGGAAATTAAAATAATTTATTAGTATTTAAAATCACTTTTTGATTTTAATTTTTTATTAGAATACCCTATATTCTCTTTCTACCCATCACCCTAACCAACCAACCAACCCCTCTCTTTCTTCCTTGTTGGGAGACCCAACCAGGTACTTCCTTCATTCTCTTCTCAACTTCAACATCAATTTGAATTAAATCATTACGGTTTTAAGGTTTTCGCCTCTTGTTTTTGCATTTTTCAACCTTACATTGTGCTGTAGATCAGGTATGCTCTCTCTCCAACCTTTGATTTCCTTCGGATCTACCTGATTTTGATGTTTTTACTGTTAATTTCTGATCTAGTCTTGTATTGTTGGTGCTATCGTAGGATCATATCTTTTTGTATTGAGCTGTGCTTTTGGGTTTTGAATTTGTTGTTAGGGTTTTGTCATGAATTTTTTTTAGGGGGTTGATGGGTTTTTTTTACTAGGGTTTGTGGAATTTGTTCTTATTAATAATGGTACTTACTGTATCTTTGGTTTTGGGGGTTTGTAAGGCATGGATCTTCTTTTTGTTTTGTGTTTGATACAGTCTTGATTTTCTGTGATGATTTTAATTGGATTTTTTTGTTATTTTTTCTGGGTTTTTGGTTTTTGAAGAAGTTCTGTGTTTGGTTTTTGTTCCTTTGTGTATGTGTCTGACTCGTGAAGAAAGATAATTTGATGAGAGAGAGGGGGGGTGGGAAACTGAAAAAAGGACGAAAGAAAACTGAAAAGTGAAAGACAAAAAAGGAAGGGAGGGTCATCCATCTCATCGTTGGTTTCTCTCTCCAACCACCATTTTTCTTTTCTTAATTATCACTGCCCCTCAACTCGTTAACTTTAATGACCCTTGAACCGATGAGCGATCAGCAATACCCGCCCGACATGTATGCGTTAACCGGCATGTGTCTGTCCATGGCTTAGCTTTACACGCGTCATATTCAAATTGGGAGCAAATTTTGGTGGACTCTTAGACCATGGTTTCTGTTCTGTTTTGGAATTTAATACATTTTTGTCTTTTGGTAATTACGTTGGCATGCACCTTCTCCCACCTAAAATTTATCATAATTTGGTGGGCACGTTGATTTGGTGTTCCACTACCATCATAATAAGTAGAGAGCAAAGCAAAATGGATCGTTAGATTGATATAAAAGCATCAATAGTGAAAAGATCAAAGAACCGGGGATGCGGCGGTAGTTTTTTTTCATAGTGCTTACAAGTGGGATAGTATAATCCTACATACATCATTCTTATCCGAACAAGCCCCATCTAACCTCCTCTTATGACAATAAATATTGTCGCTAGTGTTACTTAAATTTAATTAAAACTAACATCGTTTTCTTCTTCATATTTTCCCCTCTGTACACTACTTTTACGAGTGGATACAATTTTCTTTTCGATTTGAAACAAACAAAATTTAACATGTTTTCTGTTTTTTATGTCTATTCATTTTTTTGGTCCAAATACATGATTCATTTTCTTTTATGCTAGAAATAAAAACACATATTTGTTTTCCCTTCTGACTTTCATCTTTTTTTGAGTTATATTCATCTCTCCATTGCCAAAAGGTTTCTCTAAAATTCAAGTTATAGTTTTTTTTTTGGAAAATAATTGAGTGCTATTTATAATGAAGTGAGTTTAGGGAGAAATATTGCAAAACCATAAATGTAGGACAAGTATTTTATCTTTTTGTAGTGATTTATTTTTCTTTTCCTTTTATTTTTTTTTCCTTTTATTTTTCTTTTCCTTTTATTTTTCTTGTATATTTTTCATTCACATAATCATAACCCTAGGTTTTTGTTTTTTTAATAAGTTCTTTGTGTTTGGGTTTTTGTTTTGTTTGTAGGCCAAGCATTTAAGAAGTTTAACGACATAATTTTGTTCTTATTCCCTCATGTTGTCTACAATTGTCAAGCTCAACATTTAAAATGACTTCAAATCAAAGTTGGATGTATTCTAGGCTCATAAATGGTCTCTTAAACCCCGAGTTTTTGGTTGGTTTGGAGGAATTTATAGAATTCTCATGAAGTAAACCCGGATGGATTGATGGTAACAAGATAAAGTGTCCATGTACACTTACGAAGTGTTGAAACCATAGTTATCATCAAATTGATACTGTAAAGTATCACTTAATGAAGAATGACTTTATACCGGGGTATTATGTTTAGGCAAGACATGGGGAAATGGAACCAGATTCAATTCAAAATTCTGCTGATGCCCAACCAGCATCTGAGACAATTGAAAATGCATACCATAGTATGGTTATGGATGCCGCCGGGCCTGATTTCAATCCTAATGAAATATCAGATGAACCTCCCAACCCAGAAGCACAGAAGTTTTTTGACATGCTAAGTGCTGTGAATAAAGAAATGTGGGCCGGTTGCCAAAGACATTTGCAACTATCATTGGTTGCTAGAATGTTGAATATGAAGGCAGAACACCACATGTCTCAAAGGGAGTTTGATGAAATTGCTCAATTTATAAAGGAGGTTGCACCAGATGAGAATCGTGTGACTGAGAACTTTACAACGCTAAAAGGTTGGTTAGAGGTTTAGGCTTACCTGTTGAGAACATCCATTGTTGTAATAATAGTTGTATGTTGTTTTGGGGAGAAGACGTTGACCTCCCAATTTGTAAGATTTGTGGCCATCAATGATACAAGAGACCGACTCGAGCAGAAACAAATACAAGAAGAAAAACAAATGTACCCTACAAGAAAATGTACTACTTTCCTTTGTCTCCTCGACTACTAAGGTTGTATGCTTCGGAGGCTACCGCTAATGATATGAGGTGGCATGCGGAGCACGAGGTTGTAGAAAAAGAAATGCAACATTGCTTTGATTCCATTGCTTGGAACATTTCAATACAGTACACCCCAATTTTGCAGTTGAGAATAGAAATGTGAGACTAGGGCTATGTACGTCAGGACAACAATATTCATCATGGCTGATGATTTTAACGGTTTATAATTTACCGCCATGGTTGTGTATGAAAGAGACATCTATGTTTCTAACTGTGCTAGTGTCAGGTCCTAGGAATCCAAAACAGAATCTAGATGTTTTTTTGCAACCACTTATTGCTGAGTTGAAAAAGTTATGGGATGTTGGAATTTTAGCATATGACATTTCAATGAAACAAAATTTCCAGTTAAGAGCGGCATTAATGTGGACCATCAGTGACTTCCCTAGTTATGCAATGTTGTCAGGGTGGAGCATAGCTGGTCGATTGGCATGTCCGTATTGCATGGGTCACTCGGAGGCATTCACACTTTCAAAGAGTGGAAAGCAATATTAGTTTGACACCCATCATAAGTTTTTACTTGTAGACCACATATTTCGAAGGAATAGAATGTTTTTCGTAAAAATATGATGGTAACAGCCACTACACCTCCTATATTGAGTGTAAATAAAATTTTACACCTAATTACTAACCTTGGATTGAAAAAGGTAACTGAAGTTGGAGCCTCTGGTATTAATGATCCAATATGTAAAGCTCACGGATGGAAGAAGAGGAGCATCTTTTGGGATTTTCCATATTGGAGCACACTACTCATTCCACATAACTTAGATGTCATGCACATTGAGAAAAATGTCTTTGATAACGTGCTTAACAGAGTTATGAATGTGCCGGGCAAAACTAAAGACACCTCTAAGTCTAGACAGGAGTTGAATGAGTACTGTCGATACCCAAAGTTGGAGAAAGCAAAGGGAATGACCAAGTACCCTAAAGCTTACTACACGCTTTATAAGATCGGAAAATAGGTGTTATGTGAATGGGTTAAAATATAAGATATCCAGATGGATATGCATCAAATTTGGCTCGATGTGTGGACATGCAAAAGCTTAAGTTGTTTGGGATGAAGAGCCATGATTATCATGTTTTCATGCAGAGGTTGTTGCCAATTGCTTTCCGTGAATTGTTGCCATAGAATGTGTGGAAGACACTAACATAGTTAAGCAAGTTTTTCAAGGATCTAACTTCTACAATTATCAAAAATGATGACATGACTCGACTAGAGGAAGAGATCCCAGTTATTCTGTGTAAACTTGAGTGCATATTCCCTCCTAGCTTCTTTGACTCGATGGAGCATTTGCCCGTACACTTGCCTCATGAAGCACGACTTGTTGAGCCAGTGCAATATCAGTGGATGTATCCTTTCAAAAGGTAATTCTTTGTTACGATGATTACTTACTTTTCACTTATGCAAATGACCAATCAAGACCTATAATGTAGTTACCTTCGTAAGCTAAAAAATAATGTGAAAAATAAGGCACGTGTTGAAGTTTCAATATGCAATGCCTATTTAGTTGAAGAAGCTTCATTATTTTGTTCATACTATTTTGAGGAGCATGTACACACAAGGCACCGAATGGTGTCCCGAAATAATGATGTTTGTGGAGAGAATTGGGAGGAAAACGAGGAGACATTGTCTATTTTCAAATATCCCGGATGAGCATTTGGACAAGCCACATCTAGGCAACTATCAATGAAAGAGTTTCATGCTGCACGTGCCTATATAATATTGAATTGCTAAGAAGTGGATCCATATAATAAGTAAGTATTACTTGTTGATTAGATAATGTGTGTAACTAATCAACTTTTGCATTTTTTATGTAGTTATCCATAATATGACTATGTAATATATTTGGTTTATAAGGATTTATACTGATGAGCTATGCAAAAGTTGAGTGGACATAACTGATACCGAAATAGATGCACTACTAGGAAAGGAATTTGCTTCTTGGTTCAATACATATGTAAGTAATGGTAGTATGCTACTTAAAAATTACTCTTCATATATATATACCCATACTTATATTAACCATATTCACTATGTTTTATATAGGTGAACAATCCTTCAAATAATATCATGAACACACAACTCAAGGATCTTGCTAAACGACCTTTGAGGACTGTAAGAACATATCCAGGGTATTTTGTAAATGGATATAAATTCCATTCAATAGGACATGGAACTAGAAGAGGCACAATGAATAGTGGCATCTGCTACAAAGGGTCTAACTATAGTGATCATCATGAGAATGACTACTATGGTCAGCTTCAGAAAGTTATAGAGTTGGAATATCCTGGTTGGCCAATCAAGTGAACAGTATTGTTCAAGTGTGAATGGTTTGATCCAACACTGAATATTGGGACAAGCGTTCATCCTAAATACAACATTGTAGAGGTAAACCACCGACGTAGATTTAACAAATATGAACCTTTTGTTTTGGCTCAACAAGCAACTCAGGTGTATTATTGTCCATATCCTAGCTTGAGATGCGATAGAGTCGATTGGTGGGTTGTTAATAAGATAAAAGCATGGGCTGTTGTGGAGATTCCTCAATCATCTGGAATAATTCATCCACCACCTAAAGCCCAACCATTCCAAGAGGATGCTATGCAATTTCATACAATAGAGGGTGTCTCTGATGAACCAATGTCTTTGGTCGATCCTGATGGAGCAGTAATACAAAATGATTCAGAGTCGTAAACTGAAATGGAGAATGAAATAGAATTTGAATCTGAGTTGGGATTTGATTCAGAAGAATCGGATGATAATGATAATGATTAGTCGGTGATTTACATCATGTTCAATATATTTCACCTATGTTTTATTTATTTATTTATTTCATAAACTTGTACTAACATGTTTATATATTATACTGCAGACATGCGAGGCTAAGGATCAAATGAGGGGGGAGGTCACGGTAGAGGATGGGGTGGATGTCGCGAGGGTACACTATCCCATGCAGAAGGTCTAGCTAGTACCACTCCACTTGAGGAATTTCATACCTCCATACGGCCATCTACGGAATCATCTTCGGTGCATTCGACTTCATCAACACAAGCTGGACCACGCTGTCACTACCAGTTGGATCTATACCATCGACCATGTCTACACTTGTGACCTCAGCATCATGTAGGACTCAGTTGATTGTGGAGAATGGGAGGTAAATGAACGTAATATATTGAAATATTTTAGATTATTGTTCTTAAAAAAAAATTTATGTGTGAAAATTGATATTTGCATGCTTTTAGTTTTGTCGAGTCTTACCGATGCGCTTCTCGCATCACCTCCATTTTCAAGGAGCGGGTTGACATCGAAGGGTATAAATGGAGCACCATCACAAAAGAGATAAAATGCTTTTATTGGGAAGAGTTCAAGGTATAACTCATTCACTTATAGTCTTTATATGTAAAATGTGTACTTGACAAATTGAATTTTAGAAGTGATGTGTTTGTTGGTTGAGATATTGTGTTTGTTGGTTGAGATGTTGGATTAGTTGAGGAGTATTATATAAGTGTCTTATTATATTACAAGTACTTAAAATGTTTGTTTTAGTAGGTTGGATTATTACTAGTATAGAGGAAACTCTGTCGAAATTTCCTTAGAAATATCATTATTAATTATTTTAACATTTATTTCGTACTTATATCAGTAACTATTAACTTTTTTTATAGAAATATTTCTCATGGGATGTCGAGATGGAGGGTATCATCAAAGCAACTTGGGAGGTGCTTGCCAAGTCTAGGTATACAGATAATTTGAATAAGTGGATGAAACATGGAAGACCGGTGCATGTTACGGAGTCCATCTGGGCAAGGTGGAATGAAACATGGGGTACTACAGAGTTTCGGGCTCGATCAAAATGAATGTCTCTGAATCGTCGAACCGAGAAGGTCAAACCAGGCACAGGACCTTCAACACACTGGGGGTTCCATTTCATTCTCATAGCATGTTAGGAGGATTGTAAGTACTTAGAATTCTTACTTTAATTCTATTTTGATTTGTAAGATCTTAACAAATATATCTTCTAATTTTATTAATATTTCTATATAGGAGAAAGAGACCGGGAAGAAGCCATCCCTTAACCAAATCCATCAACAACTGCACACTTCTAAGACCACTCATTTATGGGTTGATGAGAGGGCTCACCAAATCGGGGTAAATAAATTAAAAATATGTTATATTAATTCAAGTTTTTTTATTATACATTTATATATTGTCTGAATATCTATTCAAATTTTGTAGGAAGATGTGCATCATGAAATGCAACGGATGATACAAAAAGATGAAGGTTCAGGAGAGAACACAACATTATCGACGAAGATCCAGCATACTTACGAGTTGTGGTAGCTGATAAAAAATGCCAGCGACTCATATACGGATTAGGTGACCAATCTTCAGTATACACGAGTGGCCCTTCTTACCATTCCACTGCATGCTCATCCAAGAATGATCTTGAGCTACGTGAGCAGCTCAAAGATGAGGTTCGACAAAAGGTGTGAGAGGAAGTGGATGCTAAGGTTAAAGTGCTACAAGATCAACTTGATGAGGTTAAGGCTTTACTGAGGGCTTTAGCTCAATTGACACAGGTCTCCTCATCAGCTACAACTCCATTTGTGGATGACCCCCCTACAAATGATCCCACCACAAATGATCCCCCTATCCGTGATATGTGAACATTCCTGGTGTTGAACTTTTTTGGTCTATTGTATAGTTATCTAGAACATGGGATTTAGTACACGTTATTTTGGTTTATGTTATGGTGGACGTTAGTTTTTGAGGTAATTTTTATAATTTTTATATAATTTTAAATTTTTTTATTATTTATTTTAAGGTTCTAATAATTTAATAATTAATTTAATTATAACTTTAGTTACTACCTTAGTTTAGTCACTAACTAGCTATTACTATATAGCTACTAATTCAGTAGTTAAATAGCTATATTACATAACTACTACACAAAATTATTCGCTAAATTGCAACTACCTAATTCAGTCACTAAATAGCTACTACATCATGTAGTAGCTAAGTAGTAGCTATATATTATTTTAATAAACTATTGTATTCTCAATTATATCTACTATTATTGTGAGTAGCTAATTAGTAGCTATAAATAATTGCCATATTCACTATGTTAGCTATTATATTCTTTACATTAACTACTATTATTGTTAGTAGCTATTTACCTACTACGTAATAATATAGCTACATAATAGCTATATATAGTCTCCTCCTTACCTACATTAGCTACTATATTTTTCATTTTAGCTACTATTATTTTTAGTAGTCAAGTAGCTATGACATTTTGTAGTAGCTAATAGCTACTACTAGTAGCTAAAATTAGCTTAGCTACAAGGAATTTTGATACTACGTCCTATAGTAGCTATTTAGTAGCTAAAATATTTAGCAACTAAAATAAATAGTTTAGCTACTACTTTTTTGTAGTAGCTAAAATCTATTTTTCTAGTAGTGATATCTCCCAAAGGGACCATCAAAAGTTGATCTGGCAAGAACTAGATGTTAGGTCTCATAGACAAGATTGTGGGAAAGAGTGGAAAAGAAATATCATATCATATAGTCATCTAGTCTCGAGTTTGATCAGCTAGTCTCTACCTAGCTTTTCAACCCATAGCATAGTGCCACACTTAGCAAGTTGTTGATTTCCTTTTTCCATCTCATGTGGGATGAAGGAATCCACATCATTAGCAAACTTCTAAGCCTTATTCATCCGAAACTTCTTTCACAAGTCTCTCATCAACATTGAAACCCTTTCTTTCCTATCAGGCAGATTTTGAGGGCAAAGAAAATGGAGAACTACCAGATAGACTCTTTTGGGTAGCACATGGTAGAGGAGATCCACATTGTACAAGGTGTTGATAAAGTATTGCATAGTGCTATACTTGATTGCTTAGTTCCCTCTCCTAACAAAAACTCAGATGAGTCAATTGGTTGAGTTTCAAGCTGGTCAATCTTTCCAGGACTTCTTTATTTGTTAATGTATATACCCCATTACTTTCTTGCTCGAAAGAGATTGTTAGTGAAACACCAAAAGTGGCTATGAAAGTGCAACATGAAAACAAATATATTTTTGGTTATTTATCCCATGGGAGACCTTCTGGAAATAACCTTAGAAGTTCATCAGCAAGCAAATGAAGGCTCGAAAGCCCTTGACTCTACTATACTCTTGTAGCTATGAGTTAGCCTTCAACGAGTAGTACTTTTCTGGTAGTAAGCATAGGAGCAACAAAAGATGTCTTTGGTTAGTCAGTCGATACAATTAGTCAATAAGTCAATCTGAGTAGGAAGATAGCTATGACATATGCCTTTTGGTGAAGAAGTTAGCATCAAATGATTATAGCAAGGTGCATAGCATGGTAAGCGATGTAACCTCTTTCATGCCTTACTTCCTTAGTTGAAGGTTAGCTCCTTCATGCCTTTAATCATGCCTCTTTATAGCAAGAAATCTATGGTTACAAGTATGAATAAATGCCTTTGCTACTTTTAGGAAAGTATGGAAGAAAGGATAATAGGCATCCCTTGAATCTAGTGCAATTGACTCAGTGAGAAAATGGAAGTACATGCTAGTACACTCTAGCTTTCGAGCCTATGTTTGTTGCTCTTGAATACGCTCTTTGCTCACTCATAAGTGTGGAAATTTTTTTGGGCATCTCTAAATGTAACTATTGCTAGTTCTACTACATTAGATGGTCTTATTGTTATATCCCTTCTTTGTATAGAATCTCTTGGAAAAAGAACTTCTCTCGGTCTTGGGAGACCTCCTCGAAGTTGGTTGGCATATAAAAAGGAGAGTTGAAGAATCAACCCATGACGCATAGATCAATCTCAACTTTTTGGCAATAGCTTCATCAGCCCAGTAGTCCCATGATCAAATGGTGAAGAGCATCACCTCAATGCCTAGAAGGTGCTTTTACATGGATATGAAAGGACCCCAATAGCATGTGTCAAGCACATGCTTTGCTTCATGTCTCCTCACATCAAAACAATTAATTTCTTGGTTCTAAGTACTTTCTATCCGAAAATGAAAGAGAGTAAGAGCCCCCGCATGTGGAATTCAACTCTAAGCTAACCCCATAGAGCAGTAAGCCATTCCAAAAGAAGATGGCCAAATTCCTACAAAGCCTTTCCCAAACAAAGTGAGTTTAGCAACTCCTAAATAAAAGCTAAAGATAGACTGACTTATGACTTTGAGAAAAAGAAACTACACCACTTAAGTCTTCAGAGATTGATAGTCATACTTTACTCATTAACAGTATGGGGAATTAAAAGTGCTCTGCTCCTCTAAAAAAAATAAAGCAGAGATTTTAGTATGTATGCTAGTAGGAATTTGGGTTTGAAGCTAACTTCGTAACAACCAAGATGGCTATGCATGAGAAAATTCCTTGTCTCATTCGGCAGGAGAAAAGGTTGACTCTTACTACTCCCGATTACTCTTTTTGCTTAAGCTAGTAGGGTGATTTGTCCATCTTCAATATCTTGGTAATTTGTTAATCTTGATGGTAGGAAGAAACAAGCTACTTCCTTTCCTCATTTTCCTCAAAAAATACTTCCTATCTTTGACTCATACCTTCAACCTTACAAGGGGTGCCTTGAGGCTTATCAAAATTGCTAAAATCTATTCTTTCTTCTATTTGAAACTATATGAAAAACAATAGCAAGAGAAAAAATATGAGTGGGAAAGGACATCAAATGTACTGGATGAGCTAGTAACCTCGGATTATCTTTAAGGCACCATGTTCAATAAGGACTTGAATATCAACTCTATTTTGAGGCTCAATGTTGTTGGACTCTAATTCCTCTCCTAGGCTTCTGCTCCATGCCTTACTAATAGTTTTAAGACTCTGACCTCTTATTTTGATAAAAGAAAAGTAAATACACACTTTAGCTTGATAAAGGTGCTAATCATTATGCTTGATTGTACATGATGAAAGTATAGGAAAAAAGATACTCTAAGTACTTTTTTCCATTACCCCTCATAAGGCAAGGTAGTTCACTCTTTCTAGAGTGAGTAATTCCCTTCCCTAACACTATAACTGATTCTACTAAGCTAGTCCTAAAACCTCATGTGCAAGTTAGGAAGTTCAATCAATAAAAAAGTTTGATCCTGGCTCAAAAGGAATGCTCGCTATATGTTGAACACATGCAAATATTAAAAGTTTTCTCATATTCAAAAGAGATTATCAATTGTGAAAGTCACTTTGTGATTGCTTTGAATAAGATTCTTGTGTTAACACTTTCATTCTTTTTGTTTCCACCAAGTCTCTTGCTCCTATTAAGCCCAGCCTTGGTCCAAGTGAGTATCGACACTTGGTGGGTAGAATTATTGAATGTCGTGCTTTCAAAAATGGTGGTCTATATTGGGTGTCGATCCCTAGGCTCATATTTCTTTAAGATGAGGTGCTATGTAGCTCTGGCCTTGCCCATTGGATTTGTTGTTAAGGCCCTCCACCCTACTGAGTCCATGTTATATCTTTCTAATATGGTCTTACCCACTTCTACGTCTTTCCACTGATTTGCTTTATTGAATAGATGAGATTGATTTTATTAAGGCATGGACTAATATCAAATCTAGCTATTTGGAAGTGACTACTTTCACTCGATGATCTGACTCTCTTTGTTTTGTGAGATAATGGATCATATTGTACCTCTTGGTGAAAGGTAGTTCAATGATTGCTAAGCTGGATGCTTCGTATACTCTCCTAACTAATTTCTCTTGGCTATTCCCTTTCACTAATTGGAGCCAGATATTTTTTTTATTCTAGATAATGCATGCTAATTAAGGGGCTAGCTAAACTAATAAGACTTGATTTCCTTGTGGGAGAAATGGAATCTTTCAAGGTTGCATTCAATCTAGAGAAAAGAAAAGCTATTATTCTTTCTTAGTAGTTGAACAAGAGCTTCAACTTTAGCCCTTCCAAAGAAAGATACTCAGTTCTCCAATAATATGTATTTTCAAACCAAAGAAAAGACAACCCATAAACCAACCTTACTGACTAGACCTAGGCTTGACTAAAGATTAGTAGATTCCCTTGTGGAGTAATGTTCTCCATAATGTCAATATTGATGAAAGTCTTCTCTCACACCTAGATAGGAATGAAAACACACGCTCATGATTCAATCAAACATCAACCACTTGAATAGGATTGGTTAATCTCATACCTTCCTACTACACCACCCCCAAAAGCGTAGGGGAGAGAACATATGAGGTAGTGACTAAATGACCCAACATCAATATCCAATCTTCCACCCCCTATGTCTCCAAATAATCTCAGGTTTAAAAGAGATGCTTATGCCCATTTTGCATTTCTATACCTCTTGCATATGGTTTGAGGGAATGAATTCCAGGGTTGAGAAGTCTTCCATTTTAAAGTATGGTTTTGGTAGAGTTAGATTTAGGGTTCTAGCCCATGGATTGTGTCTATAACAAGTTCTCAAATGAGTTATCCTTCTTCAGGGTGAAAGCCTATTACCATACAAAAGATGAGGTTTCTACTCGAGTGCTTGTCTGCATTCTAAAGCTTTCAAGCAAAGGATTCCCACTAAATAAATCCCATGCTCATGCATCAGAATAGTTGCTCTATAGATAAATTAGCTCATTACTCTATCTAAAGAGATGGTTGATCATCTAGTAGCTCTACTGGGAATCTAGATCTTGATATGCTTCACTTGACAGCTATGTTAAAAGTGCATATGGCTGAAAATCCTTTCTTACTTATCATTTAATGTGTAAGAAACAAGCTACTTATCCCTTACCCACATTATAAGGAAGATGCTTTGATGTCTTAGCTAGTTTGCTACCAAACGCTCATGCTCATTGCTTGTTCTAGGTATTTAACTTACCTACGCATACACTTTCTATATTTTTTAGAACATCTCATCTCGTTTCATAGTGATAGCTTCATGAAAGATAGACTTCCTATCAAATCCTTCACAGTCCCTAGAGAGATCTGATGGTCTTTCACTCGCTTGCTTTCTTTCCCCATAAGCTACTTTCATCTTTCGATCAGTCACTATCCTATCTGAGCTTTGCTGACTTCCTAATCTCTTCCCTAGCTTTAGGCATAAATTACCTACCCTCACACAAAGCTAAGAGCTTGAAAGGCACTACTCTTTTCCCATGTGTTCAGATACTACTTTCCCATTCTCACCCCACGTATCTAATAATTTATGTGTTTGCTCCTTTGAATTAGCTTTCTCAACAAAGATATCCCTTTATCGAAATAGGGGAATTCCAATGAGGTGGGCCTTCCTTGAAGTTCCGATAGTCCCAGATATCCTTATCATTAAGGTACACATGGTGGACCCAATTAATCCAAAGCGTGTCCTCCTTTCTATTTATCCTTCACAGGGTTTTGAGGAAGAAAGATTTGTTCCATATAGAGAGATAGATCTTCTATTTTAGAATGCACATGCTCTATCACTCATTAGTCATCAGTTTCTCAACCACTTATTCTATAATATGAGTTGCATCTCTCATGCAAATAACAAGGAAAAATAGATTCAATGAGGAGTAGAAAGAAAGCAATCCTCAATAAGAGGATTTCCCTACTTTCAACCTACTCGTAGACAAGCTTGAAACTCACATATTGTCTCTTTTCTTAGACTCACCTTGCTGAAACTCTCCTGATCGATAACTCTCAATAGGCTTTTCTCTTCTATCTTAATTGAACTATCTTGCTTCACAACTTTGCCCACTAGTAGTTAGCACTAGCTAACTGGCAATATGAAATAACTGGATAAACTATATTAACTCATCATACTTGCTGAACACAAGGTTGTATACAAGCTAACTTTCCTAGTGTAGACTATAAAACTATTTTCAAACTTGTGTCTTGAGAAGTAATGGATATACTTCTTGAATCAAATCCCTTCTTTTTCTTTAAGGGAATGAAGCTGCATAGATGATTAGCTATTGGAACTAAAATGAGGACGATAATCTTAGTCAGTAGGCACCAAGGATCTCCATCTCTTCCCCTCCATATCCTTGATGGAGAGGAAATTTGGGCAAAGATGAGCCTAGTACAAGCCTCTTTTCTGATAGAGGAAAAAATTCGTTTCTTCAAGAATACATCAATTCTCATCCAATTAGGGTTCCAATGGTAGTTCATTTACCACTTTTTTTGTATCAGATTCTAGAAGCTCATTTATTGTGGGATCTTTTTCATTCTGAGAAATTCTAAATTGCTTAGCACACTATAGCTCTAAAGGCTCGAGATTAAAAAAAATTGGTCAATCAAAGTACTCATCTCCTCTCCTCCCTTTGAGAAAGAATGGTTGGTTTGCCCTTGTTCTCACCCATATTCTATAGGATATAGTTTTAAAGGCACTTACTATATAGATAGTTACAAAGAATCTCATCTAACTATTAGTGATAGCTCAATCCCATCATAGGTACTCCTAATACTAGGATTCATGAAAATCTTTCCTATAATACTTCATTTGTCCCATGACCCAAAAATGGGTTATTCCTAAATGAGTCGTGAAGGGTATATTGAACATACCTTATCTTACATTGGATCAAGAATGGGCCGTAAGAATCAAAGAGGGGAGATCACAAGCTACTAATTCATATATTTGAATTGGCCCAACTAGTAACAAGAGTTGTATGCATTATATGGACAGAAAGAAACTGACTGGGATAACTCATTCCATAGCCTCCTATCATCTCAAAATGAGATAAACTAACCTTACTAAGAATGCAAAGTAAACATTTCTACTAACTCTATGATCTGTTCAAGGGTTCAAAGTCAACCTTGAAATCTTAATCTGAATGTCATATGTCATTAAGATCTAGAACCCAAGGTTGCCCTAAATTACAATACAAGATAATAAGATGTAATTGTGATAGTGTGGGAAATTAATCCACATTAACCAAACTACTTAATCTATCAACCTTACTTGGATCTTGATCAAGAATTAGGTCATTAGTTGAAGGGTTACAAACCCTTCTTACAAGCAATTAGCAAAACTAGGTTTCAAGGATCACATAGCTCATATAAGTAGTACTTATCCATAAAGAAATAAGTAAAACTTTTTTTTCAATCAAGACTTAGACCCCATTATCCATAAAGAAATAAGTAAAACAATGATGAACTGTTAAGCCTAAGAGGCATTCTCATCATTGTTTGAGCTAGTATGACATTACTTAGTAACCACCAAATGCTAAGAATCTTAAAGATCAGCAAAGTCTCACTAGACCAAAGCTAATCCTTTTTCTCCACACATATATGGTCAAAGAGGAATGTCAAAAAACACATTTTTAAGTCAACATACTTTTGGATAACAAGAAGATGAGTGGATCCGCTCTGATCATGGAAAAATACCCATCAGCCAGCAACTTGATGCATGTCAGATGGCCTATAGCCTGGCCTTCACTTTTTGAGGCTTTCTCTACCCGCATCTTTATGTGCCCAAAGTACTTCCATATAGAGAAAGATAGCCTTGTCATGTTCCATCAATAGCACCTAACCTATTGCAATATTGGTGGACATGCTCCACCATGATGAACTTATGTGGTTATGATGTGCCTAGAGGCTAGAGGAGAATCCATTCACGGTTCTACGGACCAACACCATTTGAAGGTAGGTGTCCCGCCCACCTAGAAAAGTCATGTTTGACTGGGCTTACACACATTCACTAACTTGTGTTGTCCCCCCTCAGCTAACCCTAGCCTCGGGCCTTTTTCTCAATTGCAAAGCTTCACACCAAGTCTTCACTAAACACCTACTTACTGGCCTCTAAGACTTTATTAATTCTTTGAGAATGGAAGTATAGTGAAATTTAATCTTCGAGAAGCCCTTAAAATATATTGTAGAGTGAGTAAAGAGTGGTTCGGAAAGGATATGGGCATGAGTCATGGATGAGAAGCAGCAAGGAAGGCACAAGCCATATAAGATCAGGCATTTTCTCATCAATCATACTAGAGCGGGAAAGAAGTGGTATTGGTTCACATGTTTGTACTCTTCTCGGTCATTTCCACAAGGCTTCCTTTGCACTTCTTCCACGGACCCCCCTACTAATCTAAGCAATGAAGCATATGATCCAAGTGTTATACAAATTAAAGCACTCCAAGTAGATAGGCACCAACAGAGGAATAAGTTCTTCGCTTTCCCTTTCTCGGATACCTTCAGTGATTTTGTCTCTACCACATAAGAAACAAAGGCCCCAGACATTTATTTACCCAAGCTACAAATGATTTCATTTAACCCAAGCCTCTCTATTTTTTATTTTTACAAGTGAATAGGATTGTCATTCATCAAAGCACTCTACCATTTTTACCTTTACATCCCTAGCTTGGCATGTGGAAGGGCTACTCTTTCAATTCAGCCTTTCATGATATACCACCCTTATCCCCCATAATGCAACTAACTATTTTTACTATGACCTAACGAGCACTAAGCATTGAGCCTAAAGGATATGATCTATTCTATTCTCCAAGAGCACATTGTGTTTTTATTCCACTTGACTTTACATTTGTTTACTGAGCAAATCACTTGACTAATAGTAATGAGTTCCACTAACTTACTTAACTTCCACCTTTTTACTGATTCCCAAAAGAGATAGAAGGAATTAAACTTGTACTAACTCTAATGTCTTTCTCTAGTCTTTTCTCTAATCTACTTGCATGAAATCTCGATTCCCTTTCTTGAACTACCCGAAGTGCTGATCTCAATAGATCTCCATCTGCACAGCCAAAAGCTTACTTTAAAGATGGAAGATTCCTCATGAAACTAGCTACCATAATTACACTCCTAGTTTGGTCTTTCTAATCCCCTTCTTTGTATGCTAAATTGATCTCTTCCTTGAGGCGTGGATATTCAGTATTCAGATTTATCTCCCATCTAAGGTCCATTTAGTATTTCTCGCTTTAAAAGATAAGAGATAGATTGCTTACAACAAATGGAGGCAACAAATGATAAAATGGAGGGTACACTATGTAACCCTATATAATTGGGCTATTTTTGAGTAAGCCGAACCCTTTTCTCATTTTAAACCCAACCCAAGCTGCCATATTTCATGAGTTACTATCTTGTTCAATGGACCAAGAGACCCCAACCTATGAAAGTCCTACTCATGATTGTACCAACTCTCACTACCAAGGGTTTAAAATATAAGGACATATCCTCAAAGTTTCTTGATCCTACACTCCCCAATCAAAATCTTTTTTAGGCTCATTCCATTCTTATTCTACTGAAATGCTTTGGATCTCACACACAATATATAAAATAATCATAATGCCAGTTGTATTTTTAGACCTTGCCAGAAGCCATATTGACTACTATTTCAGTCTGGACAAATGCACAAGGAGCTTCGAATTGTACAAGTCAGTCATTCCTAGAGCTATTTGGAGCAGTGCAAGATGATGATGAGGTCATGGACAAGTGAAAATCATCAAAAAGTGTCAATTTAAGGAGGCATTCGGTGTTTCAAATATGAAGGAGAACGTACTCAAAATGGCCAAAGATACATGCAAGATGCGGCAGCAAAAATAAAAAGCAATGACTGGTGCCCTTAGTGTAAGACTAGTGGAAACTAGCTGATAGGCTATAAGCAACAAGGATCAAAGCATATCAACCCTTTTTTATAAGGAAGGTTGACTTCAAGTAAAGAAAACTCATTAGACCAAAGCTCTTCGTAGCCCTCACATTGAAGTTACAAAAAAGGAAGGACCAAGCTTAGCGAGGTCTTTCCTAGCTCAGCAAAGGTTCTCAAGCTCAGCAAAGGTTCTCAAGCTTAGCAAAGGTTCTCAAACTCAGGCACATCTTGCTACTCTAGTTAAAAGCCTAAGGTGGTTCGCTAGTTGCGTCCTAAAACTCAGGTATTTTTGTTTAGAAATTAGGATATAAAAGTGAACTATTGATCCTTGTCTTTCTAGCAAGAAGCTATCATGTTGAGCTTGCTCTTCCTACTTTAAGGCATAAACCACTCCTCAATATGTTGAAAGGTGAGAATATCTTATAATGAGAAACATAAGGATACTAAATATTTTAACATAGATATATTGTTGCTTTTTCGCTACCAATGAATAGGAAGCTTTGGATGCTTATGAAGATATTCCTTTGGTATAGATCTAATTTGCATGTGTTGGGTGCTACTTAGAGTAGAGATAGTCAGACTAATAGAATTATATAGCATTGTGACATTATGATCAACCCGCTAGGCTTTCGTTCTAGTTTGGAAGAAAGGTGAAAAGTACTCCAAGTTTATTCTCGCACTTCGCTCAATAATAGCACAAAGCAAAAGTAATTGAAGCAGGTTATACTAAGATGGCTAATTGATGTTTTTCAACTACCAAAAAAAGAAGTCGTCCTTATTGACCTACAAGGACATCAAGTTGTCCTTCTATGGATAGATATTAGCCATATCAAAGAAAGATCTAGGTTGTCAGAAAACTTCTACTTTCGAACTCACGTTATACTGATGGATAGAGAAACTTAAAGATGCTAGAAACAAAGAAGAAGGAAGAGGAACCTTGGTTTTACCTAGTCATTCAATTGATATGACGAGGTCATTGAAAAGAGGTTCTAGATAAGGCATGTTGACTACTCTGCTTTTATAGTGTGGATTGCTACTAAAAGAAAAGGCTGGTCTACTACTAAATGAATGACTAATGTAATAGAATTATTTCTCTATTGAAAAAACCCAGTCTTCCATCTTTGCCCAGTGGCATATTATAGCTATGCGTGATAATTTGTACAAATGTATAAATACGAAAGAGCATTTTGAGAGGTCTCAAAATAGATACTAACAACACAAAAATTTCCCACTAACAAAGAAACTAGTATTTTTTCTTTTTGGCCTACAATAGATAGGGAATAATCTAGTGCACTCTTAACAAACCCAAAATTCTTTTTCTACCAAAAAGATCCTATCTCGAAATAAAATTTTTATTTACACTAGACAAACTCTAGGATACCACAAAGCTCTAACAAGCCCAAATCTACCTCTTTGAAAGAATATGTCCATCTACTATTGATATTGCTGCAATCAAGGTAATGAAGTCAATGTGTCAGATAGATAGATATCTTACTTAATCTTGATGACCCTAAAAGGGTGGACTTAATTGAGAAAAGTTTTCTGCAACTAAGAAATTCTTAGCAAATTGATGATAAAACAATTTCAAGTTTAAAGATCAATGTTGTCAAGAAAGTGAGCAACGCTAGGATAAGATAACCAAAGAAGGCATAGTTCCATGTAGTGAATTCTAGTAATTTTTATTGCAATGAAACCACTCCCTTTTTGCTCTTTCGCCAGGCTAGATATTAAGATGTAATTAAAAGTAGCATTTTTGCATAGGCAAATGATAAAAGAGAAGCATACGTAGAAGTGGAAAGAACATAATTACCCTATACCAGAATAAGATCTCTAGCATTCGCAAATCATTCTAAACCAAATGTCATATGAAAAAGGCATTAAGTCAGGAATCTTAAATCGGAAAGGGGTGATCCCGCCGCAACAGAATAGTCATATGAGTCTTTTGTAACCAACAAGAAAGTTTATTTCCTAATTTCTAGGTAAGATAGAGTGGAGAAAAGATAGTTTTGTAAATGTAAATAACTATATAATCAAAAGTGTAGTACAATTTTAGTACCATGTGTTGATCAGTCACTAGTGAAGAAACATTTTGCTGTCAGATCATAGGAATTAACACCTAGAAAGATAGACACTAACATCCTTGATAGGAGGCTTCCCAAATTTCCAAGGTTGATAAGGAAAAGCTCTATATGAAACTACAAAAGAATCTAATCCACTCGATAGGATATCGTGATGGTTGACGACTCGAATCCTTACTACTAAGATCTCCCACAAACAATCCATCTTAAGCAGCCATCGACATCTCTTCATCAAAATATCATAAGTTGATTTAGATTATACAAAATAATCTTTTTCTTCATCGGTTCAAAGCTCATACGCACTTAGGAAGCCTTGTATCTCAACTCAAAGGAAGCATCTTTAAAAGGCGACGATAGCACTAGTTATTGTTCCCTCCCCAAAAGTTGATCATGAAGTCCATTTAGTCTAGTCATAAAAATTGAAAGAATATATGCAAGGCATTACTCTAGGGCATCACAGCCCAAGAGGCAAGAATAAGTAGTTATAAATCAAGAATAAAAGGTAGCTGCCTAAGTACAACCTTCTTGGTCCTCTTAGTGGTCCTCTCAGAAAATTGTCAACTCACACTTGGAGTGAGAATTGCATATGGAGTTCTTCCTTCATTTCAACCAAGAAGCAAAAGTCCCGAAGTTATTTTTTAATTCTTCTTCTACCATAGGACTTGCCCTCTTTCTTGAGGTTAACGTGGGGGGTTTAGCACTGCTTTTTTTTGGGATGGATACTTTTGTTGGGGACATGGTTAGACTCATACTCAGTGGTCTTCATTCTTGATGCTCATTAGATACTAAGATAAAACACTCATGTCTAGCAAAAACAATAACTTTGGATACTTTGGTAACCTTTGCTATGAATGGAAATCTATCATTTTTAGATTAGTTTTTTGCTTAAATGTTTTGGTTTATCCATGCACGTAGTTACTTCTATCTTTCAAAGGGGGTGGCGTCAGTTTTATGTTAGCATCAAATAAAAGTGTGGGAGATTCTTTTCATTTTCATTCATGCATTATAGTATACATTCTCTAATTATGCAATTTTTTAATCATCCTACATTTCATGACCATAGAAAGCAATGTAGTAAGGTCCAACTATATGACATTATAATGTCTGATGATTGAAAGGTTCTCTATTACCATTTTTATGTAATCTGAAGGCCCGTTCTAAAGTTCTGATATACTTTTTTCACTTCTAGAAAGGATCCCAAAATGCTAGATTTGAAGCCTAGTTTAAATTATACTTTATTTCATTTGAACTATACTTTATTTCATTTGAATTAAATAAAGATGTAAATATGTGGGTATTATCTTCAAGTTCAAGGCAACAATCTAATCCCTTGTTTTTAGTCTAGCCCCAAAATCCTTCTTTTTATTCCTCTTCCTGGAAATCTCTTATTTGCTCTATGATTGATTCCTAACTTTAAATGAAATATAGATCCTACCTTAATTATCTTGGGTAATCTTTCTCCTACTTCTGCTAAGGTCGGGCATACAAGGGTCTATTTGTCATGGTATAAACTTGGCATCTTTTTATTTCCGAGTTAGTTTACAAGCTTTGTAGGGTCAAGTTAGGGCCATGATAAAGGTGTATTTAGGCCTATGTCTTTTTTCTCTCAATCTTCCTCCTACCCCCGGCCTTGTGAGCTCATCTATCTATGCTCTATCCATAACTTTTGTTAATGATATATTCCATTTTTCTGATTCTGCCCAAGCAATGATCTATAGTTTGAGTGAATTCAAGAGTTCCAAGCAATTAAGAGATAAGGGCTACTCGGATAGTAGCTTTAGTTAAGCATTTTGGTGTAATATGCAAGCTGTAATCAGTCATCTGTCCACATATAGCACACCCTTCTTCCCTTCCCTTTCTTTTTTATGAAATCTATCTCTTCCTTCCCTTGAGCCATAAGAACTAAACTGCCTACTCCAGCTTTCTTGCCCAACTTCTTATTAAGTTAGCTTATCCCCTTTATTCTTTACTAAATTGATGAGCTTCTGAGTCTGATAGCTTTCTTGAGCCTGCCTTTGCTTTCATGATCTTGCCCCTCCTCACTTTCACATTATAGGTTGAGTACTACTATCTATATAGTTATAGTACTGGAAAGGATGAGGGTGACTTCTCTACTACTTTCCTAAGAAAATAATATGTAATTCAATCTAAACGTGGATCTACCTAGTTTTCCAGGGACACTACATAAGGGCTTAACAATTCATCCCCAACTACTCAACATATTTGCATCTAGGCTTTTCCACAACTCGAGATAAAACTTTTCAGCATTAAAAAATTGTTACTGCTTACCAAAGGTCCCTATCTTGACCCATGGTGAGCAACATCATGTTCGTCCATAGCACTTCCATCCGTCCCTCAAATGATCGGTATCAAAATTGACCTATCCATTCAGTTCAGTGCACATCTGCTTTGTCTTATGAATTCTCTCTCTCACTACCATGAAAAGGTAGAAATCCACATGTCCATAAATAAGGTAATCAGGAATGGTAATATAATGAGGGGGCTATTGCATACTTCAAACTGCATTAAGAAATATATAGTTAGTCGCATTAGTGACATTTCATCTACCTTTCTCTGAGGATCGAGTTACTGTTTTTCTCGTCAAGTAAAGGGTCGTCGTAGATCATATGTATAGCAAGGAAAGATAGTATCATTATGAATAAGTCAAGCTCTTCCCTATCCACTTTGGTTTAGTCAAAGTCGAGGTTGCATTGAAGATGCATGTATTGAATTTAGTCATAAAAGAGTTGTGCCTTGAATTTTCCTTTTTTTTAATTCGTCTTTCTTATTGTGACCCCAAGAACCATCCTTGGGCCTTGGGTTAGGCTGTCCAGATCAATGGGCTAAGATATCTTACCACTAAAAAAATTCTTATACTAGCACCATTATTGTCCACACCCCATAAAACTAAAAGTGTTCTCTATTATTCTCTACAAACAATGTAGTATTTGGTTGGTTTCATTTATGACAATCACCTGCATAACATTATTATCCCAAAAATCTATAACCCTACTTGTTTGGGCAGCAATCAAAAATTTCCATGTAATATCCACTCTCCATTTCCTCTAAAATTTATTAATTTAAACACAGTTTAGTGTCAAATAAGATAATTAATGAGAAATTATTAGATGATATGAGATAACTCACCTCATAGTGCTTTTTATATAAATTGAATCCTAAAACATTCCAGCAAACACCAGTAGTTTAAGCTTTCGAAGCCTTATATTATAGGGGCTCAAATGATGACTACTCTACTCTCTACTCTATAGGGGTGCTAACTCCTCTCGCTAACATGCACTTCCTTTCCTCTTGAAAACTGTAGCATTTTTTCACGCACAACAAGACAAAATTTCTGCCATGTGTATAATTAAAGTTATGATTCTCACCTAGCTTAGAGATCAATCACCTTGCCTAATTAGAACTCGCTCCTTGGATCAGTCAATATCACACCGGTGAGGTCGAGAGAGGTTTTTCTTTACTTGGAGTAGTAGGACTTAGAATAATGCCTAAGTAGAGTGGTTGGAGGCTACCTTCCTTCATGGACTCCCAAATACTAGATTAATTCATACTTAGCATTTTGAAAAGTAATGAGAAATTATTAGATGCTAAGAGATAACTCACCTCATTATGATTTTTATATGAATTTCATTCTAAAATATTCCAGCGAATGCCAATAGTTTAAGCTTATGAAGCTTGATATTATAGGGGCACAAATGATGAGTACTCAACTCTACTTTTTCTACTTTATAGGGGTATTAACTTTTCTCGCTAGCACTTACTTCCTTTCATCTTGATCATTGTAGCACTTTTTTGTACACAACAAGACTAAAATCCTAGGTATAATTGAAGTTATGATTCTTTCCTAGCTTAAAGATTGATCATCTTGCTTAATTTGCACCTGCTCCTTAGATCAATCCATATCACATCGATGAGGTCAAGAGGGGTTTTTTCTTTATCCATGGTAGTAGGACTTAGAATAATACCTAATTAGAGTGATTGAAGACTACCTTCCCTTCATGGATTCCTGAATACTAGATTAATTCATACTTAGCATTTTTAAAAACATTCCTTCTGGGTGGTTACTATGAGTTGGATGTGGATGACTATGCCTCTTCATTGGTACCTTTTTATGTTTCTTAGACTGGTGGAACAAGCACAACATTTTTAGGTCCTCAATCAATCACTATTTTGCCTAATCATGATTTCCATTGCTCCTACCAAACTTGTTAACCTAGACTTTCATTATAGATCTCTATTTACATATAAGTTTGAAGCTAAAGCAAGTAATTCAAAACTAGATTATGAATGATAACCATTGCACTCGTGTGTTAGGGAGTTTTACCCACTAAAAGAGGATTGAGAAACCAAAAAAGACATGTCAGACACATGTTCCTATCTTGTTACCAAAGATAGATATTATTGATCAAAGGCAAAAAACTAAGTTACTTGTCATGTCCATAGCTAACCAACCACCTTAATTATTTTACCCCTTTTCTTAGGTACACTTGATGATAGAGAAAAGAAGGAATTACTTTTTAAATAAGAAAAGGAATACCTCTAGGTGAACCAACTACCCACCAAACATGGTTAATAGTTTATATTGTACTATTGTACATGAGTAGTTAAGAAGTGAATATACCATACCTTCTTTAGTATATTGAGGTGGGAAAAAACAATATGCATGACACTATGTGAGCATCGAACCATTCTGACAAAATGTTAGCATGGTTTCCATTATCAGAAGAGAATTCTTTTTTAGGGAATGCATTATTTGGGTCTCTAAGGTCAATGCATACCTAAATTTGCTTATTCTTCATGGTTACTGAGGCAATGTTTTCCAACAAATCAGGATCTTTCTCTTCCCTTATGAGACTCACATCTATTAACTTGTATTTCAATCTTATTCATGAGGAGTTGATGAAAGCCTCGTCGTGCTTGCTTGATGGGCTTAGTATCTAGTTTCATATTAGGCCTGTGGACAGTAATTTCAGGGTCTAGCCTAGGCATATCAACCTAACTATGGACAAAATGTTTCAAGTATTCATTCCATAAGGAGCTGGACAAATTGTTCAGCTTCATATGAAGCTAGGCTAGCACTTAATAAGATTAGACGAGGGTGGCGGGGCACATATGGTGGTATCATATATAAGAGAGAGCTTCTTTTAAGATTGATCTAAAACTCTTAATAGAATAAAAGATGAAAAGTAGTGAAGAACTATAGAGAGTTGGTTGTTGACCAACCACAACTCACTAGAATGAATGAATAAGTTACATGTAGTTGAGCTCAATGGATCAAAGATACATCGAGGAAAACAGTCTAAAGATTCCCAAGAGATCTTATCGAGGGAGTCGTTTGGCACCTCGATGTCGACTCATCATATCATGGGGTTGAAGAAGGTCCTAAGGGTTAGGTTATTCACTAGTTAAAGTGGTGTATGAGTTAGGTTTAGAACGTTGTGAGATAGTTCAGTTCTATCTACTGTTGGTGTGAAAGAGAGAAATGCAAGGAGCCAAACCTAGTACAAAAGGACTGGGTTGGGCCAATTTATGGTGTACTAGTTCTTATGCCAATACACTACTAAAAATTACGATAACACCGACCGAAATACCGACCAAAAAATTTAGTATGTAATTGCAATCTAAAACACGACCAGTTAGCAACCAAAAAAGGGTATCAAAAAAAATTCTACCGACCAAATATTTTTGGTCGGAAATCGATCTATAGAGTGGTTATCAAATATATTACCGACCATTTAACGACCTATCATTATAATTGGTCGGTATAGTATTTTTTTTAAATTATTTATGGCTTCGTACCTACCGACCATTACCAACCAAATATATAGGTCGGTAATTACTGACTAATTCACAACCAATTTAGGGATTAATTGAGATGCATTAAAGAAAAATACTTCTAACCAAATTCACGACCAACTACTGACTATATTTTACTGACCATATTTTACCGACCAAATATATTTGGTCGGTAATATGATCTATAAATTAAGAAGGAATTAGCAAAAAATATTCTCGAAAGATTACTGATCATTTAACGACTAAAAATATATAACCATTAAAAATAGTCGGTAAATCGATTATCCAATATATTTTTAATGTCATAATTACCAACCAACTTCTGACTAAATATTTTGGTCGGTAATTACTGATCATGTCACAACCGAATATCGACCATACCTCCCGACCAAATGTTTTTGGTGGGAAATTGGTCAGTAAATTAGGATGGAAATACCGAATAGAACTTACCGACTAATTACTGACCATTTAACGACCAAAACCATATTACCATTAAAATTGGTCAGTAAATTAGACTTCCAAATACTTATAAATTTATTCTCACCGACCTTTTACCGACCATAATTTTGGTCAATACTTCAATATTTTAATTTTTTTTGAATTCGAAAATCATTTGCTAAGTCATTATATCCTAAAATCATCGAAATTCCAGTGTTTTTCCAAATCAGAGATGACTATAAGCACGAAATCGCATAAATTTGACATTTCTTTTAAATCCAGGTAAGTTTTTTTCGTTATTCTCCTTCAAATTACTTATATACATCTTCGTCTCTCTGAATTATATATAGACATTTGGAATTTCGTTTTTCAGTATATTTGGGTATTAGTTTTTTTTCTCCTCCTAATTTCTTAATTTTTGCTTCGATTTCATTTAACCTAATATTATTTTGACTCGACACAATTAATTAAACTATAATTTTTCATTTTTTAAAATTTGTTCATCTTTCGTTTATATTTTTAGGGTTTTAGTGATTTTGATTTCAATTACGTGATGTTTGCATCCGAATAATCTTAATGTTAATAGTTTATATTTATATAATTGTATGACATTATGTATAAATGTAATTACTTTGATATATATTATAAATTATGTTAAATCAAACTTTTATTTAATGTTAATCTTAATTAATGTCTATAATAGTATATATAAACTTTTATACATTTATATAATCAAATGATATTATGTATAAATGTCTTTACTCTAATATATATAAATGTATTATATTATAAATACACATTGATATGTTTATATAAACATATAATTATATATTTATATATATATATTTATACATATGTATTCATGTTTATAAATATCTATACACAATTTAAATTAAAATGTCCATTTTTATATTTTCTTATATAACAATTATATAATATTAAATGATTATGCAATTTTGTAAATATTTATATTACATATTATTTTTTATATAAATATAGAATATTTATACTGTTTATATAAATGCGATATATATATATACTATATATTATTTAAAAAAGTGTACATATAAATATAATAATATTTAAGTAACATTTATAAAAAAAATGTATTCACAGATATTATATAGATACACATGTTTAATTATATAATCATATGCCATTTTATGCAAAAGTAATTATAACTATATTTATAATAAAGTTTACTACTTTTATAACTTTATATAACTAAAAATTTGTAACTATATAATAATGTATAACTATATGTATAATTCTATAAAACTATATTTCTAAAAGAATATATTATATGTATACTAATATATAACTATATATAATTATATTTTACTAAATGTATACCTATATAAATGTTAAAATATAATAATATCATTAACTACATACATATTTATAACTATATGTGTATAACTATATATAAATATTTGTATAAATATGTAATACTCTATATAATTAAATATAATATAATTGTAACTATATACATATATGTATTCATATAATTAAATTAAAATATTTGTTTATAACATTGTATATATTTATGTATAACTACTTATCACTACTTGTATAAATATGTCTATATATAACTATTTGTTTAATTATATATAACTATATATATTATATGTAAAATAATATATAACTATAAATAATTGTATCTTACTATGTGTATAACTTTAAAAGTTTTATGCATAATTATATTTAAATATTAACTTTACAGCTTATATTTAATATATATTTGTATATAGTAGTATATAAAAAAGTGTTTTACTATATCTATACCTATACATAACTATATGTATAAATATATAAAATTAAATTAACAAATATATAAACCTACATGTATAAATATATGTTTAACTATATGTGTAACTATATGTATAATTAAATGTAACAATATTTATAATTACATCTATAACAACATACAACATTATGTTAAACTATATGTATATAACTATATATAAATATTTGTATAACTAAATAAATGTCTATATAATTATATATAACTATATTTGTAACTGTATATACATTTATATATTAATATAATTAAAGCAAAATATTTTTTTATAAATTGTTTATATTTATGTATAACCACTGATAATTACTTGTATGAATATATCTATATATAACTATATGTTTTATTATATATAACTATTTATAACTATATATATTATATGTAAAATAATATATAACTATAAATAATTTGTATCTTACTATATGTATACCTTTAAAAGTTTTATGCATGATTATATTGAAATATTAAATTTACAACTTATATTTAAATAATATTTGTATATATTAGTATATAAAAAAGTATTTTACTATATCTATACCTATACATAACTATATGTATAAATATATAAAATAAAATTAACAAATATATAAACTCACATGTATAATTATATGTGTAACTATATGTATAACCACATGTAACTATATTTATAATTATATGTATAACAACATACAATATTATTTTAAACTATATGTGCATAACTATATATAAATATTTGTATAATTAAATAAATGTCTATATAATTATATATAACTATATTTGTAACTATATATACATTTATGTATTAATATAAGTAAAACAAATATTTTTTTATAACGTTGTTTATATTTATGTATAACTACTTATAACTACTTATAACTACTTATTGAATATATCTATATATAACTATATGTTTAATTATATATAACTATTTATAACTATATATATTATATGTAAAATAATATATAACTATAAATAATTATATCTTACTATGTGTATAACTTTAAAAGTTTTATGCATAATTATAGTTAACTATTAAATATTTAGCTTATATTTAATATATATTTGTATATAGTAGTATATAAAAAAGTATTATAGTAATGTATACCTATACATTACTGTATGTATAAATATATAAAATTAAATGAACAAATATATAAACCTACATGTATAAATATTTATTTAACTATATGTTTAATTATATGTATAACCACACGTAACTATATTTATAATTACATACATAACAAACATACAAAATTATTTTAAACTATATGTATATAAATATATATAAATATTTGTATATTTAAATAAATGTCTATATAATTTTATAATTATAATTAGAGACAATTTCTTTTGTTGAATAAAATGATTTTTTTAACTAGTTATGGAAGATGATCGTGAATGGATGTACAATGGTCGAATTGTGAATGGAATGTCTCTAATGAATGGGGGGATAAAGTTGATGAATTTTTTGAGTTTGCTCTGAGACATCCTGATCGTGTGAATGGTGGTACAAATATAAGGTGTCCTTGCACTTTAGTTAAATGTCAGAATAAAAAGTTTTTGAATTTTGAGACCGTGAAGATGCATTTTTATAAAAAAGGTTTTGTGGAAGATTACTATGTTTGGATATACCATGGTGAGAAGTAAGTCCACTAAAGGTGTTCGAGTTCAATACAAGTATCAATAAGTGAAACTGATCAGATGGTCTTGGATAATATTAATTACATTACATGCCATAAAATGGTTTTTGGTGTTGCGAGTCCTGAATTCAACCTGAATGAGGAACCCAATGCCGAGGCAAGGAATTTCTATGACATGATTCGAGCTAGAGACAAACTTATATATGAGAGAAATTCTAAGCATACTCAACTTTCTACATCAATGAGGATGTTAGAAATAAAGTACGGACACAGGTGTTCACAGGCATGGTTTGATGATATGTCTAAATTCTTTCAAGAATTGTTGCCAAAAGATAATCTGATCCCATTGGATTGCCCGTACAAGTCATTCATTACCATGTGAACAACTATATAATATACTGGGGTGATGATAGTGACCTTAACAATTGTAAAATATGTGGGCATGCTCGGTACAAGCAAAAGGTTAGGGGTTCTGGAAATAGATTGTATATACATAATTGAAGGGGTCATATAAGAAGATGCATTATTTTCCAATAACACCTAGGTTGTAGAGATTGTATACATCAACCGTAATAACTAATGAAATGAGGTGGCATTCAGAGCATTATATGGAGGACGGTAAAATGTGTCACCCTTCTGATGCCCCTGCTTGGAAACATTTTGATGGGTGTTTTCGTAATTTTTCTTTTGAAGTTTGAAATGTTAAGCTGGGTTTATTTGTTGATGGTTTTCAGCCGTTTGGTCAATCTAGACAGCAATATTTTTTGTGGCCTATGGTGGTGATCCCGTATAATTAGCCTCCAGACTTATGTATGAAGGATAAATTTATGGTTTTGATTGTGTTAGTGCCGGGGCCTACGAATCCAAATGAGAAGATAGATGTTTTCTTGCAGCCATTAATAGCGAAGTTGAATAGTCTTTGTGGGTGTTGGGGTTCAAACTTATGATATTTCTAAATGACAAAATTTTCAGATTCATGCTGCCCTCATGTGGACCATAAATGACTTTCCAGCATATTCTATGATGTCTAGGTGGAGTACAACTGGTATGTTGGCATGTCCATATTGTATGAAAGATTCTAATGCTTTTAGATTAATTAAGAGTACTAAATAATTCTCGGGGGTTAGATCTGGGGATGATATTCTATAAGTATTATATAAATGAGAGTTGAGAAAGGTGATAGATGTTGATGCTGAGGTTGTGAATGCAGCTATATCTAAGACTTGTGTGTGAAATAAAAGAAGTATTTTTTGGGATTTGCCCTACTGGCATGAAAACTTACTTAGGCACAATCTTGATGTTATGTATATCGAGAAGAATGTGTTTGACAATATTTTTAATATAGTGTTTAACATTCCAAGGAAAACTAAGGACACTTATATGTCAAGAGATGAGTTGAAGAAATATTATTGTTGTCCTCAATTTATAAAAAATCTTGTCACCAATAAATACTATGCTGTGCCATTTATTCTGAATAAATCATAGAAGAAGGTTGTGTTGGAGTGGGTAAAAAAACTTAAATTTCTAGATGGGTATGCTTATAATCTAGGAAGATGTGTGGATGCGAACAATCTTAAGATGTTTGGCATGAAGAGTCATGATTGTCATGTATTCATGCAAAGCTTGTTACCAATTGCTCTTCGAGAGTTGAGGAATCTGGATGAATAAATTCTAGCTATCTTATGTAATCTTGAGAAAATCTTTCCTTCTATTTTTTTTTTGACTCAATGGAACATCTTCCAGTGCACTTGGCTTACGAAGCTAGGATTGCTGGTCTTGTCTATTATCATTGAATGTATCCTCCAGAAAGGTAATATTAATTTACTAAACTAATTCTTTTCTTATATATATATATCTATATATACACAAAAATGACTTGTAATTTTCAATAATCTTTTTGTAGATACTTGAGGTAAATAAAGCATACAATAATGAATAAGGCTCTGGTTGAGGGTTTTATATCAATAGGTTATATTATGGATGAGGCTACAAAATTCGCATCATTCTATTTCAAAGAAGGAGATCCAACTCTTCCAATTAAGGAAAAGAGGAATGAGGTTTATCTTTATGATAATGTGGATAATGAAATGTTTGAAAATTTCAAGCCTCTGAGTAAAGCAATTGGTGCTGAAGGAAAAAGGTATCTAGCAGACTATGAATATACTACAGCTCATCTATATGTCCTAATGAATTGTCTAGAAGATCAAGCATTCATTGGGTAAGTATTTCCTAATAGTCAAATGACATCTATTATGCATTATAATTTATTATTTCCTATCAATGTATCAATTATTTTTAATTTCTTTTTTTTAGTGATTTTATTACAAATAAACATAAAGAGTTTCCAAACATGAATGAAGAAGCAATCAATATCATGACATAGAAAGAATTTCCATCATTTTTTGAAAAATATATATGTAAACTTATAATGAAAATCACAAAATAATTTTATTATTCTAATAAAAAATTTATAGTTGTAATCTAAATAATCCACTTAATTTTGATTACAAGTTCATAATCATGCAAATAAAATTTCTAATCATTATCATCGAAGTATAGCACGATGCCCCCTAAGAGAGGTTAGAATGTACAATGGTTACTATGTGAATGGTTTTAAATTTCACACTATATCGTATGGTAGCTACTGGGTAATAGACAATACATGGGTATGCATTAAATGATCCGTATATAATGAAACTGAATATGACTATTATGAGACTATGGTCGAAGTGATCGAGTTAGAATTTGAACCCCTCTCGGTTAAAAAAACTATGTTATTCAAATGTGAATGGTTCGAACCAACACCACATGTTGGTATTGTTGTCCATCCTTGATTTAAACTTGTCGATGTGCATGATAAAAAAAGATTCAACAATTATGAAACTTTTGTCTTAGCAGTACAAGCATCACAAGTTTATTATTGTGAATATATGGGTCGGACCAGTCCTAGAAAGGATTGAAAAGCTGTGTGCAAGATATAAGCAAGGGTTCAAATCGACATCTCTATATGACCAAGTACTAATTTCATAGAACCAACTTCTCAAAATGATGACAATGATGTTATAATCGAAGCTGTGGTGGGGGATGAAGACGTCCTTTTAGTCGCATCTTCTGAGATGGATACAAGTGGGGATGTAGATATTTGTGGAAATTTAATTGATTATGAGGAAGAAATGAGTGATGAAGAGGAGTTTAAAATGATGTTACTACTTCTGGAGAAGAAGATGAATCTGATTTGGATGATTTTGATGAGAATGAGTTGATAGTGAGTTTTATGTTATTTTAATTGTTAATCATTTTTATTTATTTTTATTGCCTTATGTATTTTTATAGGTATGGCACGTGGATGAGGTAGTGGCAACACATTGTAAGGTCGTATGAGTTATGATATAGGCAGCACGGCCATAAGTATGCCCGAAACTGGTAAAGGTCATGGGTGGAAGAGATGCCACGACTGACAGAGATGGTTGTGAATGTACCGCAACTGTAGCATCAGCTGACTGATCCACATAATGGTCCTAAAATTTGATGAATGATCAAGAGATGTGGGAGGGAGAGGATGGAGAGGATGGAGATGTTGGAGAGTCTTCCTCAGAGCACCCTATTGACGAGACTCTCCCTATTGCTCATTTTGATCCGACAATTGATAATCCATAAAATATTAAACTTAACAAATTATTTATCAATTTATTATTTTATTTCTTTCTTGCTAATAATTTTTTTATCACAGGATGAAGTTAGAGCCGTCTAGTTCCATTTCTAGGGTTCTGAAGACAATTTTCAGGAAGTCCTTTAAATCTAATGAACATAATTGGAAATCACTAACACATAGAGATAAGTTGATGATTTAAGAGAATTTAAGGTAAATATTACTACCTAAAAATTTTTACATCTTTTATTTATTCTCTTGTTCACTAATTAAAAATTGTTTATTTAAAATTGCATAAAGTTTACATGTGGACATAGCCAAAGGAGTCGGTCAAAAGTGTGTTCTACAAACATGATGCCAATCAATATAAAGACACTATGTACAATATCAGAGATAAATGGCTGAAGAAGAAAGAAAAAAATTCGAGTGTCCCAAATCATATTTTCGAGGAGTGGTGGAGAAAATGGGAAGATCCGGATTATAGAAAGAGGTGTGCTAAACAGAGCGGAAATAGTCGCTCAGAGCGGGCTGGGGAAAGTTGTGGCATGTCTACACACACTTATGAATCTTGCTATATGCGTGAGCATTAACAAGCATTGGTATTATTTTTAATTTATACTTTTTATGTTTATTACTATGTGAATTGTGTTCAATTATGCCTAAATTTCATTTCTTATAAGAAATTTTTTTCCAATATAATTAACATATGTATTGTGTGTAATTATAGACACACAAAGAGGGTAAGAAACCCAGTGCTCCTAGCTTATTCAGATACATGCACACGAAGGCTCATGATGATCATACTTTCATTGATCAGAGATCTCGTGCAGCAAATGTAAGTTTAAATAAAAAAAATTAATTTTTCTTTTTTTTGTTTGAATATAAATTGAAATACTTTCGTACATTTTTATTAGGCGAGATATGAGGAAATGTTAGCTGCTGTGACTCAAGAATATTTCTAGTCAACTCCGGGTTTATGTGATTGTGCAACAAGTAGTTCTCATTCATCAACTCCACCAGTTGGTATGGATCGGATTTGGTATGCTGCTGTTGATGGCAAGGATTTGATGCCCGTCTATGGTGTCGGTTCGTCGACATAATTATTTAACTCGCATAGATGACCAGACAATGAAGCTGAATTTTTAGGACCATTTTCAAATTTATTCTCGAAGATGGAGGAATTTTAGGACGAGATACAAAATTTGATAAAGTTTTAGTTGGTCAATACCGAGCAACGCATGATCGACTATGAGGATGATGGGGATGAGTTGTGTATGCATTTTGATTGGCTTATAAAGAAGATTCAGGAAGGATGATTGTAGTTCATCCCTGTTGATTTACCTCATATTGTTCGGCATATTACTCTAGCTACAGTATCTACTTCCATCACCTACAACAACACGTGCAGCAACCTATCTGGACTTAATCTTTTTGCTATACTCTTGTGCAGCACTTAGACAACTTATCCCTTAGATGTTACTAAGTCAGCCTTACTTTCGCCTTGCTTGTTATGCTTGGCGTCTACCCACAACTTGGAAGTAAAGAGAATTTATAAGAATACTTGAAAATAAAGAAAATACTTTATTGAATAATGAAATCTTACAAGAAACTCTCAACTTGGTGGTTTACAAATGAGGCCACATCCTCTTTAAATACATGCATAGGAAATGGTCTATAACCTTTGAAGGTTCCCTATAAGTCTAGAAAATTATATTACATATATCCAAGAGGATTTTAGAATAATCTAGGATAATCTCATTCCTTTCATACAAGTGTGGACTTCTTCGGAATCTTCTAGAATGTTCCCCATTCTTTGAGTGAGGGTGTGACATTCTCTCCCACCAATGCTGTAGACATCTTCATCGATTTTTCTACCTAGAACTGCTCGATCTATTCTTGAAACTGCCACAAATTATTAGCTGGCTCCCGACTAGCTTCACTTTCTGGTAGTCCCCTCCATTTTACTAAATATTCTTTGTTGGGCCAAAAGTTGATCTTTCTTAGGTTCGATCTACCATGATGTAGTCCACCTTCTTATCATAGGAGGTCACTACTACTATGGGCACCCTCATAGAGACTCATCGGCCTGGATCTTCCTTATCTTCGTGATAAGGCTTTAGATTGCTAACATGGAAGACATGATGAATCTTCGACCTTTGTGGTAACTCAACTTGGTAAAATACCTTACCAACTCGTCTAAGTATAAGAAGGGGGCTTTCATACTTTCTCACAAGTCCCTTTGCGTACCTTTCGAAGGGACTTGAATTGTTGCGGTAGAAGCTTGATAAGCACTAAGTCTCCAACTTGAAATTCTATATGTCTTCTTTTCTTATCAGCCCATTTCTTCTTCTTCTTAGCATTCTTCCTTAATAATGAGCATGCTATGTCAGCTTGCTCGCACCATCCCTTAAAAAATTTGTAAGCTACTGGACTCCTCCATGTGTACCCTGTGGCTAGCATGTGAGGAGTCATTAGTTGTTGCTCCATGACTATCTCGAATGAACTCCTCCCAGTTGTCTCACTTTTCTGTAGATTATAGGAGAACTGAGCCACATCTAGCAATTTGGCCTAGTCAGTCTGATTGACACTCATAAAGTGCCTCAATTACAGCTCTAGTAATGCATTCACCTGTTCTGTTTGTCCATCCGTCTGAAGATGAGAGCTAGTAGAAAAGTGAAGTTCCGTGCCCATGAGTTTGAAGAGCTCCATCCAAAACTTTCCAATAAAGCATGCATCATGATCACAAATGATAACCTTCGATATCCCCCAATACTTTACCATATTATTGAGAAATAGCTTGGTCGTCTCATCTATTGTGTAATCTTTAGGGGTTGCTATGAATGTAACATTCTTTGAAAATTGATTCAACACCACTATGATAGATCCATTTCCATCAAACTTGGGTAAGCCGATAATGAAGTACATACTGATACTTTCCCAAGGTTACTCTGCTATAGGTAGTGGCTCCAGCAGTCCCTTGGGAAAATGTTGCTCCTCTTTATCTTGTTGGCACACAAGACAAGTCTTCACATAAGTATCCATATCATTCCTTATATGTGGCCAGTAGTAGACAGACTCTAGTAGTGCCATCGTGTGTCATTGCCTTGGGTGTCTAGCCCATTTGAAGTCATGACACTTTTAATAAGATTCCTTCTGATGCTTTCCCACTTTGGCACATAGAGTCACTTTCCTTTTATGTAGAGCAAATCATTCTCTACCCAAAACCACCTAGTCTTTCCCTTGTGAGCCAATGTGAAGATACTCTTGGCCATTGCATCATGTTGCAACCCCTCCTTTATGAGATCCACCATCTATCCCTAGGGATGGCTAGTCATGGATGCTAGCTTCGATTTGTAGCTCAAGGCATCAGCTACGTGATTGGCTATGCCTAGCATGTACTCCAACATGTAGTCAAACTCTACCAAAAAGTCTTGCCACCTTGCTTTCTTGGGACTTAGTTTCTTCTAGTTCTGGAAATAGCTAGTAGCAATATTATCTGTCTTCACTATGAAGTGCTATCCTAATAGATAGTGTCTTCACGTCCATAAGCAATGAATGATTGCCATCATCTTTTTCTCTCTTGGACCGTGTATCACTTCTCTGTATCATTGAGCTTGCGGCTTTCAAAAGCTATGGGGTGTTTCTCCTGCATAAGAACTCCTCCAATGGTAAAGTCATAAGCATTAGTGTGTACATCGAACACCTTGGTGTGGTTAGGTAGTGCCAATACCAGCTCCTTCATTATAACATTCTTCAAGTCTTCAAAGGATTGCTGGCATTTTTCATCTAATGATCATGCCTTACCCTTCTTGAGAAGGTCTGTTAATGGAGTTATTTTTGCTGAGTATCTCTTGATGAACCACCAATAGTAGTTAACTAGGCACAAGAAAGACCTTAGTTGTGGCACCTTAGTAGGGATATCCCATTCCTGAATGACTTTGATTTTGCTTTCATTCATCGTGAGCTTGCCACCCTTGATGCGGTGTCCCAAGAAGCCCACCTTTTCAAGGGAAAAGAAACATTTCTCCTTCTTCACGTATAACTCATTTTGTCTTAGTAGCCGGAACACCTTCCTTAGATGATTAACATATTTTTCCAAGGTGTATATATAAAAATATCATCTAGATATACCACCACAAATTTATCCAAAAGAGGATGGAATATCTTGTTCATCAAAGTGCAAAATATATCAGGTGCATTAGTAAGACCAAAGGGCATCACTAGGAACTCATAAGAGACATACTTTATTTGTTACCCACATGGTCTTTTCCTCATCTCTTTCAGCTATCCTTACTTGGTAGTACCCCGATTGAATATCCAACTTAGTGAAGTACTGTGCTTTACCAAGTTGGTCAAATAAATCAGCAATAAAAGGAATGAGATACTTGTTCTTAATAGTTACCTTGTTGAGCACCCTATAATTGATGCACAACCACAATGACCCATCATGCTTTTTTTTTTGAAATAAGCCCGGCACACCATATGTAGCCTTAGATAGTTGGATGAATTTGGCATCTAACAATTCCTTCAACTATCTTCTTAATTCCTCCAACTCTGGGGTTGTCATCCTATAGGGCCCCATGGCAGAGGGTTTTGCTCCTGACTCCAACTAGATCCTATGATCTTCCTCCCTCCGGGGTGGGAGCCTTTTGGGTGGCTCCAGTGGCATTATATCATTGAATTCGTCTAACACCTTCAAGACTTCCATGGGCATAGAATTTTCACAGGGTCACGAGGGTCTTCCTTTAAACGGTTGCCAAGTAGGTCACCTCATTCTTTTTCAACCCCTTCTCCAATTGCATAGTCGACAACATAAGTGTTTTATCTTTACCTTTGATGATTGTGGGAACCATGCATGGAGCCCCCTCTTCTAAGATAGCCATCGAATGTAGAAAAGGTATATGCATAGCTTTTACCTAGTGAAGGAAATCCATCCCGATCACTATCTAGAAATCATCCATGGGTGCCACCTTGAAGTTAACATTGCCTTCCCAAGGCCCGATCTTCATGGTCAGCCCACGAGCTATTCCTTGTGATGACTTGGCAGGGGAGTTTACTATCTTGAAAAATCCTACTTCATTGGATGTTGAGAGCTTGAGTCTCAGTGCCTCCTCCTTTGAGACAAAGTTATGTGTGGCACCAGTATCTATCATGGCCTTAGTAGACATCACATTCACCTTGGTCTCCATGTATATGAGTCCCCTACTTTGAGGCTTCTCCTCAGTTTGCTTGATCTTGAGGGCATTCAATAGCTGCATTGACCCCATGTGAGAGGCATCATCTTCTTGTTCGATCTCCTTCTCAATCATGGCATTTAGAGCTTTTCTTTTAGGACATTCACGTGCCTAGTGTGGTCCATCAGACAAGAAGCAATTGGTTTTTGGCTTGAAATACCTATGCTTATCCCCGTTGTTGCCTTCTTTGTTAGTAGAATCACACTTAATCCTTCTTTAGCGTTATAGCTTTTGTATCCCCCACCTTTGGCATGGCTACCCTTGAAAGATGGCTTGGTTTGAAAAGAGTCTCCCCTTCAGAAATTCATGAGTGACTCTGCTACTACCATAGCCATGGCTAAGTCTTGGACATCACGTCTCCTCAATTCTTGCTAAACCCAGCCATACAAATTCTCCATAAAATTGAAGAGGAGTTCTTTCTCATTCATATCAGGAGCCTCGAGCATCAAGGAAGAGAACTCATTGACATAGTCCCGAATAGATCTGTGTGCTTGAGATGCCTGATCTTTCTAGGATCTATGTTTTCCGCATCTTCTGGATAAAACTACTTTTTTATCTCTCTCTTGAAATTGACCCATGTGTCTATGGTGCATTATCAATGAGATAGAGAGTTGCAGTGTGTACCTTTGTTGCCTCATCAGTTAGTGATATTGCCTCAAAATATATCTCAATGTGTCACATATAATTGTCTAGCTTTTTAGCATCTCATTTTTCCATGAAAGTGTTAGGCTTTGGCACATCCACCCTTTGGGCCTCATGAGTAGACATAACCCGAGCCGACAATACTATCTTGTAGATTATCACTTCTTGTTTCAGCTCCTCCTCATGCTTGGTCAAGATCTCCACCCTTGATTCTAAGCTAGTGAACATGTCCATGACCTTCATTAACTCCTCATGCGATACCACTGGGATCGGCAAACCTTGCATCCCATCTTGAAGGTCTAGGATTTGCATCTTGAAATCTTTCATGACCTTCTCCATGCTTTGCTCCATGAGATCGAACCCCTCCTTTGTGTCTGCCATGGTAACCTCTAATGAGGTCACTCGACTGTCCAAGCTTGTGAGAGGACCATGAGACTTGTCCTTCTTTCCTCTTCCCTTAGCGGGAGGGTCTAGGTCCCTTCCATGAACTTGCTCGGCAATTTCCTCCAAATGAGAGTTCGACATTATATTCACAAAGTTTCTCTGACACGTTGCAACCTCGCTCTGATACCAACTATCACGGACTTAGTCTTTTTGCCAAGTTCTCGTGTGGCACTTAGATAACTTATCCCTTAGATGTTGCTAAGTTAGCCTTACTTTCGTCTTGCTTGTTATGCTTGACATCTACCCACAACTTGGAAGCAAAGAGAATTTGAGAGAACACTTGAAAATAAAGAAAAGACTTTATTGAATAATGAAATCTTACAAGAAACTCTCAACTTGTTTGTTTATAAATGAGACCACCTCCTCCTTAAATACATGCATAAGGAAGGGTCTAAAACCTTTGAAGGTTTCCTATAAGACTAGAAAATTATATTACATATATCCAAGAGGATTCTAGAATAATCTAGGATAATCTCCTTCCTTCCATAGAAGTGTGGACTTCTTCAGAATTTTTTAGAACGTTCTGCTTTCTTTGAGTGAGGATGTGACAAACTGCATCATGACTAGCAATAGCAGATAGCTCTACCTAGTACTTGACATCTCACCGTATGGACCAGAAATATTGCAGCATAATGATTATGATACTAGGTTGGATGATTGAATGTATTACAGATATTTTTTTCAATGCCTTAAACTTTGGTTTTGGATTTTTTTTATTTTATTTTGATGTTTTTAATATATATATGCAACATATATAGTTGTTTACTGAAGTTAATTGGATTTTAATTTTGTTGTTTTATCTGTAAATGTTTTTGCAGGAACTGAATCAAAACTGGAAGCAAAATGGTTATTTTTTTGTGTTATATGTTCCAGTTTCTATAGCAACTACTGAAATACTACAAATAAAAATTTGGTCGGTAATTACCAACTGAATTACGACCAACCCGATCAAAATATTTTAATATCAATGGTCGGTAAAAGGTCACCAAATGGTAGGTAATTCTTTTGGTTGGAAAATGGTCGGAATATCATCGGATTTTTTTTGTCGGTAAATGATCACCAAATGGTTGGTAATTACCAACCATTTGGAGACCATTTACCGACCAACTGATTTTGGTCGAAATATGATTGGAATTTAATTGATAATTATTTGTCACTAAAGTATCTATAAATGGTCATTAATTACCGACCATTTAGAGACCATGTACTGACCTAATTAATTTGGTCGATAAATTATCAGAATATAATTGATAAATCTTTGTCGGTAGAGGATCGGTAAATAGTCGATAATTTCCCGACTTATTGATTTTTTGTCGGTAAAAAATTTAGCAATGAGTAAAATAATGACTAAATATTTTGGTCGGTAAATGATCGGTATTAGGTTTACCGACCAAAAAATACCGAATTTCCAACCAAATTATTGGTTAGTAATACGTAATTTTAGTAGTGATTGCTGAGTAGCTAAATTGGTATGAAAAATTTTTCATGGGAAATCCTTCTCTATATTATTTCTCAAATGAGGTTTTTGAATAGAACTTTGATATGTGAGATGTGTAAGCACGGCGTGGTGTGAAGTGATCTCGTACTAAATGAAAATACTTTAACTTTTCATAAAAGAAATGAGAGAAAGTTAACCTATTACTGCAAAGAACAAAGATTTTGATTTTTCATAAAATTTAAAAAAAATGATATTTGGTTTAGAATAATTTGAAGCCTTAGCCTAGTTTTTGAGTGCAGGGCAAGGCGCTTTGAACATGAGACAGGGGTGCTTGCGTTGGTTCCTGAGAAATCACCAATGGAAGTTTTAGGCCCTTCCCAACCTTATATTGTGAAGAATGCTAGTTTAGAGAATATTGCTAAAGAACTGCATTATCAAACTTGAAAGGACCCCATAAAACATTCAAACTACCTTGGATCAAGCTCCCTCTCAGAAAGAGTATAATCGATTACTTGAGTTCAAAAATAGAGATCTCCAAATTTGAGAGCGGAAACATGAATGTTGTTCCCTTTTTCAACACATACTTTTGGATAATCTAGCATTAGCCGAAAGGGCCCCATAAAATCCTAAAGAATGCCATAAAGACTTCTTTGATGAGAGGTGCGCCAAACTAAAGACCAACCCAGAGTTCAAGGTGGCCAAAGAAGACAAGAGGGAACTCAAATTTTTGGAGGTGATTTGCTGAGATATCAGAGAAATGGGCCCTAACTAGAGGTGTCAAATGGGTCGGGCAGGCCCAAGTTGGTTTTAAGTGGCCCAATCATGCCACCGTATCACGCCTAGCCTGGCACGGTTTCATCAGACAAGGCCCGACACGACCCATCGACCTGGCAAGTGATGAAACTGTGTTGGATCGGGCCCAGACGGGCCAGTCTTGGCCCATTCGACCAGGTTTTAATTTTTTAAATATTCTAATTTTTTAATTTAGAATATTTAAAAAATATAAAATTTAAATTCTAAAAATTAATTTATAATTATTTAAATATATACATTAAAAGTTTTTGTTTTTATTTAATGTTAATTGTTAACTATAAATAAATAAATAATTTTAAAATTTTTATTTTATTAAATTTAATAAAACATTAAGTTTATTTATTACAATAAACAAATAAAATTATAAAACTAAATGTGCATCATTATAAGTGTATGAATTAATAAAACATTATAACTTAAATATGAATAAAAACTAATACAAAATGAAAATTCACAAAAAATTAATATTCAAGCATCAAATTACAAACTCAAAGTAATATCACAAATAAAAAATAAACAAACACAAATAAAATGTAAATGAGTAAATCAAACTCATATATCAGATATCAGTGTCTCAATTCATCAATCGTCAATGTCATTAATCATCAAATTATTCTCAACATCAATATTACACAAATCATCATCAGCAATCAACTCCACCATTTTGTTGTAGTCTCAGCACCATCCTAGATGCCCAAGCTCGAATCCTCACACTCCTTCATGCATGCTAAAGCCTCAACAATATCAGGCCATTATCTCGATCACCTATCTAAAATAACATTCACTACAATTGAAAAAGTTGATTTTGATGCTATGCTCGATACTAGAGGAGTCAATAGATCATGTGCCATCTTAGATAACATAGGAAAGGGTGGATTTTATGATTTCCACCACTATAATATATCAAAATTCTTAGTATCAAATTGTGATAAGATTGAGCAAGAATAGGTATTTAAGTACCGATACAGCTCGCTCCTATTAGATGGTCCACCTCATCATTTCACCCTTGCTAACTGAATGGAAAAGTCATCATCTCCGAATATGGTATCCATGGCTATACTCAGAGCTTCACTACTACTATCACCATGCCTAGTACCATAATATGTAAAGAACTCAGTCAACTTCTCATGAATGAACCATTCAAGTGGGTCTTCATGGTTCATGCATAATATGTAAGTGTATATGTCAAAATGCATAAGAAAATATAGCGAGACAATAAAGAGATGGAATGATGGATCAGTATTTTAAGTAATCAGTTTCCATCTCTATAACCATATCACTAAGTATCAAATCATCTCGATACTTCCTAAACATGCTACTATTGTTGCATATGCATCTGAGTGCAATGCAAGTCATGAGAGTATAAACTAACGAATACATGTTCATCATGTCATAAAAAATCTTTAGAAATTTTATAAATGAAATTCTTGTAGCCTCGTAAGTGTCATCAATATTTAAGTTCGTCACTCTTACTATTGACATGGTTGGATATCACATGTTCATATCCAACATATGACTTCAACACCATATATGTGTAATTCCAATGTTGTCTCACATCCTATCAGAATTTCTTCTTCTTAAGGCGTACAAATAAATAAAGACTACTAAACTCCTATTGTCTACAAGGCATGCGAATATATTTTAGTGAGTTACATATATTTTCTAAAGCGGTGGCACACACCTTGATCCCTGCTTGTACTATCAAGTTAATGACGTGATACATACATCTAACATGGAAAATCTCTTCTAATGGTTCATTCCTAATATTTCTAACAAATATGTCAATCACTACTCTATTATTAGATGCATTATCGAATGTGATAGTAAATATTTTATTTTGAATTTTATATTCTCTAATGATTTTCATTATACACTCAAAAATGGTCGGGTCATCATGAGGTTGGAGAATTTAAGAGAATCCTAATATATTTTTATTTAGTATCCATTTAGAATCTACATAGTGTGCGGTAAGGCATGCATAATATGTATCATTGTGACTAGTCCAGATATCAGATCTCACGGACACAACTCTATTATATTCTCTAAATTCATTAATTATTATTTGTTTTTCTAACTTATAATATTTTAGTATGTCATTCCTAGATATGGACCTAGAAATCATATGATATGTAGGCTAAAAATATGTATGCATAATATTGACTACCCTTGGATCCTCCGAAAACCTAAGAGAGAGACTAGAGGGGTCAAACGGGCCGGGCCGGCCCTGCCTGTTTTTTTTAGTACGAGCGTGCCTTCGTGCATGGCCCGGCATGGTTTAAAAAACCCGGCCCAGCATGGCCCGCAGGCACAGCAGGTCATGCCGTGCCCGCTCGGGCCTGGCCTAGCCGTACGGTTCGGGCCTTGTGGGACCACGGGTCGGGTCTAATCAGACCCGACCCGCGGTCTTTTTTGCGGGAGGGGCGATCACGGGGTCGGGCTCGGGGGACAACCGACACAGGACAAACCCGTGCCGATGTGCCGTGCCACGGGCCAAACCATGCCGGGTCAGGCACGGCACGGCTCATGCCTGACCCGGGCACGAGATTTTCCCGTGCCGGGCCAGGCCGCCCCGGTTGACACCTCTAAGGGAGACTAATCGTGGTGATCAATTTGACCATGTCATCCCACCCTAACACGTTGCGGTACATGAAGGGGGTAAACTTTGAGAATCAACTTGATCCAACATCAAAAAACCCACAACTGAGTTAGGTTTGCCTAGGATCTAATGCACCATATTTTTTGGTGCATAGTTCAGCATGTCTCTTAAGGTATCCAGTCTCACATGAACTCTTACATGTTAATATTTTTTTATAATATATGTACTATGATGATTCTTCTTCGGCTCTTTTGTTTTATTATATTAAAGTGAGTCCAAATTACAAAAATTCTTCTAATTTTTTATTTTTTAGATGGTTAGGTTGGGGTGACCAAAGAAACCAATATTTTGGCAGCCTTAGACCTTTCCATAATATTTTTGTTATCTAAATTATAATTAATTTTATTTTCATTATTAAAATTACTAGTTATTAGTTTTTTTATTTTTATTTTTTAGATTCAACTTAAGAGTTAGGATTTAGGAGGGGGGGGGGGGGGGGGGATGGGGGACTAGACTATACAGAATAAGATTTTAGATTTAAAACTTTAAAACATAAAATACTAATTAATAAAAAATATACTCATAAATCATAATGAGTAAACTTTAGCTTTTTTATTTTCACATTGCACGTACACCACAATCCACTCCATAGCACACCCAAGTCCTAAAAAGAAAATTGTTGGAAGTGGCAAGCCCAAAATTGAAATCAAGAACCTAAGATAGAGAGAGAGAGAGAGAGAGAGAGAGAGATAGATAAATATATATATATATATATATATATATTTTGAAAACATAAATCTTAGAATGAGGTGGGGGGGGGGGGGTGGAAATTTTATATATAAAGAAAACATAATTTTTAAAATTTTTTTTTTGTTTTTTTTATTATTTAAAAATGGGCAGAATTCTTAGGGCCATCGAATTATGCTTCATAGCCATTGGAGATGAAAATTAATGTCTTGGATTTAAATTTTAATATTTTTTTTACCATTGGGTTGGTTTGATGATCGAACTGACCTGAATTTCCAAAAGCTTCGCCTTTTGGAAATAATAGGCTCAGGTCTGGACAGTGTAGAAAAAGACCACGAGTCAGGTTATGGGCTCGATGAAAATTTGGATCCATCAGGCATCAGCTTTGGGTTGAGGTGTGGAGGTGGGTTAGGGCACCGCTCAGCTCGTGTAGAGATACTGTGTCCATAGAGCATTATACCGGGCCATGCCTGGCCTAACACGTAGCCCAATTAGCCTAGGCACGGCAAGGCATGAGACATGCCATGAGTAGGCCCGGCATGGCCATGGGCATGGGTCATTCCCATGCCATGTCGTGCCTTTGGCCAAGCCCAAGCCACTCGGCTCGTATGACGCCTCTAGCCCTGACTTTTTTAATATGAAATAAATCTTTGAAAATGCTGATAATGAGTAACATTTTTGTGGAATATTACATGTGATAAACAACTTTCAATAGATGTGATAAATAACTATGAATAGCGGTGATAAATAGCTATGATAAATAGCTGCGATAGATAGTTATGATAAATAGTTGTGAACAACTAGGATAAACAAATATTTATAGTTGTAAATATGATGGATCCTTTTTTTTATAAATAGGTAACATTGTTGCCCATGTTAGAATAACTTGAAGTGAAATTATTCATTTTCTATATTTTCTACATGGTATTAGAGCAGGGAGCAATCTTTACTTGAAATAAAAAAAAAATCAATTTGTTTTTACAAACACAACTATTCAATGGCTACAATCGATGCTGATCCTTCTCTCGTGTGGGATGGTGCATGTGGCCTCAAATCTTGATGCTCTTCTGCCTGTTGAGTCTTCCTTCCACGTCCTACCATCCTACATAGGTGGTTCCTACATAAAAACCAATGTCCGACATGATTCCTCTCATCACCCAGACACTAATTCTGATTTCCACATTATGGTTAAACATCTTTAGAGGTATGTCTTTCAATTTTTTGTACCAAGTTTTATTCTTTCTTGAGATTTGTCAAGTATGGTAGTAGAGAACAAGGGTCAAACCACTCCTACCATCTTCAACATCACTATTCATAGGATGCAATTATATGACTGTCCTATCATCATAGACAATATCTCATTCCCCATCACTAGTCATAAGCTGAATGAGAATAATTATCTATAATAGTCAATTTCAATTCTTATGTTTATCAGTGGAAAAGTTAAAGATGACTACTTGAATGGAGAACTTCAATCCCCAAAATTATAGGATACCTCCTATCGAAGATGGAAGATGGAGAATAATACCATCAAGTCATGGCTGATCAACTCAATGGTAGTTGAAATTGGAGAAAATCTCTCACTCTATGAGACATCACATGAAATCTGAAAAGTTGCACTTGAACCTTACACCACTCAAGATAATATTGCAGTTATGTTCGTAGTCAAAACAGACATCCATGAGTTAAGACAAGGGGAACTGACTATTACTCAAAATTTTAATGCTTTGTCTTGTCTATAGCAATAGCTTGATTCATTCCACATGCATGCTTGGAGCAATGCTAAAAGATAGACAATGATTCAAATGAATCATTGAAGAAGATATGACTATGAAGTTCTTGGTTGGGCTCGACAATAACCTAGATGATGTCCAGAGTCATGTATTGGCCATCAAGCACCTACCAAGCCTTTGTGATGCATTCTCAAAGGTACATAGGATAAACTCCGAAAGCAGATAATGATAGGAGGCATACAGGGTTCGGACTAGTCTCTAGCATTGGTCGGAAAAGATCAATCTTTAGTAATGGTAGCAAAAAATAGTCTAGGCTATTTTTATTTGTCAAGCTAACACTTGGTCAAAGCTAACACTTGGTCAAGGGGTTGTTATTTGAGAAAACTAGTGATAGGTACCTGAAGATTTTCACTGATGTTTATTTGTCAAGCTCGCCTATTGATTGATGATCAACCTCAAGGTATTGCTCATTCCTGTGAAAAATTTTGGTTACTATTGGAGGAGCAAAAATTAGGCTATTGTAGCTAGAAGTTTAGCAGAAGTCGAGTTTAGAGCTCTTGTCTTGAGAATTTGTGAAGGTATGTGGCTGAGCATAGTCTCATGAGCTAAAGGTCCATATTGACAAATCTATGCAAGTTTTATGTGATGATCAATCTACGATTAACATAGCAATGAATTCGGTTCACCATGATAGAACCAAACATGTAGAGATAGACTACATTTCATCAAGGAGAAGGTCGAATAGAAGGTGGTGGATCTATCTTACATTCTTATAGCCCAATAGACAGCATATATCTTCATTAAAGCTTTGGCAAGGAAATGATTTGATTAGTTAGTATTCAAGCTAGGGTTGCATAACATCTGCAATATAGCTTGTAGAAGAATATGGAGTATTACATGTGATAAATAGCTATGAACAACTGTGATAAATAGATTTGAATAGTTATGATAAATAGCTATGAATTGCTATAATAAATAGTCATGAACAGTTGTGATAAATAGGTATTTACAACTGTAAACATGTAGAATTCTTTTTTTTTAAATAGGTTTCATTTCTACTCATGTTAGAATAACTTGAATTGAAATTATTTCTTTTCTATATTTTCTACAATTTTTTTGGCATTTATCTTTTTATTTCTATATAGGGTAGAGGTGTTTCAGATCGGGTCAACTAGTGATAGAAATAAGGGAAACTTTTTCATGGGCTTGGAATTCTTGATTTTGGCTAGAGAGGACTTGAAGTTAGCACAGTGGATGAGATAAGATTTCATTCATGCTCATTGTGAGTTTTCATTTTTTATTTCTTTTGTATGAGAAAGGAGTCAAGAACTATAGTGATTTGATACCTTCTTCCCTTAGTCTGGGAGGTAGGTTATGTAGGCGTACAACTTTTTCCATGTTGTATTCGATCATGAATGACCAAAGAATCTATTAGTAGTATATATAAAATTGTCAGAAGACCTATTCTTCTCCCTTTAATAAACTTTCTAGTAATGAGGAGAAAAGTCACACAATGTATCAAACAAGAAATTAACAATTTACCAACAAAAATTATCGACAGATAAAATTCCATTGGTATTTACCGATGAAATATTAACGGAAAAAGTTGTATTATTTTTTTCATATTTTTGCTTCCATTTATCGATGGAATACCTATAAATAATTACCGACGAAAGAGTTCCGTAGGTAAATTTCCCGCATGTGTAGGCACTAAATTGTAGGTACAATTTACCGATAGAATACCTGCAGAAAATTACCGAGGAAAGCGGTTCCATAGGTAATTTTCTCGTGCCAACTCTTAGGTACTATTTACCAATTGAATACCGATGGACCATTACCTACAGAAATTTTCTGTAGGTGAATTTTACTTATACATTACCTATAGATTACCAATAGAATTTACCTGTAAAGTACCTACGGATTACTGACAGATAGTCTTCCGTAGTTAAAGTACTCTATAAAAAATCCATAGTTTACCTATGTAAACTTTACATAACTAAAATTTACCTATAAATTACTTATGGAAGTTACCGACGTATAGTATTCCATAGGTACATTACTCTATAAAATATTTTATTTACAATTGAAAAATAATTTAACATGTACGTTATTTTTTATTTAATTATTTTTGAAGATTTTTTAAAAATATTGATAAATGTAGATGATTTTTAACTTATCAATATATTTGTCCATCATTGAAAATGAAATGTATTCCATTTCCATTTTCGTTTATATTTCTAGAAACAAAATTAAGATATTTTAAAAAATAGTACTTTTATTTTACTTATTGCTACTGTATAAATGAACTAATAATTTTTTTTTATTTTGAATTTTCATGATTAAAAATAAGTGAAATTTTGATTTTGATAACATTAATTATTTATTTTAACAAAAAAATTGGTTGAAAATGAATTTATTAAACGGAAACGGAATATATTAGAAACAGAAGCATGATGAATTTTATTCCATTACTATTATTAAAAACGGATTGTATTCTGTTTCTATTTCCTTTAAATTTCTAGAAAAACAAAATTGCTCTATTTTTAGAAATAGTATTTTTAAAAATGTTATTGCTAATAAAACTTAACTAATACTTTTTTATTATAATTATTAATTTTCATTATAAAAAAATAAGTTAAATTTTGATTTTGATAACATTGATTATTTATAGATATTTTTTTACATATAATTGACAACCATGAATTCCATGTAAATACATCAACTTAATATTATATATATCCATGATTTTTACACATAAAAGCATGTTATTTAACATTTTACCACAATAACATAAAATGGCTCAATTCTCAGACCCGTATAAAACAGTGCACATCTTGTCCATTTATGGTTCGTCACTGAATTTTTTAGAATACCAAAACACACCACAAAACACAAAATACAAAACATGACATAAATTTGAATATTTCAAAAATTCAGATTTTCTTGGATCTCACACTAAGACACTATTCGTGCATCGATTTAAAAATTTAATACTGGCTATTTACATAGTTTGGTATTTTTTTTAATATTTAAACCTTTTAATTATATTATAGTAAATTATCTCATGAGATTTTAATTAGTTTGAAAATTCTATCGTTTGAACTAAATATGATGAAATGGTGTTTATATATATATATATATATATATATATATATATATATATATATATATATATATAAGTATTATATTATTAGAAATTTATCTTATTATATTATCCCATTTATATAAATATAATATAATATGTTATAATTTCATATTTTATATATAATGAACTTATGACATTTGTACGTTTTTAGCCCACAATATAATATATATGTAAGTATTATATTATTATAAATTTATCTTATTATTTATCCTATTAATATTAATACAATATAATATCTTATAATTTAATATTTTATATATAACAAAATTATGACACTTGTATATTTTATGGCCATATTTTATATATAATGAGCCTCGCCTGTAGGACATCGGCTCGTATTGATCACGTTCAGTGTATGGTCACGTATGTTGTGCTCACGTTCCTAGCACGGCACGACGGGCTGAGGCACGACACTGTAGCATGCCGTGCCGAGCACAGGCACGACTGAACTGTTCATTGCCTGTGTCGGGCCAGGCCGGGACAGCCCGTTTGACCCTTTTATTTAGCCCAAAATCTATTCCAAGTGCCAATAGAGAAACGAAAAACATAAAAGAAATGCGATTCAGAATCTGGTTGAGCGCAATATTAGATCCCAACCCATGCGTGTCAACCCATGATCCTGCCTCCAAACAACCACGAAATGAACTAAAATTCAGAAACTCACCTTTGACCTCGAAAGCCCAGCTCAGCGGGAGAGAAAGAGGAAGGCGTGCGTTCTAGCTTTCGGACTTTAGGTTAGGCTCTCATATTGTATCAGGTAATCGCTGTTGCTTCTCCCACGATCTATTTACATGTTATGATTCAAATTTTATCAAAAATAGTTTTTTTTTTAATTTGATCCATGGCTCTAGGAGCCCTAATTTAGATGAATCGTCATGTATTCTCAGTTTTTCATTCTTTGTTTTGAAGATATTATTTTGGATTGAATTGAAATATCCCATATCTATTTTAATGCATTGTTTTACGATTTGCACCCAATTTTGAGAGAGATATGTTTAGAAAATATTTTGTGGATGGATTATAGAAAAACTGTGTGATTGTATGTCAATCGGAAATTGTTTGATTCATAGGAATACGCGTAGTTAATTTTTCAGCTTCCAAATGTGTTGCATAGATTCATTAAGCATCCCAAAATTGTTTTTTTATATTTAGTTTCGTTTGGTTCGAAAATTTTGATGTTACCTTAAATAAGTGTGTTTGGATGACTAGAACGTAATTTATATTTTTTCATTTAGAGCCTCTTGATTTCAATGCTAGTAGTTGCAAAAACGTGAAAGAACGTGTAACCGATCTAGACCTTTGATTGTAATTTAATTTCTTATGCATATGGGTTCAGTATATGATTTAGATAGTGTAGATCATAAATCCACAAATTAAATCGCCGGTGGGAGCCACTGCGATTTACAAAATGAATTAAATCGTGACACATATTTCACTTATGTCAACCCGTCCCATCACTTCCAACCCTGTTTAATTTTTTAAATGGGACATCTTTAGAAAATGAAACAAATAAATAGATCAGGATCAAAATGGGACTCTCGTCCCAAATCTTTCTTTATTATTCCTAGACATGACCATTGGTAGTAATCTTTTTTGGTGGAGTCTTTTTTATTTTAATAAAAAATAACTTTTTAAAAATAAAAAAAAAATACTAAATATTTTGATTTTTTATATTCAGATTTAAAAAGAAAAATTTAATAAATTAAAAAATTGAAAGTTGATGTTAAAAAAATTTAAAAAAAAATAAAGTTGAAAGCTATTAATAGTCATCCCTAGCTATAAGTTATAAAAATTAAAAAAAAATAAAGTTGATAGTTTTTAAATTTAACTAAAAAGTCAAAAAAATACTTCATCTATCTTAAGACTTTAATACTTTCTTTCTATTTATTTTATTCTATCTCCGACATTGATGTCATTATCACCTCCACCATACTCAGTTTATATCTAGTCCACTTCTCATCAATCAAAATTTCATCATTTTATACTTATGGATGATAAACACTATCATTTCATACTTCTAATGGGACACATTGTCGGTGGGCAAATAGGGAGAATTATGTTTTGTAGTGTTTTCCCAGAAATTTTTAAGATTTAGAAACTAACATTTTGATATTTTTTAAAAAGTCACAAAATTAAAAATAAATTAAAAACAAGTACATCCAAATTCGTAAGTCCTAAACTATCCTTTCCCACACCCTCACCCATCTCCCTCGCCCCACGCCCTTGCCCCTCTTTCTCCACCCCTCTAACCTCGCCCATTTTAATGAGCTCCTTCGTGGAGTCATCGTTGAGCTCTCGGTCGAGCTCCTGGAGCTCAAAGAAGCTCGACGCCAAGCTCCCGAAGATCGATGTTGCTCTTGGTCGAGCTTTTGGAGCTCGACTGAAAGCTCCGTCGAGCTCATTCGAGCTTCAGGAGCTCGACCAAGAGCAATGTCGAGCTCCTGGAGCTCGACGACAAGCTCAATGGAGCTCTCGGTTGAGCTCAATGGAGCTCGTCGGGTGGGGGGAGAGGGGTGGGGAGACAAGGGCGAGAGCTTGGGGCGAGGGCGTGGGCGTGGATGAAGATAGTTTAGGACTTACGAATTTGGGTGTACTTATTTTTAATTTATTTTTAGTTTTGTGATTTTTTAAAAATTATTAAAATGTTAGTTTCTAAATTTTAAAAATTTCTGAGGAAACACCTTAAAGCATAATTTTCCCAAGCAAATTCATTTACTGAGTTGGTGGGTGCAATAACCAGTAATTATTTTTCTCACAATGCATCTTTTTCCATTTTGAAACTTTTTGGGCCCTCATTTTTTAATTTCTTTTTCTAACATTTGTAAAGGGTCCCACTTTCATATCATGTGGTCCTCACTTACTAGGTAAATCAAATTTCTGAATTAAATATAATTTTTAAATTTCTTCCTATTTCAATTTATAAAATATTTGAGAGTTTTTTATTATAATATTTGACACATGGGTTCCCTATAGAGGCTCAGAATTAGGTCTGACTTCCTGAATACTATTGTTCTGCATTATCATCTTATGGTTTATATTTCTTCAGAATATATACCTTTATTTTCTTACGGATTTATCTTGTTGCTGGATTTTGTTCAATTTATTGTTCTTGAAATTAGTCTATGATCATATTAATTCACACACTATTATTATCAATTTTTTTTGTATGTATAGTTCGAATATTGGTTTTTGCTTTAAAATTTTCGAAAATGCTTGGTGGTTATTGGAGAGATGCAGCTTGGGAGGGTGTCTAATAACTAAAAAGTCTAATAAAATATTATAATTGAGAAAAAATACATCAAAAGAATTCTTGTCAAAGGATCCAATTCTTTTTTAACTAAAAACAAATAATGCATTATTGAAATATTCGCATTATTTGGATCCTTTTTCCATATGTTGTGCTTGCATGTTTGCGTTTACTTATGAATTAATTTTATTATTATTAATCACTTTGAAGATTCATGCTTTTTTTTGTTTAATATATATATATATGACTATAAATGTGCCAGCATTAGTGATATTCATTCATGGTGTTCAAGTATTTATTCATACAAACAAATTGAGGAAAGACTTGACTATACTATTTTCTACTATACAAGCCTATAATATTTACGTATTTTTCAGAATTTCCAGATTATGATTTTCAGATCTTAATTCTTAAATTATTATTGTAATTATTTTGTAGGTACTGACACACACACACACACATATTAACAATACTTTACATTAATTTGTATTTAATATTTTGCATTATGTTGTTAACTTCTTCAAAGAAAATAAACATGAGTATGAGTCATGAATGGATGTATACTAGGCTCAATGACGATAGCATCATCACAATATTTGCATGTAAGCAGCTAGGATTATTTGATGTGATTGAATAAGATGTACTTGTAAAAAGTGTCAAAATTGAAAGTTCTTGAAATTGGATGATATTAGGATTCATTTGTTTAGAAAAAAATTTGTTTTAGAATATTATGTGTGGAATAGACATGGAGAACACTATGAGAGTATGCACTTAGAGCAATCAACATGCCATTTAACTAGAGCAATTAATGTAGAACCAATGAATCCATACCGCCAAATTATTCTTAATGCTATATTGTCTGAGTTTGAGAATGACTTTATGAAGGAAGTACCTAATTTGAATGCACAAAAATTTTATGATATGTTTAATGCAGTCGATGAAAAATTATGGGATGGGTGCACTATATATTCTCAGATGTTTGTGGTTGCAAGATTGTTACATATGAAGTCAAAGCATCATTTTTCAGAGAGATGCTATGATGATTTCATTTGATTTTTATGAGAGGTGTTACCAGCTAATAATAAAATGATTGATAATTTTTACTAAACAAAGAAATTAGTTCAAGGCATTGGTTTTCTAGTAGAGAAAATTAATTGTTGCAACAATAATTGTATGATATATACTATAAGAAAATGTCTATTTAGCTAGGGAAATTTAGCTATGGAATAGCTAGAGAATAATAAAGGATTTTTAATTTTACATTAAATTAAAATTTTGTGATGGATTAATGACGGATTAGCGACAAAAATGTTCAATTGAAAATTTTTCGTCGATAATATTATCGTAAATATTTGCATAAAGAAAAGTGGGAATTTTAGCAACGAATTTAGTGATAGAATTTTTCTAACTAATTAGAACGAGACAAAATTCGTCGTTAAATAATTATCTGATTTTATTTTTTTATGATTTTATATATAATTCGAAGCGATTATTCCTTAAATATTTATTTTCTTAAAATATATGTATTTAGCTAATAATTTTTGCATATCTATTTGGGCTAGTGATAATTTATGTCCCTAATCTTTAATGATTTAATTTTTGTAAGTATTATTTATCTTATTATTTTATGTAATTTTTTTTATTAAAGGTATGTTATGGTCTATAGATGAGTGGTCCTTGAAAGACACAATCTTCTCATATCATTATAAAAATATGATATTATAAATTAAAAAATTTCATAAATATAAAAATATGAATAAAAATTTATATTAAATAAGATTAAAATAATTATTTTTTTGATTATAAATTATTTAAAAAATTATACAAAATATTTTTCTAAAATTTTTAATTATAATATTTAAATATTTGTATTAAATAAAAAATTATACAAAATTTATAATTATAATATTTATACAAAATATTAATTATAATATTTGCATACAAAATATTATACAAAATTATACAAAACATTTTTTTTGATATTATAAATATTTTTAAAATATTGTAATTAATAAATAAATATAAATAAAAATTACTACTAATAAAAAGCTAAAATAAAATATTGTTTGATTAAATAAAAAAATTTATAAAAATATATGAATTAAAGAATAAACAAGTTAATATTTATATTATTTAAAGTAAAAAATATATTTTTATGATTATATAAATCTTTTAAAAAAATGACTAAGATTTGAAAATTTTGAATTATAAAAAAAAATTTAATTTTTTCATAAAATTTAAAAGAAAATAAATTGATATTTAAAAATTAATATATAGATATTTTAATTACATCAAAAAAATTTTGATGATTTAATAAATAAATTAATAAATAAATAAATATATATATATATATATATATATATATATGAAAAATTTTATTATTATATAATATTATTTTATTTATTTATGAAATAATATTATTTATTATTAAATAAAAAGCTATTTCATTTTTTTTATTTAAATTATTTATTTTTTATAATTTTAGTTTACTTTTATATGTCTCTTTATTTTCTATATATTTACATCCAATTTTTTATTTATAGTTTTTGTGAAAAAAAAAATGCTTAAGCATTAAGCACTTCATCATTTTATCTATCTTTCGTTGACGAAGAGAGGAGAAGCGAAACGGGACTACGGGAGCAACCTACAAATTCAACATCTTTTTGTTACCAAGTAATATTATCATTAAAGAAATTCGGATAGAATTAAGTAAGACTAAAGGAGAACTGAGATTGAAATTACACATGGAAGAAATTTATTGGAAACAACGAGCAAAAATAAAATGGTTAAAGGATGGGGATCGCAATACTAAATTTTTTTATAATATGTCTAAAATAAAATCTCAAAAAAATAAAATTAAAGGTCTAATAAATAAAGAAGGAAAATGGGTAGAAGAGGAAAAAGAAATGGGTGCTCTCTTTAAAAATTTCTTTGAAAATCAACTATGTAGTCAGTCATGTAGGACAGATAATTCTCTAATGCAAGAGATTAGGGTGACCATTACGGAAGCTCAAAACCAATTAATGGAATTGATCCCAGAAGAACCAGAAGTCCAAAAAGCTGTCTTTAGTCTGGATAAAGATAGTGCTGCAGGACCTGATGGTTGGAATAACTATTTTTATCAGGTAAACTGGAACACGATTAAAACTGAGCTAGTCCTTGCAATTGCAAGTTTTTTTGTAGGGACGGAAATCCCAAAATCATGGGCAAAATCTTATATAGTACTAATTCCTAAAAAAGAATCACTACAGAAATGTGAGGATTATAAACCAATAAGTTTATATAATGCTATGTATAAAATATTGGCCAAAATATTACAAAATAAGCTAAGCTTAATTTTACCTGCAATAATATCTCAGGAACAAACTGGCTTTGTTAAAAACAGATTAATGATTGATAATATAAAACTTGCATCAGAAATGATGAAAGAAATAGATGGTAAAGCTAGAGGAAAAAACTTAGTGGTCAAACTAGATCTATCGAAAGCCTTCGATAGAGTGGAATGAGATACCCTTTGCTTTGTGTTAAGAAGTTTCGGCTTCTCTGAGCTGATCATAGATTTAATTTATAGATGTATTTCAAGCACCTGGGTAAGAGTACTGGTAAATGGCAAGTTAAGTGAGGAATTTAAACCAAATAAAAGTTTAAGGCAAGGGGATCCGTTATCCCCCCTTCTTTTTGATATATATATAGAACTATTAATACGAAACTTGAATAAGAAAATATCCGAAGGTAAAATAATGTCATTCAGACAACCAAGGAATACACCCAGAATTGGTTGTTTAGCCTATGCAGATGACTTTATAATATTTACTAATGCTAGCACAAAGTCTTTGATGAATCTTATGGATTTTCTGCTAATATTTGAAAAAGAAACAGGCCAAATGGTTAATAAAAGTAAATGTCAGTTTATGCTTGCAAAAAATACAAAACCAAAGTTAGTAGATAAAATAAAAAATATTATAGGTTTTGCGGAAATTAAAGGGGCATTAATGTATCTAGGTTGTCCGATATATGAGGGGAGGTTGAAGGAAGAATATCTAACCTACCTTCAAGACAAATTAAGAAAGAAAATAGCAGGATGGAAAGAAGAGCTCCTGGGATTTGGGGGGAAGATTACGTTGCTTTCACATGTATTACAAAGCACACTCACACACATATTATCAGTGATACATCCTCCTAAAAAATTTATTAAAAAACTTGAATCAGAAATGACAAACTTTTTATGGGGTAAAAAACAAGGCAGAAATAAACTACACTGGAAGGACTGGAAAAGTATCTGTTATCCGAAAGAGGAAGCAGGCTTAGGTCTTATGAGCCTCCAGGACTCGGCAGCTGCCTGGGACTGTAAAACCTGGTAGAGACTTAAAGAAAGCGATAATCTATGGGCTAAATATATGCGGGTAAAATATTTAGATAATAAAAATAAGACTTCTAAGAAAGCTTCGAATAGTTGGAAGTCAATGGAAAAACAAAAAGTGATAGTAGACTCACACTCTATACTAAAGAAGAGTGGCTGGAAATGGACGTTAACACCACAAGAAAACTTTTCCTTCAAATCGGCAAAAGATTTGGTCAGAAAGAAAAAACCGGTACAAACTCTATTTAAATGGGTATGGTAAGAAAATGTCCCGCAAAAAATGCGCTCCTTCACATGGAAGGCATTATTGAACGCTATACCGGTAGATAGAAATGTACAAAAGAAAGGGATAAACATGGCTTCAAGATGCGAATGTTGTTCTCAAGCGGTTGAAATAACTGATTATTTGCTTTCGAATGGTCCCATTGCAGTAGAAATATGGAGAGAGATGGAAGGAAAAAAAAGAATATGTAAAATAGAAGATGAATTAATAGATAAAATTAAAAAATGAGAAAAAGTAAACATGAAAAGTCCCCGCCAGGAAATGGCTTAATCAGAAACTGTCGCATCTAATTATTTGGTGCATTTGGAAATCTAGAAACAAAAGTAAATATGAAAATATAAGGATGAACTTAACAGAAATTATAAAAGATATTAAAAAGGAGATATATAATATATCAATACTAAAACCGATAGTAATACAGGATTTGGAACAAGAAAAGAAGCTTGAGAACGAATGGGATCTCACATACAAAGTGTTAAAACAGCAATGGGCTAAATGTATACAGTGGAATTGCTCCGCCGGTTGGCAAACTTTCACTTAATACGGATGGGAGTTTTAGCAGGGACACTGGAATAGCAGGAGGAGGCGGGGTAATAAGAGATTATACAGGGACAGTACAGAGAGCATTTACCAGATATAGTAGGGCATCCTCGGCTTTAGAATCAGAAATTAGAGCATTAAAATCAGGGTTAGAGATATGTAAGCAGCTAAATTTTAATAACATTGAAGTTCAGGTAGACTCAAAATTACTAGTTGATACGGTAATTAATAAGAAAATATTATGAAGGTATGAAGAGGATCTAGAAGTTATTCTTAATCTTTTGGAAGAACTGAAGGCCTCAATAATACATATATATAGAGAAGCCAATAATCTAGCGGACTGTCTATCTAAAATAGGCACCACCAGAGGAAATATAGATTATAATGAGAAATTCATGCCAAATAAACTAAAGGAAATAGCATGTTTAGATAAAATGGGTTTTCCTTATATAAGAACAAATAAACAGACCACGAAGATATGACATAGTCTCATCTGTTTGCTGGATTGTGCGGGAATTCATTTGCAGAGAATTTCTATTTCACAATTAAATGGAATGGAAGGATGGAGATTGAGCCAAATGGATATATACGAAGGAGATCCCATTGTAATATATATTAATTCTGCATTTTGGCAGAATGGTGCATAGCTATACTGTATGGTTGTTAAAATAATATGTATGTAATTTAGAATTTCTGCATACTCAAAATATGTGCTAATTCCGCATTTTGGCAGAAGTCGATAACTTCTGCAGAAAGGATGTATTTTGATTTTCTTTGCAGGACAATATATATTCTGTCTTTTCCTTGCAGTATGTTAAAGGGGAGAAATCGTTAACACTTTGGAGTTTGCCTTATGTTATATTAGTTTAATCAAGAATAAGGGTAGTAGGGTGTCAAGTTCTGGTAGGCATGGTTGTTTTTTTGTTTTCTCTTTGGTTTTGTTCTAGGATCAACAGCGAATACACGACGAAGGAAGAAGGCTGGAATCTCGTGAAGATTTGAGCCAGACGCACAGGGGAAAGGAGAGATAGAGGTTCGTCCACATGGGCAGCACTAATCTATAGTGGATGCTGCTGCTAAAGAGCCTCCATGACAATATCAAATAAAGAGTCTTCACTGAGATTAGTTGCTGTCTGTTGCTGCCAAAGCACATGTAGAGTGCCCCCTGTTGCTGCCAAAGCCTTTTGTTGTCAGGATAACTCCTGCTGTTGCTGTCTATTGCTGTCTGTTGCTGTTAGGATTAGTTGCTGTCTGTTGCTGCCCCCTGTTGCTGTCAGGAGAACTCCCGCTGCTGAGACGAATATAACCACTGGAGTGGAAAGACTCTCTGCTGTTCAATGTCATATAATAAGGAAGAATCATACAGAGTGCGGTTACTGCTTCAACTAATCCTAAGTAAAAGATAGTTTCTCTGAATTATTGGCTAGGGTTCACCTCATAAGACATAAATATGAGGGAATGAAAAGATAAGAGACTCATATCTTAAAATCTCCCTGGTCTTGAAGGGTGATTAACCGAAACTGAGGTGAATAATTAAAAAGGAAAAACTGGTAAGAAGTCTAAGTATTCAGTGTGCTGTTTGCGCTGTTTTGCTTATCTATTTTACAGGTACTGAAACTGGACTTTCAATTCCAAATGGGCTGATTACATTATCAAGTTGGGCATACAACACAGGCTCTAATCTGCTCTTCTTACTGCCTTTTGAAACTTTGTTCTTGCTGTTTTTTAGTTCAAAATTACTGGTTTGAGATGATTCTGGAAGTCTGTAATTTAGGCTTGGTGTTTTGTTTTTGAAATTCTGGAAGTCTGTAAGAATTAGAAGAGTCCTAGTTAGTTAGTCAATGTATGCATCACTTCAAATGGGAGATCAGCAAAGGGAAGATAGCTGGAATTGTTCCTAAAGCACTTCAAGAGGAAGTAAGATACAAAGAACAAGAGATATTCTCTTCGTGGTATTGGGCAAAAGGAAGGTAAGTAATGGACCCTTTATTTGAAAGAACTTGATACTTTTGTTTCATGTAGGATATATCACAAGTGGGATCGTTTAAAGAAATGAAAATGGGACTAGATATACTCAAATGTTAAAGAATGAGCATGGACAAGTGATTTGAAATTTAGAGGCTGGATTGTCGAATTTGGAAGTGGAAGCTGTGAGGGAGCATGCTGGTCGGAGCTGATAGAGTTACACACTTCACAAAGATTTAAAGTTTCAAATATAGCACGGGAAAGATTTATACAAAGTTCAATAGAGGAAGCAAATTTCATAGCAATATCTATCAAGAATACCGAGATGTCACATTTAATTAAAGAAGCACAAATATAAAATAAGAATCATCATTTCATTGTTTATAAAGTTAGGAAAGATTATGAGTTAATTAAAATTATGGATTGTTATATATTTCTAACTTTAGGAATCGGGTGTAAAAGGGAAATGGGAAGATGTAGCTTGTACAAATGGTATTCCTCCGCCAAAAGAGAGGGTTCTAATTAATAAACAAAACCTTTAAAAAAAAAAAAAAGTAATATTATCATTGCTCTTCTCCTTTGGTATTATATATACATATCTCTTTCTCTTTCAATTTGATTACCACTAATGGAATTTTGGTTTTTACAAAATATTCGGGTTTGATTTTTTTTTAATTTTCTCCTAATTTTTTTTTTATTTTCATTTTACTTATATATGATTTTGACTCTACACCATTAATAAAATAATAAATGGTTAGTGTAAACTTTGTTCTTTTACTATTTACTTTTTTTTGGTTTTATGTATTTTAAATACTAAATATTTGCATACTGTTTTATGCTTATGTGACTTAAGAAAAAAAATTATGCTTATTATTTTATGCTTCTATAATTTTAAGAAACAATAAACTTAATGTTTATGAGTTCTATTTTTGTTGTCTCCAAAATTATTATAAAAGATAATAATATATATATAAACTTTTATATATTTATATAATCATATGATATTATATATAAATATCTATACTTTAATGTATATAAATGTACTACATTATTTATATACATTGATGTGTTTATATAAGCATATAATATTATATATAAATATTTATACATATGTATAAATGTTTATAAATATCTATATTATATTTACATAAAGCTATCCATTTATATAATTTTTTATATAATAATTATATAACATATAAAATGTTTATATTTTTTTGTAAACATTTATATAACATATTAATTTTTATATAAATATAGAATGTTTATAATGTTTATATAAATGTGATATATATACTATATAATATTTATAAAAGTGTTACATATATATAATTATATATATGTAACATTTATAACAATATTTTAAACACAAATATTATATTTAAACACTTGTATAATTATATAATCATATGTCATTATATATAAAAGTATTTATAATTATATTTAGTTTTGATCAGAATAAAGTAGTGAGTGAGGTCATTTGTAAAAAAAAAACTCTCTTTTGCAGATAAGCAAAAAGATGTAGCTGACATAGTTAGTGCAATTGAAAAAGCTCATCTTTATCGGGATAAGGGGGAGAGATGATACGCTCCTCTGTCTCCCGATTGATAGAATGTATTGCATTGTGTCTTTTATCATTATATGAAAGGATAACACAAAGTCTGCTTGATATTGTCGATGAGAACTTGAGGCATCCCAACCCTCAGATATAGGTGGTGCCACACCTTGCAAGTTAATTTCTTTCCAACATGACCCATTATATTATCATTGATCCATTTATCTTCTTCCCTTTTAAACTTCACAGAATGCAGCTATTAGTGCCCTGAAACCCTTTGTTCGAGTATACCTGGTTCCTGCAGATAATGGTGATGCAGCCGGTGTGACATCAAAGTACCTATAGCAGCTTTCTGATTAAGACGCTGCTGTCAGAAGTAGCTTTGCTATAACCCTAGGAGTTCTTCCTTATGGGTTATTGGCTCATAAATGAAGAGAGGTTGTCTTCAAGCCTTGTGAGATTGAGGTGCAGGGTGACAAAGAGACCAGAGATGTCAAAGCAAGGGTGAATGCTATCAGAGGGCTCATCTCTCTGTCTCAAATACTTGCCTATGAAAGATTTGCTCCTAGTTATCGCTTACTCATCTATTATCTGATAAAGGAAAAGGTAATGACTAGTTTATTTGAAGCTTTGGATGACTATTCTATCGATAACATAGGAGATGTTGGTTCTTGGGTTCGTGAGGCAGCTATTGAAGATATTGAGGTGTGTGCTTATATTTTCTGTGATGTATCATCTTCTCCTTCAAAATCACATCTAGCAGTTGAAAATGAGGAAGACACGGAGGCAGTGATGTTCTTTGATGAAGACATGGCTACCAATGTGGTGATGGCATTGCTAAGCAAGCTGTGGAGAAGATTGACAGATTATACGAGGCTGTTGCAAGAACTCTGCAAAGGATTCTGCACAGAAAGAAGACCTTAGTCAAGTGCATACCTTTCATGGATAAACTAAAGCAGATTGTTCCATGCAATATATATATATTGTGGAATGTGTGTATCGGCATCTTCATCATCTCCTGCTTTTTTTTTTTTTTTTGACAAGGGTGTGCTTCAATTGCAGGTGCCTGCCACGTGTTATTCTTGTTTAATGCAGCTACTTGAATTTCCTTGTTATAGTAAGGCAGTGATGTATCGATTAGTTATTTCAATTGGTGGATTGCAAGATTCTCTAAGGAAGGCATCAATATCTATGCTGCTGAACTATCTTTGTGAAGATAGAATTGAAGCCTCACCGAAGGAGAGGCCTAGAGGGATCATGCTCTACCTTGATCTCTTATGGATTCTCCAGCAGCACTGAGGATGTGACAGAGTTATTTTCCTTACTTTTAAGGTAATGGCATCATATTTTCTAATTGAAATTCTAACACAATGAATGTTATGAACATCACTGTCAATTTCTTGTATGATCTAAAAAAACCTTAGCTTTTTTGAAGTTTCTTATGAACATTGATGTTTTGGTTTAGGGTTGCCATGAATGATTAGAGATAAAAAGAGAGAGACAGAGAGAGGGGAGAAAGAAGAGAAAAAAAATAGAAAAAATTTTTTAAAATCAAAAAATGGATTTTTGAATATACAATCTTAGGCATGTGTGTGTGTGTGTGTGTCGAAGTGTATACATGTAAGAAAAATAATAAAAAAATGAGTATTCTTTTATAAGTTTGTGCCTTGTGGTACTCCACAAGTAAAATGCTCCCAAACAAATAAAAAAAACTTAATAATCATGATATATATACTTAATAATCAAGATAAAAAAACAAATAAAAAAAGTAAATACTTAATAATCATGATATATATATATGTATGTATGCATGTATGTATGTATGAATATATGTATACAAGTATACATAATACTATGGTATGGTTTGGGGCATCCTACATGTTAAAGTGCTCAAATAAATAAAAAACAAAAATGCTATAATCATGATAAATAAATAAATAAATAAGATATGCACACATGTATGCACGCACGCACATACATACATGCACACACGTACATACACACATACACATGTATATATTCAAGAAAAATAATAAAAAAAATGAGCATTCTTTTAAAAATCAGGGGTGATTATTGTATAACAAAAGTAATAAAAATAATGCATAGAGGTACCGCCTAGTAAACAAGACTCTTGCATAAGCCTAGGATTTGTGAGTTTAATATCTTGAGAATTTATCCCTGAAAATCATAAAGGTTATATTGTTATGTCAGATAATTCACAAAATAGTAAAAATAACAAAATTTTCTATTACTGGACAAGAGTACTTATTATCATACCAGTGCATGATCTCGTAATATATCTCATACTTCATTATATTTACCTTAGGGTATATATTATGTATGATGCTTGAAGTTAGGGTAAATTATATCTTTATTAAGTTAAAATATCATATGAACATTCATTTTTTTTATTTTTTTTTATTTTTTTTATTTTTATTTATTTTATTTTTATTTTATTTTTATTTTATTTTTATTTTATTTTATTTTATTTTTATTTTATTTTTATTTTATTTTTATTTTATTTTTATTTTATTTTTATTTTATTTTTATTTTATTTTTATTTTTTTTTATTTTATTTTTATTTTATTTTTATTTTATTTTTATTTTATTTTTATTTTATTTTTATTTTATTTTAGTATTTTTATTTTATTATTTTTATTTTTTTGTATATTATTGTTTCATGTATGATCACAATTCATTATGGAGATGTATTTATTAGAAAATATATAATAATCAAATTATAATGAATTTATTTAAAATATCAAAGTATTGCGCACACACAAAGTAAAATATCAAAAATTTGATTGAAGATTTATGTTGGGTTAATTTTACAAGCTTTTTCTTAACAACTTGATTGGGAAGGCGGTCATTGTAAAACGCAATCGAGGATGGAATACAAATGTGAGCTACCTTGTGTTCTTTTCATGTGCATTGCATTCTTTTCTCTCTTTTTTTTTTTTGGGTTCTTTCAGGTATCCTTGCTTCAGTGGATTCCTATATGAACTTACAGGTGTGCAAAAATTCAATACCATGCAGCCTGTTATTTCAACTTTCATTTCCCTTTTGTTTGACACTTTGTAACTTTCTTATAATTAACCATGTACTAATGCGTGAAGCTGGGCAACATAGAAAAATATGTTGATGGGTAGTTCACTGGAAGTCTTGGAGAAATCTTGATTCGGTAGTTTAAAAAAAAGCTCATGATTATTGTGTTGTGAAATTTCTAGTAAATTACAGTTGATGTTGCATGTGCTTGTCTATCTGTTTATCAGTGACATTGTGTTGTATTCTTTATTGGTTTGTAAATGTGGTTTGTTATGCTCCATGGTGCAGGTGTTACATTGTTCTCTATCTATGAGGAGTACCAGAGGACAAAGAACTAGAAGATGCTGATCATGCCTGAGAGACCTATATGTGTGTTTTTTAAGCACTAGATTATTTTTTTCTATTATCTTTGATGGTATGTGTATTTGCATGAAAGTACATGTGTCTGTGTTTACACACACACGGGCACATATATACATGCACAAGTATACCTACATGACACTGATCGTAAGGTTAAAAAAATACTGTTGGAAGAGCAACTAGATACAAAAAAGGCATTGGCAGATAAAAGGAAGGAGTTGGAGGTGGAGGGGAAATGCAGACTAGAACTAAAAAAGCAATGTAGATGGCCTTGGAGGGACATGCTCGGGTGCTAGAGCAGTATGCAGATCTTGAGGAACTGGAGGAGAGAAAGCAATGTTAATTTCTCAGACAGATTATACTTTATGCCCTCTTTTTAGATACATTGATGAATAATAAGATGTAATCAAGTTTTGTTATGTTTCTGTTTTAACTATCTAATATATTGTATCAGAATATTTTATTAACTAATTTTATTTTTTGTTAATTATAAATAATGGTTTATAGTTTATGCTTTTATTAAATTTAATATAAAAATTTTAAAATATGTAATTAAATTTTATGTAAAAAATTAAAAATGTGAAAATAATTTTGGAATGAAAATAGTTAGGAATTTTTTCCTCGCTAATTTAGATACGGAATTTTTCCTAGCTAATTTTACTCGGGAATATATTTCCTCATTAATTTTTGTGACAAGCACTTTAGCTTGGGAAAGGTTTCGTCATTAATCCGTCATTATTCCACTTTGGTGACGAAAAACCCCATTTGGCGAGGGAATTTTCCCTACCTATTTGGGATTTTTCTTGTAGTGATATTTGGGTGATAATGGTGCGTTGACAAGTTGTAAATTTTGTAACCATCATCGATTTAAAATGAAAAAGTGATCATAGAAACACTAAAAAAATTTGTCATTCAAGAGGATGTATTATTTTTTTCTAAGCCCGAGGTTGCAACGATTGTATGCTTCAAAAGCAATGGCAACACATATGCGATGACATGATGAACATTTTCAAAAAGATGAGACAATGTGTTATCCATCTAATTCTTAGGCATGAAAGCATTTTAGCCACGTATATCCTTCATTTTCTTCGAAGAGTCGTAATGTGAGATTGAGATTATGTACTAATGGTTTTCAGCCATTCGGACAGTCATGACAATGGTATTCATCATTACCAATAATAGTTACTCCATATAATTTGCAACCATGGATGTGCATGAAAAACACTTACCTCTTCATATCTATAATTGTTCCTGGGCCTAACAATCCTAAGAACAAGATAGATATTTTCTTTCAACCTTTGATATCAGAATTGAAACAACTTTGAGAAGTGGGTATGCAAACTTATGATGTATCAAAAAAACATAATTTTCAAATGAAAGCTGCACTCATGTAGACTATTAGCGATTTTTTTTGCATACTCAATGCTTTCAGGTTGGAGTACATCCGAAAAACTTGCTTGTCCATATTGCATGGAACATTCACAAGCATTTACATTGACTAATGGTCGTAAGACAACTTGGTTTGACAATCATCGTAAGTTTCTCCATTATGATCATGCATCCAGGCATAACAAAATCTCTTTCCTCAAGAATAGATTAGAAATGGTAATACCACCACCTATAATGACCAGTGAACAAATCCTAAAGCAAATAAATGATTTGGTGCTGAAAAAAGGTCACTGATATTAATTATGAAGTTATTAATGGTCCAATTTTCAAGGCTTGTGGGTAGAATAAATAGAATATCTTTTGGGATTTGCCATATTAAAGCTCAACTATAATTAGACACAATCTAGATATGATGCATATTGAGAAGAATATTTTTGAAAATTTGTTTAATATAGTTATGCATGTTTAAAAAAATCTAAAGATAATGAGAAGGCAAGATAATATCTAAAGGTGGTGTGTCAAAGGCATGAGTTGGAAAAAAAATGAAGCTACAAGAAACTTTCACAAGGCATGCTACACACTGGATTAACCCAGTAAACAAATAATGTGTGAATGGATGAAAAATCTAAATTTTATGATGGTTATGCTTCAAATATGGTAAGGTGTGTAGACATGAGAAAGTACAAGTTGTTTGGGATGAAGAGTCATGATTTCCATATATTCATGCAACAGTTAATTCCTATTGCTTTCCGTGAGCTCCTTCTGACAAATACATGACAAGATTTGACAGAGTTAAGCCTATTTTTCAAATGCTTAACTTCAATAACAATTAAAGTGGAAGATATAGAAAGATTAGAAAGAGATATTTCAATTATTATTTGCAAATTAGAGCGTATAATCCCTCCTTGTTTCTTTGATTCAATGGAACACCTTTTAATATACTTGCCTTATGAGGCAAAATTTTTTTGGTCCAGTACAATACCATTGGATGTATCCTATTGAAAGGTTAAAAGTTAAATATTTTGCCACATTTTATAATTTAGTGAATGATTTGAAATTATTTTATACTTAATTTCCAAACTTGTTGTTATAGATTTCTTGGACATTTGAAGAAGAATGTCACTAACAAGGCCAAGGTGGAAGGTTCAATTTGCAATGCTTACTTGGTAGAAGAGGCATCTAATTTTTGTTCACATTATTTTGTTCCTCATGTGTATACAAGAATGCAAAATATGCCTTGTAATGATGATGGCAGTGATGGTGATGAGATTGAAGGGACACTTCCAATATTTAAACTTTCCGGTCAACCATATGGATGATCAATATCTTGAGGTTAATATTGAAAGTGAGTATGAGGCTGCACAAACTTTTGTTTTCTTGAATCGTGAGGACGTTGATCCATATGTGTAGTAAGTAAAAAAAATATCTCTTCATTCACTTAAAATGATATTTATTACTTATGATACTTGTCTTAACTATTTTCTTATTTCATAAGCACGTAAATTCATGCGATAAACCAAATGCACCATACATTGTTAATGAGGATCTTGATGTGAAGCTTGACAAATATTTTGCGGAATGGTTTGAGAACTATTTAAGTAAATAAATAGTGATGTTAATACAACAATTATAAGTTTAAGATGTTAGGATCCTCAATTGACATCGGTTTATTTTATATATAGGCACGTGATAATGTCATTGACAATTAATTCATTAAAAATCTTACCAAATGCCCTTTACGAACCGTCGAGACATTTCCATGTATTTTGTTAAAGGTTACAAATTTTATACAGAATCACATGGTTCTATGAGGTCAACTTCAAATAGTGGAGTTTGTATAAAGGGAACAAGTTATAGCAAGACATATAGTGATTAATATGGCAGGCTAATAGATATTTTGCAGCTAGAATATACAAGGCTACCAATTAAATGGACTATACTTTTCAAGTGTAATTAATTTGATCATATTGTTAATGTTGGGATAAAGGTTCATAAAAAATATTTTTTGGTTGATGTTAACCATAAGCACAAACTAAGCAAAGATGAACCATTTATACTTGCTATGCAAGCTGCACAAGTATATTATAGATGTTCTAGAAGACAAGTTTAATTGGTTAGCAGTATGCAAAGTTAAAGCTAGGCATCTTATAGATGTTCCAAAAGCCGTTGACAATACAGTAACTACTAATATTACATTCCAAGAAGATGAGTTAGTTAATCAAATGCTCATAGTTGAACAACCCATTGATGCACAAAGAAGCATTGATGAATCTAGTTTATTATTGAATGATGCTGATGGAGAACATGTTGATTTAGCTAAAGATGACAATGAACTCTCAGAGGAACTATTACTTGAGTCAGAAATAGAAGAGATAGATGAAACTGAAATTGAATATGAAGATGTTGAATCTAGTGATATTGATAGTGATTACCATTAATTTATTTATATTTATTTTGCACCATATCATGTTATGGTTCATATTCTTAATGGTTAAAGGATATATTTGATCTTTATGGAAAAGCTCGTTGTTCATGCAAATGTGCATTGGGTTTTATCCAATAATTATTGATGTAATATTTGTCCATTTCATATTGTGATTTTTTCTAGCAATTATCATAAATGTGTAAAAATGCTATTTTTTTTTCTTAATTTGTTCATTTCTATGGATATTTTATTTTTTCAACAACTTACTTGAAATGACAAGAAGCCAAAGCATCAACATAAGAAAATCTGTTACAAAGAAATCCCAGGACATTACTAGACAGAGGACTACACATCTTCACCGTCCCCAATTGGTTCTATACATACACATACATCAACACCAATTCTACCTCCAGTTGCTCCAAATACAACTTTTCCACCCTCATCTCGAGCTGCTACTATAAGAGCACCTTCCACTTCTCTACATTTAGGTTTACAAGTAGTAACTACTGGTGCTCAATGTACAAATTCATCAACAACACCTTCTATTTCAAGTTCACAGTCAGCAGCTCCTTCACCAGTATATTTTGTGCCTACATCTGAGCATACAATATCTAAAAATTGATTATGTGTCTACTTACGCAACAATTTATAAGTAACTTACATTCTGATTTTTGTATTTAGGGTTTGGGGGTTAGGGTTTAGGAAAAAATTTTTATTCTATTTGAAATTTATATTAAGAAATTTTGAATTTAAATGGTTACTTGCACCAGTCGTGTACCAAAAAAATGGACATGTAATTATTTTTTAGCTCACATGTAGTGCATTTGTTCATATAGTCCTTGTTTTGAAAATATTTCTATTACAATGGTTTCACCTTCTTGCTATCTCTTTTTTTTATTCCTACTTTGTTTATATTCATTTATAGTTTGTAGTTTATAACCATATTGACCATTTTCTTGCAAGATTAGAAAGATTTTTGAGGAAAAGATAGACAAGGAAGGGATCAATTGGAAGTTTGTTTTTGGGGAAACTAAGAATTTCTATTATGATGAATTTATGGTATGAAATTAATCCAATTTATTTAATGCAATTTAATAAAAATTTTAAATTTATCTTCATGTCAAAGAAGCTATTTTTGGAAGTTCTTACCGTGCAACTAATATATATTCTTGTAGAAATAATGTATTTGGGATGAGACCTTAAATGCACTAATGAAGCCAGCATGGTTGTTCAAAGCAAAATGCTAATACTAAGACATGATGTTTGATATAAAGATAGAAGGAAAGAAGCTAAATTTTGTGTATGAAGACTCATGAAAGAATTGAAAAAAATGGAATACCCTAAAAGTTCAAAAGGTTTGTGATCAAAACTCTAAAAACAGGATGTCCAAGGCCACTATTGATGGGTCTAAACCATCAACGCACACAAGAGACACTGCTACCCATTATGAGCATGGGAAACAACTGGTAATCTTTTATTATTATTTATTTAATTAAATAATAATTTTTCTAATGTTTGGTTTGTGAATTAGTTATGTTTATTTATGTTTTTTTGCAATTATCTCAGGTTTTTAATTTAATTGAATTGTCTCTACATGTGTTGGCTAGAAAACTAGGTCGACCACCCACTGTTCTAGAGTTGTTTGTTCACACGCATATAAAAAATGGCGATGGCAAGACTTTCATTAATGAAAAGTCCAAAGATGTTAATGTAAATTATTTTATCACTTGACATATTATGTCTTATCTTTCATTTAGTTTATAGCTATAATTGAATATGTTTATGTATTTACAGGATGCTATTGAGGCTAAGCGAGAGAAATTAACACAAAACAATGAAATAATAGATAAAAATAATATGTTTCTAGATGCTGTGGGTGGACAACAAAAAGGTCAAGTTTATGGGTTTGGTTCACAAATTACACAATATTATAAATTTGGTTCTACCTCTTATTCCACATCGGCATTTGATGTTTCTCAACAAAATGTGGAGGTACTTCAGCAGCTACAACACAGAATTAATGACCAAGATTTAATGATTAGAGATCTGCGAGGGATGGCACAACAATTGCAAAGGCAATTGGATGAAATGTATAAAGGTGGACAAGTACTAGTATACAATCAACCTTCGCATGACCATGGTAATGAGCATCATACATCTAGTGATGATCATATCTTTGATGATGCTAATTTAATTCCACGGTAGTGAATTGTTTAAGTTTATTTTTATGTAGCTTTAATACTTTTTAACTATTTAGGTAATTTGTTTAATACTTTCGAAATATTTAAGTATTTTTTAATACATTTGTCCTATTTAGAATATTGTTTTTTTATTGGGATATGTTAGTGTTATATTGTTAGGCATAATTGTTATATTTAAATTTGCTTTTAAGATTCTCATAAAATGTGTTTATATAAGGTTTTAAGAGTCAAATTATAGTAGTAAAAATATTTTTTTATATTTATCAATAAATTTACGACGGAATATTTACAAAAGTGGTGAATAATAACTAATAATTACCGATAGATTACCTACACAATCATCGACTAAATACTAACAAAGTGCTTCCATAGCTAAATTACTTATAATTTATCAACGAAATACCGACAAAAGTGGGCATTAATTACTGAGGAATTACATACAAAATTACTAATAAATTTTGTAGCCAATTAATGACAGAATACTGATGAAATACCTATAAAAGTGGTTGTCAATTACTGATAGATTACCAACAAAATCACCAACAAAATACTTGCAAAGTAGATTCATAGCAAATTACCAACAAACTATAGATGAAATACATATACATATTGTTGCAAATTACCGATAGATTACCTACAAACTTACCAAAAAAATACCAATGGACTTTCAGTAGGTAAATTATCGATAAATTACTTATAGAATTTTGTTGGTATTTCATTTCCATTTTGTAGAATTCTCTCAACTTTACCAGTTTACCTACCACTTTTTCATAATTTACCAACAGAATTTTCATAGGTAATTTACCAACGAAGTGATTTTTCATCGATAATTTATTTACCTATGCCACAACAACCTACGAAATATAGTTTGTTGGTATTCCGTAGGTAAATTTAATTACCAATGTAATTTTTTTTATTGCCTACAGAATTTTCTGTAGGTAAATTATCATTTTGTTGTAGAGTGTGGTCTCAATTTCAACACGCCACCTACACGACTCACTACAAAGATTTAAGGAAAGCAGGATAATCCAATTCCTCATCCTTCGAGAAGTTTAGAAGGAAAAAACATTCGAGCCTATAACGCAAGATTAAATTGTCATATTATAACAAACATCTATTCTCTTATAAGAATTCATACTCCTAACAATTTTAGAGAGGAAAGAAGTAAAGGAAAAAAAAAGATCCTAAGACTAGCCCATTAAGTCTTAGAGTTAGTTTTGGTATTGCTAGGGCCATCCTCGTAGGGAGAGAAAAAAGAGAAGAAAGCTCCACTGATCTCGTTTTTAATGTGACTCCTGATAGATAAGATCATAAAATACCTAATAAGGGGGGTTCCATGAGCCTACTTTCCTTTTCGAGTAACTTACCGTCACAATGCTTGGAAAAGACAAAAAGAAAAAATAGGAAATTCCTATTCATGCATCAATAAGAGGAAGGGTCCATGAATCATATAGAATTTCATCCCAAGCTAGCAATAGAGAAAATAGACTAGAAATATTGCATTTGGAATTTTATCTTACTAGATGGCTATTCATGACTAAAGATAGGGGGAATAAAATAAGGTACAACCTAACTTGAATTACTTATGAGATTTTTTTCTTTGTTGTTCTAAGTAATTATAAAATGAATGTCTCTTTTTTTCTGACTGCTCCTATGTCGAGTTCTTTTCGGTATTTACATAATCAAACTTAGTGTAGTGGTACTCTTCGGTCCACTAAACTAAATCCAACCAAGAGTTGGCCCTTAACCAAAGATGAGATTGCTCGACTTCGACATTCAATCGCATAGTTTTGCACATTAAAGGTTATGGACAATGATAGTGATAGATTAAGTCCAAAAATCTAAACATTAGACCATATTTGTTAAATTGACTTAATTGGTCTTTTCGATTAGGACGTAGGCAAACCACATGTGGATCAAATATTTTTTCAAAGGGTGTCTAAGAAGTCACAACATGCTTCCTCATACCACTGGACATAACATATGAGAGATTCCACCCAATATCTGAGTATGACTCTCTCCACATAGAAGTCATCTTCTTCATTGAGCTTATGCTCCAAATCCTCACACACAGACAATACTTGTCATCTGGATGCCACGACTCCAAAAGAAAATATCACACATTCCCAGCTAATCATAGACCAACCTAAGGAGGACCAGAGAGCTTCTTTTATAAAGTACTTACAGGTTCATATTATTATATTAGACTACTTTCACACACCTTAGAGAACTGACAAGGTATTAAAGGGGACCTCTTCCTACAAGAAAGAGAGTGCTAGGTTTAAAATATTATAATGCATTCCATATTATTAGAAAGTAGTAGACTATGTAGGAGATAGATTGATTGATAGTATGATAGAGGAGAAGCTAGAAATCAAGAACTAATATCAGATAAGCAGTAGTGGCAACATAATCTTTTTCAATTTAATTTCATTGCTATGTTGGATGCTAATTGGATTCAGGTTGGCTTCCTATCTATAAATCAAGGTGTGAAGCAAAGCCACAAACTCCTAATTCTTTTGCTTTAGCATGAAAGAATGGTATGAGAGTCAAAAGAAGACTCAACTATCAAGTTCGCCAACTGAAGAAAAGATTTAGAACAACATGGTGAGGGAAGAACCTTAGAGAACTAAAAGGGACTTAAAGAAGATCAATGCAAATCCTAAAGAAAAGATATTTTCTATCTTAGCTTCATGTGCATAGAAGTAAGATTGAATCTATTCTTAGGTGTCATATCTTGAAATAGTGCAACAGGATGATAAAATGAAATTAACATTACCATTACTAGAATCGTCCGGTATAACCTTTAAAAGAACAATAGCAATGAATTCCCCTAGTTATGCATTGATGATACAGATGTTAGGTATTATAATTCAATAGTTTGGAATCCTTACTACATGAAAGAGAAATTCAAGAGCAAGAAGGCTAACTCCTAATAATGCTATAAGAAAAAGAATCTTTGACCTCCTAAAGAAAGGAAGAAGGGAATGAACCAAATGCAAAATTGATCTAAGACTAACCTCGCTTCTTGCGTTTGAGCTGGAGTTTGCTTATTTTAGTCCATACAATTCTTTCCTGAGTAAACTAACTAGATGTGAAAAAATTTATGACCCTAGCGAAGGTGGCATGTAAACCTGCCATTATAGTTACCAGTAGTTTTCCATTCATAAAAATATTTCCTACATCTCATTGGAATGAAGGCTACTTTAGAACTGTGGAAACTATAAGAGATCATAAAAAGTAACCTTTATCTATGCAAAAGGGCAAGCTGCATCTTTTCAAAATCAATACCAATTAGAATTCCAAATTTTCTGATCTAATCAAATAATGAACATCTTCCGCATGATTGGAAATTTCTCAAGCATGACCTAATGTCCCATCCCAATAAAATGTATTTATTAACCACCCCTAGCGACTTCCATAAGCCAACATTAGCTCATGCTCAATAATCTAAATTTATTAGGAGTCAAAACTCTTAGTAAATCCTCCATATGAATGAGCACATTCTCTTAAAATATGTAATAACCAAAGCTATCATGACTACTATGATGCTCTATGAGGCCAGTTCCCTGTAATAAGATGGAATATAAAGAGATTATTGCAAAAATATGAATACAAGCATGGAGTGAGCAAATGTTTGATGTATTCCACTAATTCAATGGACAATTAAAAAAGTGATCTAGTAAGCGGGCAAGAAGAATTTTTTGTTGTTACTAATTTGTTTCTCATGGTATATTCTCTATACCCCCTTAAAATTTTTCCTAAGAAGTAGAGCTATCCCCAACTTACTGTATCAAATAAGTTTTCAACAAAATATTTTCGATTAATTTTTAGGTACTCTCAATTAAAAGAAAAAGGATATAGTTCAAGCCCGACACACTAACTATAGACTCTCGATCTTTATCTTCAGAGTGCTTTAGACTCTCCATTTGCCTCTTTTGAATGTTTGTGATGGAAAAGAAAATAATGCATATACCATTCTACTATTCAAAAAAATATAAATTATCTACTAACCATGTTCTCTGTATTGGCCTATATTATGATGCTATCGATAGAGGAACTTGATATATTAAATGGAATGGCACTAGTTCTAAAAGGAAGGGCCTACTAATAGAAAAAGGTCGGGGAGAACCATTCAAGAATAGAGATGGAAATGGCTCTACTGTAATATATGATAAAGGAGAATTCATAAAAAACTATTCATTTCTAGAAGATGAGAAAAGTGCAGGCTACTCTTTATTATTAGAAGAGAGATGCTAGTTTCCAATTGTTAAATAAAAAATTGCGACCTTGATTCCCTTGGGATTCAAGTTCCCCTGATGCACGGAAGGTGTGGGAAAATCCATTGGTAAAAAAGATCTAGAAGATACTGATCCAATAGGCATGCCTACTAAAATAAATTAAGGGGGGGGTAGAAGAACTCATACTCATAGAAGGTAACATGTCTGGTCGGCAAGCCTTGAAGAAAGAATGAGAAGGATCAAAATATCAAAAGCCTTTCTTTTCTAAGCCAAGGAATGCCCCTTAAAAAACATTTTTTTGCATAAGGTGAAACTTTTGAATATAGATGGTCGAGCTACTGACAACTGCTAGGGTTCACCAAAATAGAGGTGCTCCATGAAAGACTATTGAGTGACCCGCTAAGCTAGTCCAATGAGTCACTGCTTAAATGGTGTGTTTAACCCATTCTATCGAAATCCGTGTGTTTAACCCACATATTTTGAAATTTAAAATCGCCTTTTATTGGTTGGCTTTTATGAATTTTTATGAGCAATGGGTTATGATCCGAACATGTCCTGCTTAAATGTCTTAGGCCCGTAACTCCATGAGTCACTGCCCATTTAGCATTAAACATGACCCTGTCCAGTCTTGCCCAAATTGCTCCTCTTTTATGCCAGTTATTACACCAGGTGTAGTTTGAGCCAATATACTCCACCTCCATTAAGTTGGCACTGGCGATACAATCGTTGAATTGTGACATCGCCAGTGCATTTGGGGTTTTTCCATCTTTCTTTTCTTGTGCATTTCTTATAACATTAAAATCTCCTATAATCCATGGAATATTTTTTATTGCGATGTTCTGCATTTCTTTCCATAGATCTAGTCTATCTTTTTTATTATTTTTTGCATAAACCACTGATAATATTTCTTCTGTGTTCGAGTTAGTTTTAAAATTAACTATTTGTTCTGTGTCTTTTAATATAATAATATCCATATAGTTATGCCACATAATCCAGAGTTTACTATTCAAGTTTGCATATGCATTTTTAAATACTAATTTTTCACTATATTTTATTATTTGATCTTTCTCGACCATAGGTTCTGCTATAATTATTAAAGAAATTTTGTATTTTTATTAATTGTTTCAATGTATTAATTGAAGGGGTATTTGCTACCCCTCTAATGTTCTAGTAAAGACACCTATCCATTAATTATTGACTTTACTTGTAATCTCGTAGTGCATTTCGACTCGTATGTCTTGTTCAAATATTTCTTGTTATTTCTTGGTGTTTTAGTTGAGCTAGAAAAAATATTCATTATTTCGTTATATTTTACTTGCTGCTCAAGATGCATAGCCATCCTCTTAATGGTTTCCATTGCTTGATCTCTGGAGAGGTTATCCCAATCCTCCTCATAAATATCCAAATCATCCTTTACCTTTTCCAGGGAGCCTTCACCCTTAACTTCTTCTTCACTTAATGAAGGGCAGCTGAAAATCTCCGCATCCTCATCTGGAAAATCCAGAAGGTCTTCATCCATCCAGCTGTAGTCCTCCAGCATTTCCTTTAATACTCGCCGAGCTTTAAGTTTCTTCCCTCTTTTTCTTCTAGTTTTCACCCTCTCCCACCCTTCTTTCATATCTTCTCCCTCATCTCCTACATTAGGTTCCTCTATTTGTATAGTACCCTCTTTTTTAATCCTATTCCTCTTTTCCACTCTTACCCCCTCTCCTTCCCTTTCACTTGAAAAAACAACCATTGAACCCCCCCCCCCCCCCAACTAGCTTTTCCATTTGCTCTTTCGGTATACTCTCCTCCCGCCTAACCCACTTTTCTGCCCACCTACCTCTACCCTCCTGCCTCCTCCCTATTTCCTTCTCCTGTTTTCTCACTCTACATACATCTAAGTCGTGTTCTAACCTTCTACAGCCAAGGAAGTATGAAGGTAAATTTTCTGGAATGGCAGTTTGCCAAAATCCTTCTTCCTCTTCATTGCCTATCCATATTCTGTTAGGCGGCTACTTGAAGAGATTATACTCTACACATACTCAGGCAGCACATGTTCTTATCATTGAGGTGGTAGCTTCATCCCGAAGCATGGGTTTACCCAAGCAACTCGAGATAGCGTGAAGGGCATGCACATTATATAGAAACAATGGTAAGTTGGGCAGAAAAAACCATACCGGAGCAATGGGGGCTTCCTCGAGTGGGCTAAAGCTTTTCATCCACTTCAGTATTCACATGGGGAAGCCTTCGACATGCCAAAGACCCCTCTGCCACAGTCAGTAGTAGTCTTCTACCAAGCAGCAGTGTAAAAATATATGCCTCGCGTCATAATCCACGAACTTCACATTTCCTTTAAGCTTCAATGTAGAGATGAAGTTCTGAAGCTCGTTTACGCGAGGTCTGCCATGGGAAAATTTCCCTACAAGTGTATACTCGAACGGTTCCAGGAACCTATGCATCTGCTCCATGGAGAAAAAAATTGCGGGACTCCCGTTTTTGCTTCCGAAGCTTCGTGAAAGAGGCGCGGTCCCTCTTGTTATCGAGGCAAAGGATTTATTATTTAATGATAAATCCTTTTTATCCATTCTTAGCTTGATAAGAGCTTGTTTCGGGGCAAGAATGGAGATTTTCTCTCTCTAGAAAAAGGGATTTTCTCTCTCTAGAAGTTGAGTGCTCTTCTTTATTGGGTTATAGATTCCTCCATTAGAGGAATCTATAATGGACATATTTTGAAATTCATATTTTGAAAGCTGGCTCCACCACTCTCTCATTTTATCAAAATTCCACACAATAAAAATTCACACACTAATTACCATAAGATTCCTACTCTCTAGAAAATATATACCCGTTTGACCTAATTTCATTCTATGATATCATTAAAATTCCAAAATTCCGTGTGTTTAACCCATTGATATCATTAAAATTTCGAGAGAGGGAGAGAGGGAGAAAGGGATTTTAAATTCATATTTTGAAATTCCACACACTCTTCTAGAAAATCTCTTGCCCTCACTAATAAAGACTAATTAGTGAAAGCTGGCTCCACCACGTTAAGGTTGTTAACCTGTTGCATGGGTAAGTCATTTGGACACTCATTAGTCTGGAAGGAATCTATTAGATGGAAGATGGGTATCATACTTATGTCCTTACTCAATCCCTGGACTCTAAACCTTTTGGCGAACTCTGCTGAGCTGGTGGTGGAGATCAAGGATTTATAATAATTGTTTTAAACACATTATCGACCAAGGGATATCTTATAAACTCTAGCTACTTTCTAATCTATAATAAGTAAATCTTCACCGAGTACTTCATGGCTGTCAAAAATGTGACCTGGTGTGCTATGCACACCATAAATTCAAATATTTTGAGTAAGTATAAACTAAGGCCAAGCGGAGTAAGATCCAAGTGAATGTTCGCCCCTAAAATAGGCTAGAGAGTCCTTCTTTATGAATGGAACCTCAAAGAAAGTAAGGGCTATTGTTGAATTAACATCACTAGAAGTGAACGGCTGACCAAAACAAACCTTAAACACTTCGAAGAGATATATTATACCAAAATAGACAAATTTCAAATCAAAAAAGAAATAGGTTTTACTGCCAACTTTTTGATCAGAAGATTTATCCTAATGGAGGGTTTTATCCACGGGAAGCCTCCTAAGCACTTGCATTAGCCAATAATGGACCAACTTCAACAGCTCCTTATCTGAGCTCGCTGTGAAGCTTCTCTATATGAGGGCTTTTGTTCTAGATGTCTAATCAAGATGAGTATTCTCTATGTATGGGTGCACCATTAATATATATAGGTATTGTGAGCCATGCTTCATTAGAAGTTAATGTCCCATGGATGGATCAGTCAGAAAAAAACTAATCTTAATCTTACTAATTTTTTTCACAATTCATGATAAATTATACAATGTGTTATGGGTTGACTATAGTATTCAGAAGCCTCTAGATATTGACTCGCCTCCCCTCTCTCTTCAGCAAAGTGGTTTCACTTTGCTCTTCTCTCTAGCGAGAGGGCTTCAGGTGATTTCCTCATGAAATAGATGTAAAGACAAATCCATATCTCTTGGGGCATGGTTTTTTTTACCATAAGTGACTCAAGTTGAAAGTTCTTCCAGTTCTATCTGACTTATCAAGTAACTCATGTCGTACTTCTATAAGAAGAATTTTTTTTTTCAATGTCTAGGATGTCTCAATGAGCTTATCTCATATCTGCTCACTTGCTGTTTTCTTTTCGGGTATAAGAATTAAGTTAGCTCTAAGATGTTCCAATCCTCTTACTATTAGGAATCAATCTAGTTATATGGGGCATCAATAAGAGAGGGTAAGATTTGAGAAAGAATAGGGGTGATTATAAAAGGTGTGAATGACTGAAGGAATGAAGAGAAGCCATAATGGCGAAGGACTTAGAGACTAAGGTAAAAAAAAGTTAATCAGTCTATTGGATCCATAGGTATTCTAGACTCTTCCTAGTACTAATCTATTGTAAAAAGGTAATTTGTGTAATCAGCTAATCGAGCAAGTAATCCACTTGGATGCATTCCTACCTCAGTTATCCCTGGCATTGGCATTAAAGGAGAAGGATTTGCTGCTTGATTATAAACTCAATCCCCCTTCTTCACCTAAGGCAGTGACTTTAGGCTTCCTTGAAGAAAGGGGGCTAACCCTAATGTCAATCTAAAATGCTAAGCCTAGAGATGCTATATGCTAAAATACTTTAACAAATCATTCGGTATATTTTGGTCAAAATGAGGGGGGATATAAAAAGCAATCCACATGGGAAAGCATTAAGTCAAATGTAGAGAGCAAATAATGATGACAAAGATATGTTGGACAGATGAAAAGCTACAATAAAATGAGTGGCTATCTGTAGTAGTCCCACTACATTGGTGGATAAGATGCAAATAGAGATGGTCAGCTCGAAGAAAGTACCACATGCAAAACTGTCTAGATAGAATTTTGGCCCATTAAAAAAGGAGTTTAGAAAAGAAAAAAAATTCCCGGTAAAAGGTATATTCTCTTATTTATACAAACATAAAAGATGGTTATTAATGAATGGATTTCCTCAGTACAACAATGTTATATGCTTAACACATGCAAGTTTAATGGGGTCATTTCATGGGAAAAGGTTGGATTAGATTCCCAACATATAAACAAGAAGTCAAAACTAGGCCTTTAGGAGCTGTATCTACAAATGAGTCAAATTCTCTATGACATCTAAATTACTTGTCACCTTCAAAGCCTTGGCTAAATCAATTTGGTGCAAAAAAAAGAGCATATATTGCTCACACTGCTTATTCAACAACTGATAGGCTAACCTCTTTAACTTCTTCAAGGTCTCTTTCAAACCAATAAGACTCTTATCCTTGTCTTTCATGTAGTCATTCCTCTACTTTGTTCCCTTTTGTGCTTGCTTTAACCTTTGCCTTTGTCTTCATCCTATCGAGAACAACAAAAGCACTCATGGCACTACATCATCACAACTTCTATGAATAGATTTGCAGCGGCAACTTCGATTCCATCAACACATTAATAAAAAATAAAGAAAGTCCATAGGAGACCAATAAGAGTTTAGTTGGAAGCCTAAGCTAAGAAGATATGAATTAAGCAACGGATCCCTTGGTAGGGGTTTAGCTTTCTTGTTGTAGTAATTGAGAACATCTATCCTTCCTTTTTTATGAGCATGCATAATTTCCTTTCATGCTTCCTTAGGCATGTCTATCTTTTGGAATTTCATGTTGGTCTATGTAATCCTATATAAGCAACTTTTTAGTGTAGAAGCAAAAAGTATGGTGTGAGTTGGTTGAAATTGGTGTTACACGATGTTCAGAATCAGCCATAAAAAGTTATTACCTATAACACCAATCATGAGTTTTTCTTCATTCCTCTAGTATATCATCTTTACACATTTAATGTTAGGTTTTTCAAAAGACTTTTCCTGTCATTTCCATTTAAGTCTGATTCAGATCTCTTTGTAGTTTCTTTTTCCTATCACACTTTTCTTTGAAATGATAAAAAAAATAGTACACTCAAATTGTATTATTTTAGTGCTTCTTGCTTTCCAAATATCTTACTTCTACAATTAGTAGGTCATCGGGTTCTTCAAATAAGTTATGTTTTCCATGATTTTCCCATGTTACAACTTTTGTACAAATTCTCTCAATCCAAAATTGATTGGCTAAATATTATATTAATGAGCCTAGGCTTGTCTTTTTTATATAGTATTCATTCTTTTGGCTCTTAGAATCACTTCTAGTAGTGGTTGGAGCAACTCACAAAATCCAATCACTTTACCTACTTTATTGCCTCCGACCCTTTACGCTACCTCTATTAAAATAGAATGGTTTCATGTTCCTTTATCGATTTGTTATTCCTTTTCATTCATATTTATCTTTTTTTTTTAATTTTGGTCTCAATTAGTTTATAGGATTGAATGGCCAATTTTTATTTGAACCCTCAATTTGATTGTTTATTAATTCTATCAAATACAACATCCTTAGTGCATAAGGGTCAGCCAGTTCTAGTAAGAAAAAGGATGCACATTTGTTCCTTTTCTTTCTTCAATTCAACTACACAAGCTTGGGTCTAACATAAGTGGGAGCTAGAGAGAGTGAATAACCTCAAATTTATACCTTTCATTATGTTGGAGTACAATAAAATACATTTGCAGCTCCTTTTGATGGGGATTGAGTTGGAGTCCATGTCTCCTCACATTAGTCTTGGTATCAATATGTGAAATCCCCATGTTAATATTTTGCTTTCCACCAGTCTTTATACAAGTCCCTAGTTCATACTTATAGTAGTAGTCTCTAGGATAGTTGATTCTCTTCTTAGGTAAGTGAGTAGGCAAGATAGTGTTAGATAGATTGATAATATAGAGCATATGTATACCTAAGTTTTGTTCCAACCATTAGGATTGATCCAGTTGGAGTGGTCCTTTGATATGTAGTATTCATCAATATATATTGATCTTTTTCCTGTGAATTACTAGTCAAGAGGTGTAGGAGTCATTTCGAGGGTCTTGATTGCTATTATCATTATGCCAAGAAATAGACAAATACAAGAAGGGGTTTTGATACTAGGAAATTGGATTGTTTTACTTTATTCTTTTGATTAGGCTTCTCCTTTTGTTAGCCAATGACATTCTTGCTCTTTATTTGTGAGCTACTTCCATTGTGAGTTTCAATCAAAGTTTTTTCATCAGTTTAGATTTCCTTTAATGCATGTGTAACAGGATGGGTTGGATTCATTAACTATATGTGTATGTCCTAATGAGCTACGACGATGAGTAAAAGTATGAGCTCATCTATGTACTCTGAGAAAGGAGAAGATCGAATGAGCTCTACTTAAGGAGCATTGCCTGTGTGAGAAAATGTCGTGGTGATATAAGATCAGGAAGAGTGGGATGCTCAAGAAAAAGGAATTATATCTGATCTTCCTCACACCATTGAAGATGCTTCAATTGGTTTTCTTCTATCATCCATGCTATTAGTAGTCTATGGAGGCAAATCTTTAGGAGCGCAACAACACTCACCGATCTAATTTTCTATCTGCTTATTAATGCAATGGATCCATTATTCCATATTCAAATGTTGGGCAATAAACTCTTTTCATCAAAAATTTTAATGAACTCATAATAAGAAAAAATGCAAAGTATCAAGTTATGTTATTTAGCTTGTCAAAAAATAGGGTGATTGTAGAGAACAGAGTGGTAGGAATGCCTGACTTTAATATGTTTTTATGTTCTCTTTTTTCCCATAATCTATGCGACTATACTCAATTTGAGGACTAGACTAGCTATTTCAAGGGGAAGCTCCTGGTCTGTTAGTAGGAGCTTATTGTATATGCATTGTATGTTCCTCGCCCCACAAATTAAATCCCTCTACACTTTACACAAGTACTAACATTAATGCTAAGAGATATGTTGGTGGGTAGTGAACTCATTCAAAAAGAAAAAAAAGAAACGAGCGAATTGACTTAGCTACTACTTCCAAAGCCCCAAACCTAATTATTTGATTGCTTGTCCTGATTGATGAGTTGGGAAGATTGATTGGTAGATATAATATAGGAAAGAAGAACTGCAATGGGATTGGAATAGAATGAATTCAAAGATTTAGGCAAGGCTAGCAAGGAGATCATACTATATGATAGAAACCATAGTATAAAGTAGCGATAAACAAGAATCAGATGGGCATCACATACATGGAATGGTAGACATAGAAAGGAATGTACACTCTAAAAAAATTATGTAAATGAATACCAATGATTTGGACAAGGACAAGTGCTTAGAAGGAGGGCATTAAGGAAACAAATAATGGGATGCGAGATGCCACAAAACAAGCAAACTAAGCCCAACTCTTTTTCTTGCTCCTCCATAGTTTTTTTTTGGAATGCCTCTGTCACAACACAAAAATAGAGGTCTATGAGAGAATCTTATAAATGCTGACTATATTTTACTTCCTTATAGTGCTTTGCCTACTATCTTTGAAGAATGTCTCATTCCAAGGTGAAAGCTTTTTAGAGCATTATACTCAAGCCTCATAACTTATAACTTATAAGTTGGCTTTCATAGGCTTTCTACAAAAGAAAAAGACTGCTCTCTATTTTTTTTTGATATATTATTAATTTCATTACCAAAAATGTTGTACACCCTAGGGCATTTTCAAACTATTATATTCTTTGCAAAAAATAATGTAAATTTCTGTTATGATTCTCCTTATTAAATTTTCTGCATTTTGAGCTTTTCCTTTGTAGAGTCTTCTATTACTTTCATGCCAGATGTGGTACACCAAAGCTACAAATGAAGCTTTACGAAGGTTATTTTTTGAGTTTCATCCAAATATATCTTCTTGATGGCTTTAAAACCCAAAGAGATCGAGTTTGTATTTTCTTTGAAATCTATCCAAGTTTTCAACTCTTCCATAATGTACCTAAAAAACCAACATTCAAAAAAAATGTGATTAAAAGTTTCTGTATGGCTGTAGAATTCACAATTGGTATTACTTAGACTGCTCTCTACTAATTGAATGTGTCATGGTCGTGCTTCTTGTGAGGAAGTGAAAGATGGTGGAGAAATACTATAATGACTCACTTTCCCTAAATATTTTGTCTTCGCCTAAATTCACCTACTTCTAAAAAGCTCAAATTGTGTATCCCATGACTTTTCAAAAAGCACTACTCTACCTAATCAACAATGACTATCTACAACTGAGTCTAGAAAGGAATGTGGTTTTCTTGTCGGGCACACCTAAATGAACCTAACACACTTTGGCTGAATTAGGGAGTGAGGCCCCTTCCCTCAATAGTAATTTGAAGTTTCTTTTGGCCATATGAGGACTAAGGGCCACTTTTACTTACATAGTCAAAAGTTAAGATGAGCTACTATTGTTGCTCAACCCCCTAACACACCAATACTCACAACTGGTCGCACTAAGGAATAATGACTACTTTGTTTTAAGGCTTGAAAAAGCTTACTAGTGTAGGGGTGCTCACCTTTTTTAGCTCCTTCCAGCATATTTCTATAAAATAGATTTTCATCAATATGGTTATTTGCTTTTGTCTCCGAGATGAATAGATCTATCCATACATATATAAGGAGGGATGGGAGCAACTGGAAGTCAAACTTTCTTCTTTAACAGTTGGACCCTTTGGTTGGATCCAATGATTGACTTCTTCTAACAGGCTAGGTGGAATAAAGAGTGACCGGGAAAAGGAAGGAGCTTACCATCTTTTTTGTCTAGTCTAAACTTCATTCAGAATATGTGACCTTGATCGTTACATAGATCCTTGCTGCAGGCTAGTTCAACTGCTCATTTTGTCCTCGCTATATATCTTAGTATTAGGATTCCATTATGGAAAGGATTCAATTCATTGTTTGTCCCCCCTTCATGCTGCAACCCTATTCCTCCTTTAGAATAGGTGGCCCCCCTTCTTTCTCAGAGTTAATTTTCTCACTTGTTGGATTCTAAACCTTGCATGTATATGTATATGGAGTAGTCTTCTATCCTTGTCACTGTTAACCTCTATCTTGTTTAATCACATAATAATTCATAGCTGGATCTTTTTTTGATATGTATTTCTTACTTCAGTCTCTTCTCGTCTCATTTCTTTCATTCAATGACTAGGTACACACTTCACCATAAAAGAAAGATCTTGGTGATATTCATTTCATTTCTTTCTTGGGAATCAAAACCATCTTATTTACAAGGATTTAATTGATTTCTCTAGTCATGACTCAGACTAAATACACTTTTTTATGGATCTGCTTACTCACACTCATATGCAAGACTCCAAGGCATGTTCCACACCCCTTGCATCTAACTCAAAGCTCTTTGCATATGATGTCTCTTTTTGATGCAATAGAATAAAGTATCATTGTTGGCACCCTTCAGTGCCTACTCTCACCCGACCTAAAATCTATTATGCTATCAATCAAGTTTGTTGGTTCATGCACACTCTAAAGTTTGTTTCATAAAGTACCTGGCTAGTACAAACCTAGTAGGCCAAGCAATAAAACTAGTTTGAAAGAATTAGGGTTTTTGGATAGGTTTCAAGGAGTTTTGGTATGGTAAATTATAGATATTAATCTGGTATTGCTTATAAAGAGTTGGTTATCACTCACTTCTTGCTTTTAGATTTTTAGCCTTCTTAGTCATTGATATTTTTGGCTTTGATTAGAGGCCGGCAATCATAGAGCAGATGAAATATATATTGAGAAAGATTGCCACATAGTATTTGAAAGCATCTTATTTTCCAACTAGTTGACCATAAATAGTAGTGAATTAGTAAATTTTTAACCCTTTGCATGACAACAAGTTTGAAATCTCAAGTCAACCTTGGTTTGTGAGGTTTGTTTCTTTTGTTTGATGATACAAAAATATATGATACATGGCTTGGTTGATGGAGGTCCTCAAAACAAATGATAATTTTTTTATTAGGGTTGTTTAGTACTTGCTTACTTATGAGGTAAGGAAGGGAAAATGAAAGGTCGGTGCCTTTCCAATTAGTTCACGAGTGACTATTATAAATACCAAAATGAAATGAAAGTCTCCATTATAGATGCAGTTCCATCAGTGCAGTCATAAAGATCAGATTTCAAAATCCCAAGGTAAAAAGGTGTGGGCTTCATGGCCTCTACTTTTGTGGAAGAAGTATTCATCATCAGGTGAGGCTGGGCTACGAGTCAATAAAATAACTAATCTATCTCTTCTTCCGAAGTATGCTATGAGTGGATTGTTCATCCCCTTTGACTTCTAAAGTTAGGGTGAGCTTGATCGATTGTAAAGTTTGCTTAAGCAACTCAATCATAGTATGAAGAAAAAGATTATGAAATATGTTCTTGATCGACTATGGGCAAAGTAGTCAGTATATCTTCTTCTATTCCATAATTACTATCTATATTAATTCCCATCTCATTTCACTGGCATTTTTCTTCTAGCCACAAAATGGAGCATGTCATGGGATTGATACATACCTTTCTCAGCCATAGCCTTAGGAACATCATACTACTACTCTAGGTGGAGAAGGAAGAACCGACATCAAGGTGCCAAATTTATTTGACATCATTTATTTATTATTTATGAAATCAAAGAGCTTAAATCAGGCAAGTCAAAGTCCCATGTACTAATAATGTGCTTTTTCATGTAGTTCTTAGCTACTACTAGATAGCTTTCTAGTTTGGCATAAGAATATTCCAAGAAGCAACATCAATCATCCTCATACAAAGTAGAGCAAGTAGTTGAGTCATCATTTCAATACGAATTGGCATTGGCCAAGAGCTCTTATTTTTTTATTCCTGGATCTAACAGTTTCTATCAACCCAATTGATTTTTCTTTTTAAAAATGAAAGGGATTTCATTATTTGGATTTAATGAGTAGAATTTGGCACATGTTTCTCAGAAGAAATGAAAAAAATGAAAATGTTGTTTTCAAATTGATAACTAGCAAAGGGAACTGATGAATGAGACTTTGGTGCTCCTACTCCAAGATTCTTGTATAAAAATTTTTATAATGATAAAAGAATAATAAGAAAAGACCATATTAGTGATAACTACTATTCTAGCATAGGATTCTGAGGTAGTAGATTGATTCAGAAAGAAATGACCGCACCCAACTACCCAAACTTTCTTTTTTCATTCGATTTAATCAATTAGTTCACTTAAAGCGAGGAATGGTTGGCCACATCAATGGATTTTTTTTTGGGTTTTGAAAAGGATAAGAAACCTCGATTCCATTCAAGTTTTCGAAAGGGAAAACCTAATTTCATATTTAACAAATAAATGAATCAAGTAATTTTTTTTTGCCCACATTCCTTTAGTCTTAGTGGTGATGCCCATGCCATTTCTTATTTCTTGCTCTATTATTCCCTCACTAGCACATTCTTCGGGCTCCTGCTTTGCCTCTCACTCATCAACAAATTAATGTGTTGAAATGTACTTAATTAACTTACTATTATGAACAAATCTTTTTGATATAAGTAGGACCATATTCTATGTATGAATATGTAAACTACACCCTAGAAATAATATTCAAAATGACTAAAAACTCAATCCCCTAGGTCCCTCAAATGGGTTCCCATTTCATCATGGTAGCTAGCATTAGTAGGGCAAGCATTGCTTGGTTCTTGAATGGGTCTATTTCTTGTGAGTGTACCCCCTCATAAGCTAGTTGGAAGAGCCTGATGAGATAGAGGTGAATTCATGCATTATTTCATAAAACTACCTAACAATCCCATATTTTCACCCCACTACTAATGTAGATTACTGAAAGGCGGGGTACCCAAGACTATTTGAATTTCTCCAGGTTGAGAAACTAGGTTGAATAATCAATATTGAATCTATATGTGCAAAATATTCCTTCAGAGTCTCAGCTATCTTCCATGTATATATTTCCTAGTTAGACACCTACCTCGACCGGGAGGAGAAGGTGGTCAGAATGAGAGGGTTGATTTTTGATCAGAATTGGGCATTAGAGAGGCTAGCAAACAAGCAAAAAATTCTTGTTGAACCCTCTCTAATCTCAACATTTATGTTAAAATGATAGAAGTCGCTATAAAAGAAAGACGCACATCTTGCACCTTCACCTGTGAACCACTACTCTCCTACTTATGATAGGCTGCTTTCCATGTGATCTAATGAAGATAGACTATAGGGAGTGGGAATAAATCTTTCGCCCTTAGCCCTAAACTTCACCAATATAACACCTACTACCAAAGACTAAACCAAAGGAGGGATGTGATAGACATAGCCATCATTCCCTAACCCCGCAACTCAAACTCCACATCCTAATCTATATTCATCTATGGACTTACTAAAGCTACTATGCATCCTAGAAATGGGGGAAAGCATCTAGACGTCTAAAAGAAGGCATAGATATTAGTCTTAATCTTTTTAGAGTAGCAAAAGACATGAAAATCACTAAATAATGCTTTCAAACTATAAAATGTGGGCATTGAATGTTTTTAGGTATCTTAGTGAGACAGTGATCCATATGCCATGAATTAATTACCCGAGGGCCCATCTTACTATCGAGCCCACTACTACTACGCTAGGTATCATAATAACTAAAACTTTAATACCTAAATGAATTTACACAAAGACTTAAGACCAAACCAATCTCATTTTTTTTCATTATTGCAACAAGCCAACAAATGCAGAAAGTGAAACTCCTCCATAATGCTTTATCTAAGATTTACTTAAAATAAATATGATCTTAGTGATTTATTATATCACTTGCTATGAAACTATAATAGATGATTGTAAAACTCAACTGACAAACAACTTGGAGTGACTCCCCTTTTTTAGTTTAGTTTGCACCGTGTTGTTTTCTCTAACACACTACTTTCAACCTATATTTGTTGGGTTTATTATAACATTATAGAAGCGAAACCTCCAAGCCCCTATAAACTAAAAATCATCTCAACCTTTAAAGCTAATGAGTTTTAGTCTTAATCAGAACTAGAAGTTGACAATTCTTTTTATGATGGGAAAGGGACAATCCTCATTTGATTCTTAGGCCAGTGAGGAATAATACCCATTTTACGGTGAAGGAATCTTTGTAATGGATGTGGAGTTGGCTAATTCCTCTTGTTTAGACTACTTGGCTATGGTTTAGCTATAGGGCATATATAGATGGTTCCATTATTGATGAACTCTTGATCTACGACCAACCTTGAGCAGAAGATGAATCATTCGGTGGAACATGCTTTGGAATTTTTTGTCTTATCATCCTATTCCAGCTTATTTTTGGAAGCTGAATGTGCTTCATGGCAAGGAGGCCATCTAGAATGTCATCAAGCTTGTCATCTGGAATAAAAAAAATTCTCGAGATGCTCTTTAACGACCTCGACCCTTAGCTTAGGCTTTTCAGCCTCTTTTGGTGCATTGCCTTTACCCATCTAGACAACTAGCCATAGACTACTTTGTCTTATTGTCAAATTTAGGCTCTAGTCTCTTGTATATATGTCACTTCAAATTACAAGTGAGAGAATTCTATATATCTATCACTTAAAATAATTGATATTACTAGGTGCAAGGCAATGAAGTCAAGGTATCAAACGGATAGACAGATTACTTAACCTTGATGATCCTAAAAGGGTGGACTTACTCGATAAAAGCTTTTTGCAACAAAGAATTTTTTACTAGGTGGATGATAAAGTGATTTCATGCTTAAAGATCGATCATATCAAGAAAGTTAGAAATGCTAGGATAAGATAACCAAAGTGGGCATAGTTCCATGTAGTGAATTCTAGTAGTTTTAATTGCAATGAAACCACTCTCTGTTTTAATCTTTCACCTAGCTAGATATAAAGATGTAATTCAGAGAAGCATTTTATACAGAGATAAATGCTAAAAGAGAAGCATACGCAGAAGTGAAAAGAACATAATTACCCTATACCATAATAGGATCTAAAGCTTTACCAAATCATTCTAATCCAAATATCTTATGAAAGAAGGCATTAAGTCAAAAATCTTGAATAGAAAGGGGTGATCCAACCACATTAGAATAGGCATACGAGTCTGCTTTAACCAACATGATAGTTTATTTCCCACTTTGCAAGTAAAATAGAGTGGAGAAAAGACAGGTTTGTAAATGTAAATATCCTTATAATCAAAAGCAATTCAATCTTAGTATCAAGTGCTGAGCAATTACAAGCGAAGTCTTTCGGTGTCAGATCAATAAAATTATCACCTAGAAAGAGAGGTACTAACATTTTTGATAAGAGGCTTCCTAAATTAGCACAATCATGACCCCCCATAAATAGGAGGTAATGATGGTCGATGACTCAAATCATTAATACTAGGATCTACCACAAATAATACATTTTAAGCAGCCATTGACATCTCTTCATCAAAGAATCATAAGTTTATATAGATTATATAGAATAATCCTTTTCTTCATTGGTCCAAATCTCAATGGCACTTAGGAAGCCTTATATATTGATTCAAAGAAAGCTTCTTTAAGAGGTGATAATAGTGCTAGTTATTGTTCCCTCTTTGAAAGATGATCACAAAGTCCATCCAGTCCAGTCACAAGAATTGAGAGAATATATGCAAACCCTTACTCTGGACGTCATAGCCCAAGTGGAAAAAGCATCTGCTAGAGTACGAACCTCTTGGTCCTTTCAAAAAATTTCCATCTCATACTTGATTTCATAATTATATAAGGAGTTCTTCCATTTCAACCAAGAAGCATAAGTCTCGAGGTGCTTCCTTCATTCTTCTTCTATCACAGGACTTGCCCCCCTTCCTGAAGTTAACATGAAAAATTTTGTACACCTTTTTTTTGAGATGGCTACTCTTGTTGGGGGCATGGTTAAACTCATACTTGGTGGTCTACATTTTTGATACTTGTTGGATACTGTGATACTGCACTCATGTCTAGCAAAAATAGAAACTTGGGATACTTTGGAAACCTTTTCTAAGAATGGAATCTTGTCATTTTTAAATTATTTTTTTTCTTAAAATGGGCATGGTTTATCCAGGCACATAGTTGCTTCTATCTCTCAAAGGGTGTGGACTATGGTGCCAGTTTTTTGGCATCATCAAATAAAGGTTTGGGAGATTCTTTTCATTTTCATTCATTCCTTAGAGGCCATGTTCTTTAATTATACAATTTCCTAATCATTTTACCTTTCCTGACTAGAGAAAAGAATGGAGTAAGGCCAACTATATGATATTGTAATGTCTTATGATTAAAAGGCTCTCTATTACCATTTTTATGTAAGCTGAAGGCCTATCATGAAGTCCCGATATAGTTTTTTAACTTATAGAAAGGTTCTCAAAATGCTTGATTGAATCGTAGGGACTGACTGCTTGAATTATATTTTATTTCATTTCAATTAAATAAAGATGTAAATATGCGAGTGCCCTCTTCAAGTTCAAGGCATCAATCTCATCCCTTGCTTAGTTCGTCCTTGAAATCCTTCTTTTTTTCCTTTGCTAGTGAATCTCTTGTTTGCTCTGTAATTGATTTCTGACTTTGAATGAAATATAGATCATGCCTTTATTATTTGTGGTAATCTTTCTACAGCTTCTACTAAGGTCAGGCTTGCAAGGGTACATTTTTCAAAATATAACCTTGATATATTTTTATTTCTAATCTAGTTTATTGGCTCTGTAAGACCAAGTTAGGGTCGTGATAAAGGTGAATTTAGGGCTGTCTTTTTCCTTTCAATCTTTATCCTACCCCTGACTTTCTGAGCTCATTTGTCTGTACTATGTCCACAAATTCCATTAATGATATATTCTATTTCCCTGATATTGTCCAAGTAGTGAACTATAGTTTCAGAGTTAATTCAAGAGTTCAATGCTAATAAGTGAGAAGGGTTGCTTAGATAGTAGCTTCGGTTAAGCATTCTAGTGTAATAGGCTAGTTGTCATTAGTCATCTGTCCATAAATAGTTCTTTCTTGAAAGTCGATCATAAAGTCTATCCTGTCCAATCATAAGAATTGGGAAAATATATGCAAGGCCTTACCCTGGGGTGGCATAGTCCAATAGGCAGTAATAAGTAGTTTCAAATCAAGCAGAAAGGGCATTAGCCAGAGTAGGACTCTTTGGTCCTCTTTGAAAATTGTCATCTCACACTTGGAGTAAGAATTACATAAGAAGTTCTTCCATTTCAACCAAGAAACTCAAGTCTTGTGGCACTTCCTTCATTCTTCTTCTAGCGCATGACTCATCCCCCATCCTAAGGTTAGCATGGGAAATTTAGCAAAACTTTTTTTTGGGATGGCTACTCTTGTTCGGGGCTTGGTTAAACTCATACTTGGTGGTCTCCATTCTTGATGCTCATTGGATACTGGGATACTGCACTCATGTCTAGCAAAAATAGAAACTTGGGATGCTTTGGTAATGTTTGCTTTGAATGGAATCATGTAATTTTTAGATTTATTCTTTTCTTAAAATGGGGATGGTTTTTCCATGCATGTAATTGCTTCTATCTCTCAAAGGGTGTGGTGCTAGTTTTTAGCAATATCAAATAAAGGTGTGAAAGATTCTTTTCATTTTCATTAATGTATTATAGGCCAGGTTCTCTAATTATGAAAATTTTTAATTGTCCCACCTCTAACTAGAGAAAAGAATGGAGTATATCTGACTATATGATACTGTAATGTCTTATGATTTGAAAGGCTCTTTGTTACCATTTTTATGTAAGCGAAGGCCTGTCCTAAAGTATTGATATAGTTTTTTCACTTCTAGAAAAGTTCTCATAATGCTTTATTTGAAGCCCAGAGATTGATGGCTTGAATTATACTTTATTTCATCTGAATTAAATAAAGAAGCAAAAATACAGATACTCTCTTCAAGTTTAAGGCATCAGTCTCATCCCTTGTTTAGTCCGTCCATGAAATCCATCTTTTTTTTTCCTTTGCCAGTGAATCTCTTGTTTTTTATGTGATTGATTCCTAACTTTGAATGAAATATAGATCATGCCTTTATTATCTGTGGGAATATTTATACTACTTCTACTAAGGTCAGGCTTGCAAGTGTCGATTTTCAAGGCATAACCTTGACATCATTTTAATTTCGAGCTAGTTTATGGGCTATGTAAGGTCAAGTTAGGGTCGTGATAAAGGTGCATTTAGGCCAAGTCTCTTTACTTTCAATCTTCCTCCTACTCCCGACCTTGTGAGCTAATCTGTATGTGCTATGTCCACAACTTCCATTAATGATATATCTCATTTCTTTGATCATGTCCAAGTAGTGATCTAAAGTTTCAGAGTCAATTCAAGGGTTCCTTGCAAGTAAGAGAGAAGGGTTGCTCGGATAGTAGCTTTGGTTAAGCATTCAAGTTTAATAGGCTAGTTTTCATCAGTCATTTGTCCACAAATAGTGCTCCCCCCCTTCCCCCCTTTCTTTTTTATGAAATCTATCTCTTCATTCCCTTGAGCCTTGAGAACTAAAATGCCTACTTCAACTTTCCCGCCCTACTTCTTATTGAGCCAGCTTATCCAATTTATTCTTTTCTAAATAGATGAGCTTCTAGGTCCGATAGCCTTCTTGGGCTTGACTTGGTTTCCATGATTATACTCCTCCTTCTCACTTTCACATTATAGGTTGAGTCCTACTATCTATATAGTTATAATACTAGAAAATTGAAGGGTGCCTACTCTACTACTTTCCTAAAAAAATAATATGTGATTCAATCTAAACCTAGATCTACCTAGCTTTCTAGGGATACTGCATAAGGGCTTAAAAATTCTCTATCAGTTACTCAAAATATTCATATATGGGCTTTTCCACTACTTGGGGCAGAGCTTTTCAAGATTAGAGAATTGATACTAATTATCAAAGGTCCCTATCTTGGTTCTTTGTGAGCAACTTTGGGTTCTTTTAGATATCCTTAAAGCTGAAATTTATGGTGATTTTTATATCAATATCATTCTTTAGTTATTACTAGAATTATATAAGCTTATTATTACAATATAAATGAACTATATTGAACATTGGCATAATTGCTTAAAGAATTAGTATAAACTCAGGGTTTCATTATGATGCAATCTCATGTCCTTGTTACTAAAAAAAATTCTTCTCAACCAAATGGTAAGAAGAAGAAAAAGTTTTAAAAAGATATTCATGTTCCTCAAGCAACTCCAAGATCACAAATGGGTGTGAAAAAATTAAAGGAAAAATGTTTTCATTATAAGCAATTGGGATAATGGAAGAAGTAGTGTCCGATTTCTCTCAACAAGATGTACAATCTTGGTAAATCTCATTCACTAATAGTTGAGATATATTTAGTGGTGGTATCTAAAAATACTTGGTGTGTAGATATGGGATATGGGAGCCAAAAATCACATTTGTTATTCTTTGAAGTGGTTTTATGAAACATGATGACTAAGTGAGGGTGAAATTACTTTGCACGTGTACAATACTATGAAGGTGGCAACAATTGTTTTGAAAGATTACAATCTCTATTTTGAGAGAAATATAACTTTAATTTTAAAAGGTTGTCTTTATGTACCTTCCATTACTAGAAATTTGATTTTTGTTTCTTATTTGATCAAGGATTGATATTTATTTCTATTCAATCATTTTGTAAAAATAATTTATAAAAAATATTTATCTATTCTAGCTCATTGAAAGATAGTCTTTATATTATTAATCAATTCTCTTCTCCGTTATAATGCTATGAATTGAATAATACTAATGTCTTATAATATCAAAGAAGATAACATTTCCAAGTGAATCAAACACATATACGGTACTTACACATGGGTCATTTAAATCTAAAATAGATTTTGAGAAAGAAATAATTTTAATTTTAAAAGGTTGTCCTTATGTACCTTCCATTACCATAAATTTGATTTTTATTTCTAATTTGATCAAGAATGGATATTTATTTCTATTCAAACATTTTGTAAAAATAATTTATAAAAAATATTTATCTATTATATCTCATTGAAAGATAATCTTTATTTTATTAATCAATTCTCTCCTCCATTATAATGTCTTATAATATCAAAGAAAATAATATTTCCAAGTGAATCAACCATATATTTGGTACTTACACATAGGTCATTTAAATCTAAAATGGATCTCAAGACAAGTTAAGGTTGAACATTTGAGTTCATTGAAAATGGAAATACTTCTTGCATGCGAGTCCTGCCTAGAACAAAAAATAACCAAATAGCCCTTTATGGCTAAGGGCTATAGAGCTAATGAACAACAAGAACTCGTTCATTATAATTTGTGTAGACTCATGACTATCCAAACTAGAGATGGCTTTGAGTATTTTGTCACATTCTTTAATGATTACTCAAGATATGAATATTTTTATTTGATATGCCATAAGTATGAAGCATTTGAGAAATTTAAAAAGTATAGGATAAAAATGAAGAAATGTCTAAATACGTATCTAAAGATACTATGATCTAATCATGGTGATAGTATTTCTTGGGAGAATTTCGAGATTACTTTTTAGAGCATGTGATTATATTCTAATTGTCTACGCTTGGTATTAATATTGTGATAGAAAAAAAAATATAACTCTTATGAACATTGTGAGATCAATGATGAGTTATTCAGAAATACCCAATTCCTACTAAATTATGAACTAGGTACAAACCTAATCTGAAACATGTTCATCTTTTGGGTTGTCTAGCACATGCATTGAAAGGAAAAGTAAAAAAGTTGAAACCAAGACTAAAAGTTTGTTTCTTTTTAAGATATCCTAGAAGAACCAAAGGTTGTTTATTTCATAGTTCAAATAATTAAAAGACCATTATAAATTCTAATGCTTGGTTCATAGAAGAAGACTGTATAACAAACCACAAGCCTAGAAATAAGATTGTTCGAGAAGAATTGAGATGGGATAAACCAACTCAAACTCTTTTAATATCAATAATACAAAAAAAAAACACAATAAAGAAATAATTCAAAATTCTCATTACCTCATCATAGTGGAAGGATTGTTGAGGTTGTTATTCATATTGAATCCTATTAACACTGACATGCTAGCTACATAAGTAGAGGGCCATGATCATGATGATTTGCAAGAATCTACATCTGCATAGTGCATGACTAAAAGTATATGGCTAAGGAGAGTGTCTCATCATGGTGTGAGGGTTATTCTTCAACCTTCCTGTTATACACTCTAAGCGAGTCATAAGACATAATCTTTGATATGGTATATACTGATCTTTATAACTATGATGAAACACTTTAAGATAAATATATAGATTTTTATAAAAATACTATGGAATCATAAATACAGTCCATGTACTCTAATCAAGTTTAGTATCTTAAAACTCATAAGAAAGCAAAATATATTGAGCACAAATATTATCTAATAAGAAATATTATGAGAAGATGAGTTATATTGGTGACCAAAATAACATTATTAGACAACCTGATAGATATTTTTTATGAAAAGCTTACTAGCTAAAACTTTTGAAGGACATGTAGAATGAATGAGCGTAATACATGTAGCATCATGACTTTTAGTTTAAGTGAGAGATTAATAGAACTATTTTTATACTAAAAGCTATTTTTAATTATTTTTTTTTGATTGGTTGATTAGGTTCATTTGTGTTGTTTTAATGAAAGAATTTATAATGAGTTGAGGTTTTATAGATATGTAATCATCTTTTATTCTATATAATAGATAATTTGGTACATAAAGTTTGACTTACACTCAAAAGATCAAATCATTGGTTCTTATAGTTTTTAAGTAAACTATTCACAATCTAGATAGAGTTGGGTACTATGTTGGTAAGATTATAACACATTAATATAATAGGCTTATCTTGACTAATAAGAATGGTAAAATCCAAATTTATTATGCTTGTACATTTATATGTATTGTACATGAATGGTGTGATTTTTTGACATTGACATAAAGCAAAAGTATAATAACATTATTATGTATACTATTCCTCTTAATCATGAAATAATTATGTATACTATTTAATAGTTATTTTGATTCATAAAAAGTGCGATCTATAATTAGATTAAAAAAGTCGATGGATTGAATAACTTTATCAATTATAAGATGAATATTGATTATTGGTTGAATCTATGTCGTATAATGTTGAATTTTTAAAAAAAAAGTTATGAATAAAAAAAATTAAAATATTTGACTTTCTATTCATAAAAAATCATTTTCTACCAAAATAAGAAAAAATTCAATATCATCTAATAAAGAAGATAGCTAATAACATTCATTATTATGGATGATAATGAGAGATTTGGTACAAGACTGTCTTATCTCAACCCGACACATTTTTTTTTAATTTTACCTCGTTATTACTATCCCTACTCATTATCCAATATTAAAAAACAAACGACTTATTAATTAATGCTATTAAGTACCATTCAGTATTATACTCAAAAAAATCTATATTCAATATTAAGTAAAAAAAATAAACACCACCTTAGTCTCCTAACTTAACAAGAGGTGGAATAAAGAGTAATTATACTTAAACAAACCATAAGATTGTGAAAAGGTTGAGGTGTCAAACGGGCTGGGCCAGGCTGGCCCGACACGGGCACGACACGCTGCAGTGTCGTGCCCTGGCCCGTCGTGCCTTGCTGACACGTGGACACAACACGCATGACCACACACCTAATGTGGTTAATACGAGCCGATGCCCGACGGGCGAGACTTGTTGAGCCCGGAAAAGACAAAGACAACATCGACGAGTAGATGAAACCATACATTTTTAAAAAATTAGGATTTTGTCCGACCAAAACCCAGTGGTTTTTAGGCCGCGAGTCCATGCCGGGCCAGACACGGCACGTAGGGGTGTAACCGAGCCGAGTCGAGCCGAGTATTAGGCAGACTTGGCTCGGCTCGGTTTTAAAAGCATAGGCTCGAGCTTGTTCAATAGCATGTTCACGAGCTGACGAGCCGAGTTTGAAGATGCTCGGGCTCGGCACGTTTAACTTACGAGCTTGTTCCCGAGCCTGATTAACGAGCTTGCTCACAAGCCTATTCACGAGCCTGTTCACGAGCCTATTTATGAGCTGACGAGCTAAGTTTAAGGGTGCTTGGGCTCGGCTCGTTTAACTTACGAGTCTCAAAATGATGTTCGGGAATTAGATAAAATGTTCATCTAAAATAGTCAACATACAACTAAATTAAAAAAATAAGATAATAAAAATTCAATTAACTTGATTGAAGTTCAAGAGTTAAAATATTCATCATGTTCATTTGTAGGAAAAATTTGTTGTGAATTAAGTTTTCTTCATGTTCACGAGCCTGTTCACGAGCATGGTTCACGAGCCTGTCCACGAGCATGGTTCACGAGCCTGGTTCACGAGCTTGTTCACTAGCCTGGTTCACGAGCTTGTTCACTAGCTTGGTTCACGAGCTTGCTCACGAGCCTATTCACGAGCTGACGAGCCGAGTTTGAGGGGGCTCGGGCTCGGCTCATTTAACTTACGAGCCTCAAAATGATGTTTAGACTCATCTCGTTTAACTTAATAAATGAGTTCGAGTGAGCTTCTAACGAGCCAAACGCCGAGCAGCTCGCAAGCAGCTTGGCTCGGTTACAGCCCTAACGGCACGGTAGCCCGGTTGGGCCACCTAAAACCTGTCGGGCCATGCCGGACCGGCCCGTTTGACACATATATAAAAAAGTTTATTTAAGAATATTATTATTTGGCGCGAATTTCATATTTTTAAAATCCGACGCGTCTCAAAATCTCCTCGCCAACATTCGCTAATCATTTTTCAGATTGTAGTGTGCTCTCCAAGAAACACAAACAAAACAACGGCCATGATGCGTCTTCGTACCTTGACACGTAATCGATCCTCGACGAACCAATCACATGACAGATAAGGACCCGAACAGAAGAAGCACACCAGTCCCTACATAAACATCCTGCCCTCTCCTCTAAATTCCGTATTATACAATTCTAAACGAAATGGCGCGTACAAAACAAACAGCCAGGAAGTCCACCGGAGGCAAAGCCCCGCGTAAGCAGCTTGCCACAAAGGCTGCTCGTAAGTCGGCTCCTGCCACTGGCGGAGTGAAGAAGCCTCATCGTTTCCGGCCAGGAACCGTTGCTTTGCGAGAGATTCGTAAGTATCAGAAGAGCACTGAACTTTTGATCCGAAAGCTTCCTTTCCAACGCCTTGTTCGCGAGATTGCCCAGGATTTCAAGACTGATTTGAGGTTCCAGAGCTCCGCGGTGTCTGCTTTGCAAGAGGCAGCAGAAGCTTATCTCGTAGGGTTGTTCGAGGATACAAATCTATGTGCGATTCATGCTAAGAGAGTTACAATCATGCCCAAGGATATTCAATTGGCCAGGAGAATTCGTGGTGAACGTGCTTGATTATGCCTTATCGTGGTTGATCTTTCTGCTTGTTTTAATTTGGAAACTTAAGTTTCGTTGATGGATCTCGTCCTGTATGTAGCTGGTTTGTGTTTTTATGTTAGTTCGAGTTTTGAATGACATCAGATCTTTTCTTGATACCTTCTTTTATGACATTCTGCTTATTAACATGTTTGTCCTTCATTCATGTACCTGCCTCGTAGTCCATGTTTATACATATCATAATGTATATATGTAAATTATTATCATCTTCCCCCAATCAATCTACTATTATCCTCCAGCCTATATATGGACTGGAGCTTGGGGTCTCGGGGTTGGACCATGTAAAGCCTAGTAATAAGCAGATGTCATTTGATAATATCAATATATGCACATACACTCACACTTACACACAAACCCACACACTTAAAAACACGCACACACAATCTCACACTCACACACATACACAATCTCACACTCTCACACACACACACACACACTCACTCACACAATATAAATCTTTGTATCTTGTATATGTGCTGAAAATGTGTAATGTAAATTAAACTTAAGTTATGCTTTTGTGTTTAGATTATGTGGCGTGCTCACATGGTAAAAGTTACAAGACTATTATACGAAAAATTCTCACAATCTACTCACAATATTTGATTACTATATTGTAACTTGAATCATCCCATTGTCTCAATCATGTTTTATTCCCGCAGAGCTATACTAGCCAGTACATATCGTGATTTTTGACTAAGTACATCAGCCACTACATTTGTCTTACTTGGATGATAATAGAAAATAAAATCATAATATTCTAGATACTACATTCATTGATGTTATCTCATGTTGAGGTCTCATTATGTAAAGAAATATTTTAGACTTTTGTGGTTTAAAAATACCTTAATTTGCTCGTCATACAAAGGTAGACTTTTGTGGTCTAAAAATACCTTAATTTGCTCGTCATACAAAGGTAGATTTTTGTGGTCTAAAAATACCTTAATTTGCTCGTCATACAAAGGTAGATTTTTGTGGTCTAAAAATACCTTAATTTGCTCGTCATACAAAGGTAGACTTTAGCTGCCAACTCTATATCATATGTAGGAAAATTTTGTTTTTGGTTCTTTAATTGCCCTGAACCATAAGCTATAAATCTCTTGGATTTTATTAAAACACATTTCAACTCATCTTTCAAGGTATCACAATATACTATATATTTATGTCCCCTATTTGGAACTATTATAATATGAGTTGAAGTCTTCTTTTCAATTCCTGCAATGACATCTCACTTGGATCAGTCAACTCATACTTGACTTTTTTCCTAGTCAAACTAGTCATTGGAGCAACTAATCAGAAAAATGTTTCAATAAATCTTATGTAATACTCAGTCAATCCTAAAAAATTACGTATCTCAAAAACTGACTTTGGTCTTTCCCAACTCATGACTACATTGACCTTTTGAGGGTCCACTAAGATACAAGTAGCTGATACTACGTGTTCCAAAAATTTTACTTCTATCAACTAAAAGTCACATTTACTAAATTTGGCATACAACTTGTGTTATCTTAAATATTTGAAAAATAACTTTAAAATAATATTCATGAACTCTTTCAATTAGAATAGATCAAATTGTCATCCACAAAAATTACAACAAAATGATTTAAATATGGTTGAAAAATTTTATGCATGAGATCCATGAATATTGTTGGCATATTCGTAAATTTGAAAGGCATTATTGTAAACTCAAAATACTCATACCGTATTCTAAATAATATCTTAGAGATGTTAGCTTTCCTAACTCTCAATAGGTGATATCTAGTTCAAAGGTCTATTTTGAAAAAGACCTATGCCTCTTTTAACTAGTCAAATAAATTATCAATCCTTGGTAATTGATACTAATTCTTAAAGAGTCTTGTCCTTCTTTGTAAATAGAACTAGCGATGGGCTCAATCCTTAAAGACCCAATAGTCATCATCTGCAAGCAATTCCTTCGCTCTTGTTCTAGCTTGATCCTAGATGTCCAACCTCAGATATTCCTAATCTTTCATGCATGCTAGTATCTCAATAGTATCTAGACACAATTTTAATCTCCTATCTAAAATGATAATGATTGGAACAAAAAAAATAGACTTTGATGCTAAGCTCAACACCAAAGGAGTTAATAGATCTCTACGATCTTAGATAGCTTGGGATAGGTTGACTTATATGATTTTTACCATTGTAAAATATTACGATTTTATTATTATTATTGTGTTAGGTTTGAGCAGCAATCATTATCTAAGGACTGAGATAGCACGCTCCTATATGATGGTCCACCTCATTATTTATCCCTTACTAATTGAATGGAGAAGTTATTATCTTCAAATATGGTGTCTATGTCTATATTTGGAGCCTAACAACAACAACTACCATACATAGTGTCATAGTATATAAATAACTCAATCAATTTTTCATTAATGAATCCTTTAAGCTAGTGTGCCTAGTTCATCCACGTAGATATTTATGGCAAAATATTTTCTACCTATTATACCTTAAACCCTAGGATTCATCCAAGTAGCCATATAATAAAGAAATAGAATGGTGGACTAGTACTTTAAGAGATTAGTTTCAATCTTAATAGCCATATCACAAAATATAGGGCCATCTCTATACTTCCTAAATATATCACTAATATTGCCTATGCACTTGAGTGTAATGAAAGTGGTGGGAGTATAAATAGATGAACACATGTTCATCGTATTATATAAAATCTTTAAATATTTTATAAATAAAATTTTTGTATCCTAGTCTCTATCATCAACAATAAGTTCATCACTCTTACTATTGATATTATTGGATATCATGTGTTCATATCCAACACATGAATCAAACACCACATAAGTGTAATTCCAATGGTGTCTCATATTCATTTGGAATTTTTTTTTCTTTAGACCCATAGATAAATATAGACTATTAAATCCTTGTTGTCTACTAGGCATCTAAAGATATTTTAGCAAGTTTTGTATTTTTTCTAAAGTTGGGAAAATAACCATCATCCTCACTTATATTATCAGGTCAATGATATAATATATACATCTAATATGGAAAATCTTTTCTAATGGCCCACTTATAATGGTCCTAATAAATATGTTAATAGATACACTATTATTAGATATATTATTAAATGTGATACTAAATAAATTATTTTGAATATTATAATCTCTAAAGATTCTCATCATGTACTCATATATGGCAGGATCATCATGAGGATGAAGAATCTCTAAAAATTATAAAATTTTTTTTTATTAAGTATAGATTTAGAATCTACATAATGGACGGTGAGATATGCAAAAGATGTATCATCATGACTAGTTCAGATATTAGATATAATGGACATCACACCACTATATTGCCTAAATTCATTAGTTATTATTTATTTTCTATCTAATAATATTTTAGTATGATTTTTCTACTTGTGGACTTGATAATCATATGATATGTAGGCTGAAAATAGGTATGCATGATACTGACTACCCTAAGATCTTTTAAAAATTTAATCACATGATCTATCATGGTGATTCGGTTGACCATGCATTCCTTCCCTAATTCATTGTAGTATGTGAATGGGGCCAACAAAGAAGTTATACTAGATCCAGCCTCAAAGATTTCATTACTCAGTTAGGTTTGTCTAGGATTTGATTCATTATTTAGAGATGAGTAATACTTTTAGTGTGTGAGTTTATTTGACACTCCTTGTACCGAATGTCTATATGATACATGAGTTTGAAAAATAATAATGTAGATATGAAACAATCATCAAGGATAGTTGATGAGTTTTCTAAAAATTATGGACTTGTAAATGACTCTCGAGCAATGATGATTTATCATTTAATTGGTAAAGTACCAAGGAAAAATCTATGATGGAAAAATCATTTGGGAGGGCCTAATAGTTGACAACTACACCTTGTATGTCATTAGAGCACTAGGACATTTCCACAAGAGTCAAATATTCATTCTATAACAAAGTATAATAATATCTAAAATATTAAGATGTGCTATCATACATATTAAAATATGTCAACCTCATAATTTAAAAATCTTACCTAAAGTTTAGTCTTATCCTTTCAACTAGAGTTGTATTTCATTGATAGTTGATAGATTATTTTGTTTACACAAGCTATATGAGGTAGATATTTGGATGAAAAGACCACTTAATTATTGGATGACCCATATACTTTGGGACAATTTTGATGAACGACCATTGCCTAACAATATTTTGGGCCTTTGCCTAACCATAAAATTAAGAATCATAATAATGTTGCAATACATTTTTGAATATATTATCATGGATTATTTAGTTTGGCTAGTTAACTTTAGCTGATGTAATTATCTTAAAAAATGGTAGTTCTATTTTTTTTGTTGTTTGATAAATAGATAGATAGATGGATAGGTAGATAGATATTTAGATAGGTAGATTGAAAAATAGATAACTACATAGATAGATTCATAGATACACACATAAATAAATAAATAAATAAATAGGGAGATAGATATAGATAGATAGATAGATAGTTGTGGAGATAAATAGGTAAGCATATAGTTAGATAGCTAGATTGTAAGATAAATAGATAGATAGAAAAAAAGATAGTAAGATAGAAAGATAGATAGATACATAGATAAATAAATATATATGTAGATAAAAAGATAGATAGACAGAAAGATAGAAAGAAAGTGAAAAATAGATAGTAAGATAGATACATAAATATATAGATAGATAGATATATTAATATATCACTAGCTAGATAGACAGAAAGATAGATAGACACACATATGCACACACACACACACACATAGATAAATAAATAGATAGATAAAATGAAAGATAAATATTTAAATAGATTGATGGACATATAGATAGAGAGATTATTAGACAGATAGATGGATATATAGATTGATAGATAGGTAGATGGATTAATTGATATATAAATAGATAGATAGATAGATAAACAGATAAACATATAGATAGTTTGAAAGATAGAAAGATGAAAGAAAAAAAAAGATTGATAGATAGTTAGCTAGATAGATAACTAGATAGATAAATAAACAAATAAATAAACAGATGGATAGAGATATAGATAAATATATAGGCAAATAGGTAGATAGACATATATGTTGATAGTCATATAGGTAGCCTTGATTTACATAACTTATATTGTGTTACCTATTTGTATCTTTTCATTAGCTTTTTTTTTTTAATTTTTTTATGGCTACCACATCATTTATGAGTGGAAACTCTAAGATTCAACAAATGCCTCTAGGCCCTTGAATTGAGAGAGCCAGAAGAGAACTTTTGAGATTGAGAACTTACAAAGAGAAAATGGAACATATGGGTAATAAAGAGATCGAAGAAAGTGATGGGAAACTATCCAATAGCTCAACCATCACCACACCTTTAGAGGCTATTGGTAGCCTACTATAATAGATACTACTTTAGGATTCAGATCTAACTAGTGGAAGTTAACTATTTTGAGTCAATGGAAAGTATAATAATAATAATTTAGCAACATCAGTATAGTGAAAAAATATCAAAGGGTCTGAATGGCCTTGTGGATACCATCAAGTTATGTCTATTCTCATTTTCTTTGAGAAACAATGCATAAAATTGGGTTATTTTAGTGATTTTATAGAAGACTACAAATTATCCTACTATAAAGGAATTATAAGCCCAATTTAGCCCTCAAGAAAGAATTCTTGTTCTGTAGTCCTCTGACAATCTTTTTCATTATTGATTAGGGCTTGTCTAGTGAGAATATACATATAAAAAAAGTTTTAAAATGAACAATTTCATTAAATTATGATTTTTGATGGATTATGATGAATATTATTAAAATTAGCTTATTTTTGTATGAAATAAAGAATTGGTGGATTATTGAGAAGGTAGGGACCAAAAAATTATATAAGCTATAACATGCCTTGTGTTATGACTTTGTACTAGCACAATAAGCTTATAAGATAGTTTTGATATTCATTCTTAATTGAATATGTACACAAATTATTATGATAATCTTCATACGTAATAATTCTGCCAACTCATTGGACACAATTATTTTAATGTGTGATACATTTTTTCAATCGTGGAAAATTTTGAGTCACAATCATAATAGTTTGTAATTTTTTTATATCTATGAAATTAATTTTATGTCATAATAATCAAACATCCAACTGGTGATGAAATCCACAGTCATTCCCAATGCAATGACTTTCTCATTATATATCTATGAAGATTAAGGAAAAAGTCATGGATGCTTCTCTAACACTAACTTTTAGATATAGAGATTTCTAGAGAGAATTGTTCAAGTTGCATCCATTTCTAAGGTCATGATTTTAACTTTAAAAAAATAACCAAAGTCAACCTAATCTCATCAACATTGCTTTGGGTTATAGAGGTGAAATGCACATGCCAAGACCAGCTCAATATGGAAAATTAGTGGTATAGAAATAAAATGTACAATCATGGTCATTCCTAGTGGAAAAGCAATCTAATACAAGAGAAAGACCAACGTCGTGGCTTATTCTCAGTGCTATGACTTTATGTTATAGTGATAAATATATAAGTTGTGGTTGTTCCCAATATCATGAAAAATCTAAAGAAAGAAAGAGACCAAATCCATAATTTATTTCAAATATAATGAATTTATGTAACACAAATGAAAAGCCAAAGTCATAGTATTCTTAAAGGTCATGATTTTCTACTTAAAAATCAAACCCAACCATTTCAATACAAAAGTGCTAACTAAGAATATTTTGAAGTTTTTTAGGGCATGAGAGAAATGATGAAAAAGCTAGGTTTCAGAAAGAAATATTTCACCCAAACCTAAGAGAGATCCACAAGCAAAAGGGGGTCTCAAGGCATATGTATAAATCTATGAGGGCATGAATTTATGTCACACATATGAAAAGCCAAAGTCAAAGTATTCTTTAAAGTCATGATTTTCTACTTAAAAATCAAACCCAACCATTTCAATACAAAAGCGCTAACTAAGAATATTTTGAAGTTTTTTAGGGTATGAGAGAAATGATGAAAAAGCTAGGTTTTAGAAAGAAATATTTCACCCAAACCTAAGAGAGATCCACATGCAAAAGGGGGTCTCAAGGCATATGTATAAATCTATGAGGGCATGAATTTCGACTCCACTTAGGGGCAAATTTGAGGTGCACGATCAAAAAATATGGATTTAGGTTTTGATACCTCAACATTCTTGAGGATTATTATTGGAAAACTAAAATTCTATATTATATATTTTTAATTATTTCGTGTGAATTCTTCCTGAATCTAAGGTTAAATTGAGGTACAGGATTAGTGTATTTAATTTTGTGTGATAGATACTTAATGATTGATTTATATTACTTAAATTCAATTGTATTTTGGTTATTGAAATTTATATTTTACCATTGGTGGGTTTGTGTGTGCAATCATGCTGGATAGTAATAAGTAAGTCATGAAGCACACTTATGCATAATAGTCGGATTGAACTGATATTCCTTCCAATCATGATGTGCAAGGAAAACTTATATATCAAAACCCAATGTTGAGATAAGTTAATCATATTAGTATGAAAAAAAAAGAAATAAAAAAAATAAAAAAAAATCATGTTAGTATGATGCTTATGAAGCCTAAAACATGATCACTTTTTAAACTAATATAATGTGTATATTTTTAACAAACCAAACCTAAATTGATGTTGGTGCTTTACAAAATATTATCCTAAGAGTTTTTTCTTTAGTATGAGAGTATTATATCATTGCAATAGATGATGATATATATGCCAAGAGTCACTCTCAAGTCGAAGTGACATATAAAGTGACGATAGTCCTATAAGTTACTTTTTATAATATGATGCCTACTAGTGAGATTTGAGAGAAATAAAATGCTAATTATACGAATATGGTACTTATGAAGTCAATTATACAAATGCTTTTAATATCATATTAGTTTACATCTTTAAGATACATGAGTTTGGAAAATAATTATTTATATGTAGTAACTATCAAGGATAGGTGACGAGTTGTTTTAAAGATATTGACTTGTGAGTGACCCTTGAGCAAAAATTATTTATTATTTTTGTTGTAAAAATATCGAGTGAATAGCTACGAAGGAACCATCATTGTGGAGAGCCTAATAGGTGATAACAACCTTTATTCTATAACTAGATACAATAACAACTAAATATTTTTGACAAGCCATCATGTATAATAAAATGGACCAACCTAAGAATCAAAAAATCTATTATTATTTTTTTTACCAGAGTAGTTGTTGGCTCATCATTGGTTGATTAAATTACTTATACAATTTATATGGGATAAATATATAGATATAAATTTATTTTACTACTTGTATGACACATATACTTGTAAGACTAGTTAGATGAAAGATTCTTACTCAATGAGATTTTGTGATATTATATAATCTTAAATATTAGACATCATAACATAGTTGCAATATCATACTATGCAGCCACTAAAAAGAGATGTTATTCATGGTGTTCTTATGTAATAAATTTTGACAATATATCATGAGTGAAAAAGTAGCGACTTACATGGATCATGCAGTGATGTGGTATTTAATGGCAAAGAAAGAAGTAAAAATTGAGATTGATATAGTAGGTTTTGTTGCTTTATGAATTTAATATAGAAACAAGAGATAAGAATTAAAGTGATAATGTGATAGCCTACTTTTTTTCTCACTTGGAATCCAATGGGAATAATGGAGGAGTAGTTTAAGTTTTAGAGAACTTCTCAGACGAGCATATTTTGATGTTTAAAACTCACTTCCCTAGTATACTGATTTCGAAAATTATCTAGCTTGTGATGCAATTCCATCTTCTCTCATAGCACACCAAAAGAGATGGTTTCTTCATGATGTGGGAACTATCAATAGGATAATCTACTACTATTCAAAATATGTATGGATCAATTCATAAAGGAGATATGTTCTAGTCGAGGAACAAATAAAGATTATTCTCAAATGTCACTCTTTACAATATGAAAGTAATAAGATTGCCCAAAAAGATATTGTAGTCTAGATTTTCTTGACCATTATTGTTTAGAGATTGTCAGAATATTGTGCGAGGATATAATAGATGCAAAAGATTGGTAATATATCTAGGCTAAACTAGATGCCAAAGATTGGTAACATATCTAGGGTAAACTAGATGCCAAATAATGGTTACATATCTAGGCAATACTAGATGGTGCTAAAAAAAATATCTATGAAGTAGAAATATTTTATGTCTGGTGGATAGAGTTTATGAAACTATTTTGTGCATATTTTAGCAATGAATACATAGTATTAGCAGTAATTTATTTGTATAAATAGGTTGAAGCAATAGCAATACAAAAAAATGATACAAAGATAGTTGTTACTTTATTATGTAATAATTTTTTTTATACAATTCATCATACCATGATATATTAAAAGGAATGAATTAAGTTATATTTGCATCAAACTATTTGGAGCCTATTTATCCTAGCATGGTACTAGGCATAAAAGAAGACTTTCATATCATACACAAATAAATGTGCGAGTAGAAATATCTAATAGAGAGATCAAGAATATATTTAAAAAAAACAATGAATCCGTTAAGAAAAGATTGCTCTTAAAGAATGAAGGAAGCACTTAGAGCTTATAGAATGACACTCAAGATATCCTTGGAAATGTATACTTATAGACTATTTTTTTGAAAGGTTTATCTTGTATCAATCAAAATCAAACATGAAGCATGATGGGAAATAAAACAAATTAACTATAAGGTATACATGTACAAGAAAAGAGAGTTCTTAGATGAGTTTAATTAGAAGAAATGTATAAGAAACTTTATGACAATTCTTATATTTTCAAAGGAAAAACAAAAAATGTAATAAAGTTGTTTAAAAGGTATTGATTTTCAACTAATGTTACAATTTGTTTGTAGGAAAGTTGAAATCTAAGTTGTATGGACCATTTATCACCATTGTGACACCATATGGGGAAGCTTTAATAAAATAAAAAGATGTAATAATATATAAAGTAAATGGGAAAAGATTGAAGCATTAAAAAAGTGAACAACCTAAGGCTAGAGTTACTTCAATGGATATCATGACTTTAATTTCTGAAACAATAATAAAAGTCATGACAGGAGGCGAAGCCACAACTAATACGATCCAAAGAAAAATCTCACAAGCTATGAATGCACAAAGAATAAAGTCATTTTCTAAAGAAGCCATAAGAAATGAAGTATTGACCATTTCCAAAGTCACATCATCCATGATGTAATACCCCAAAGAAGATAAATTGATGAATTAAATGATGCTAAAGGAGAAATCATAAAGCCAAATATAAGAGAAAGATTATATGGATAAGCTAGCTTGGATAGCTGAAGTTATTGATCGTATTGAAGATCTAATGAAGGTCTAGCTATGAACATTAAATATAATACTACTTAGGAGGAAACCTAGGAAATTTCTTCTGCACTGTAAGAAGAATAAAATTGTTACACTACAACCCATACACATCATAATAAATCCCAAAATTCTATATTTTATTTCCAAAACAAAGGTCCACTCAGACACTCAAACCTAGTCTTGTTTATCCTAAATGTATAATTATTCTTATAGTGTGGATGTTTGGAAAGAGATTTATTGCTTGAGAATGAGCAATACCTATAATGTGTGAGTTTATTTCTCACTCCATGTACTGACTTTTTTTGATTATTTGGTGAGTATATTTTGTCATGTTTACACTTATGTAGTATTTATTAGAAAGATTATATTAAATTCTTATTTTGAGAAATATTAACAAATATTACTAAAACTATAGTGATTTTGGGGGAAATTGATAGACTTGAAAGAGAAAAGGTATAGAGATAGGAGAAGTGATGGAAAGTCGTGAAAATTTTCTTGTCTTGACTTAGGTATACATTTCATACTTATTCATGAGTAGTTGGGGCATCCCTTCTCAGCCATAACTTATAGAAAATTGTTATGGCTTTATTTATATATCATGACTCTACCATTAAATTGACTAGAAATATTTCACTATTAAATATAATTATCATAGCCATGATATTTTCTTTAAGTTGTAGGTAACTATCTCTAAAATACTTAATGATTATGATATTATTTTCTGTCACTTCATCCAAGAGCCCCACTGGTTCAAATAGTCTTGGACATCTTCAAAGTCATGAATTATTCGAAATAAAGCCAAAAAACTAAGTGTTAAGCATGACACCTTTTTCCATCATGACTTTTCATTCAAGAAACTATTTACTATGTGGCCGTGGAACTTTCAACACTATAACTTTGTGATCTAGAGAGAAAATACCAAAGACATAGTCTTGTTTAGTATCATGACAATGTGTTATCGAGAATAATTATCATGGTCATGGTAATCCCCGGACCATGATACTTTGCTCAAAAATTCAAGATCAAAACCATGACTAATTGTAGTGTCACAACTTTGATTTATAGAGAGAATAAACATCATTCATGATCATTCCTAATGTCACAAGATCAGTTCTCTAGAAGAGATTCGAAATGATAATAAAGTTATGATCTTAGGCTTATGCCAAATATTCCAACTTAAATATCACATGAATCTCTTAAGTATAAAAGTGATGATTAAAGAAGAGGAAAAGAGAGTTAAAATGGAAAAAATATAGAGGTGTCAAATAAATCATCATGTTCCGGCATGATCCATTTTGGGTGGCCCAGTTGAGCAACCATGTTGTGCAGGGAATGGCCTAATATGGGAGTCTTGTAGTGCCCGACATGCATGACTGGCAGTCTGTCTAGCCTTACACAACATGATCAGCATGATTCCAGACATACTTGTGCCTACCATGTCGGGATATGCCTGATTATGCTGGCTTTGTGGGTAGTGCCATTATAGTCACTATCCACTGGCCACCATCACTGCCACCACCACCACTACACATCAATTAACATTCACCATAGAAACACAACTAAATTATAAAATAAATAAAATAAAGAAAAAAACTAATTATATGTACAATAGTAAACAAACATCAGACATAAGGTTAATGAATCATAAGCATAACTATAAGACTAAAAAGGTATAAACATAAACTATAACTACTATACTATAAGAGCAGTAAAAAATAAAATACCAATTTCATTTCAAACAAAGGTCCAAGAGACAAACATAAAATAAAAATGATAAACAACAATTAATTACAATAGCAAAAAGATACAATCATAGATCATAATCAAAGTATCAAAATTGAATCATATCATACCAAAATTATAATCATAAATAAGTACAACATCAACAAACAATAATTAATCACAATGCTAATTGGTGTCTATATGCAAATCATTATCATCAAGTAAGAGTCCTATGGTATTGTTATTGATGACCTCAATATCCTCCAAATCTCACAAGTCATCATCAACTAGTAACTCTTGTGCTCCTTGTCTTACCCTATCCTAAATAATCAATCTCAAATCTTCTCAACCCTTCATGCATACAAGTTCCTCAATGATATCTAGCCTCAATCTCGATCTATTATCTAAAATATAATTGGTTGCAATAGAAAAAGCATACTTCGAAGTAATGCTAGATATTGGAGGAGTTAGTAGATTCCGTGTCATCTTAGATAGCATGAGATATGTGGATTCATATAATTTATATCATAGTAAAATATTAAGATTCTTATAATTGTTATATGACAGGATTAAGTAGTAATTAGTATTTAAGTATTGAGATAGCTCGTTCTTAGTTGATAGACCGCCCTATCATTTACCCATTGCTAACTGAATAGAGAAGTCATCATCTCTAAATATAATGTACATGTCCTTACTTGGAGCCTACTACCATACATAGTGTCATAGTATGTAAATAAGTCAATCAATTTTTTGTGTATAAACCTTTTAGGTTGGTATCCTGGTTCATGCAATTGGATATATATGTCAAAATATTTTTTATTCCTTCAACCTTAACCCTACAATCTATGCAGGCAACCAGGTAATAAAGAGATGGAATGATAGACCAGTACTTTAAGTACTTGGTTTCTATCTCAATGTTTATGACACTAAATATAGGGTGATCTCTAAACTTACTAAATTTTCTACTAATGTTGCATAGTCAGATATCATGTGTAATATCCAACACATGACTCTAACATTAGTTAAATATAATTTTAATAGTCTCTCATATCCAATTGGAATTTTTTCTTCGTTAGACTCACAAACAAATAGAGACTAGAGGTGTCAAACGGGACGTGTAGGGCTTGCCCGGCCCATTTTTTTAGGCCTGATCATGCTTTTGTGCCAGACTAGGCACGACACGGTTATTGTACCGTGCCTTGCCTAGCGCGGCATGATTTTGTCGAGTTCAGCCTAGCACAAGCCCAGAGCATGATCCACCGGGTTTGGCCCGGTCGGACCGAACCCTATATTAAAAAAAATTAGGTTTCGCCACGCCCGAACCCCTAATTAAAAAAAAATTAGGGCATGGGGAATTACAGGGCATAGAGAAGGCTAGCCTAGTTGGTTCCTAGGTGCTGCACACGAGTAAAAAAAAGAGAAGGCGTGTGACACCGAGTATATATGTTTGTTTATACTAAGTATATATGTATGTATATACTGAGTATATATGTACGTATATACTGAGTATATACGTACATATATACATGGCATATACGTACTTATATAATGTAATATATACATACATATATACTGAGTATATATGTATGTATATACCGAGTATATACGTAAGTATATACCGAGTATATATCTATGTATATACTCAGTATATATGTATGCATATACCAAGTATATATGTATGTTTATATCGAGTATATATGCACGTATATACTATAGTATATAAATACGTATATACTCGGTATATATGTACTTATATACTATAGTATATACATACATATATATTTAGTATATACATATATATTCCTGCTGGCACTCGTGACCTATAAAAATCAGGTAATGTTATATTTTTCCTCCCGATTGAATATAGTTTTGTGAAATCTAATAAAATTACACGACACTACATAAGTATCATCATCATCATCCTAAGACATAGTGCAATTAGGACCATCATTGCAAAACTTACCGCAAGAAAACTTATTACCTCATACATACGTTTTGTACCATGTGATAAATTATATATCTACACAATTACAAAGAGCCTCTGTTTGCCTCTGTTTGCCTCTGTCTGCCTCTATTTGCCTCTGTCTACTTGGTTGGCCTGGACCAGAAATATCTTCATGCCACAGCTTTGGGGAATGTCTAATATCCATGGCTTTTATGACCTGCATCGATAAGCAATGCATGATGATGACCAGACTAGCTCGAGCAATTATATATTCAAACGCGCGTGTGTGTGTAAATGGGTGTGTATGTATGACAATATATACATGTCTACAAATAAATATATGTACCCACTTATGTATATACTCAGTATATACATACATATATACTGTAGTATATACATACGTATATACTCGGTATATACATAAGTATATATTATAGTATTATATGTACGTATATATAATCACATAGCCTCAGATGACACACACACACATGTACTTTCTTGCAAATACACATACCATCAAAGACAACAGAAAGAAATAATCTAGGGTTTAAAAAACACACATATAGGTCTCCTAGCATGATCAGCATCTTCTAGTTCTTTGTCATCTGGTACTCTACGCAGATATAGAACATTGTTACAACTGCACATGAAGAATAACATAGTATATTTACAAATCAATAAAGAACACAACACTATGCCACTGATAAATAGATAGACTAGCACTTGTAACAGCAACATCCATTTGCTTGAAATTTCACACAATGATATAATAATGAAATTATTTTTAAATTATCGAATCAAGATTACTCCAAGATTTCCAGTGAATTTTCCATCAAAATATTCTTATGTGTTGCCCAGCTTCATCCATCAGTGCATGATTAATTATAAAAAAGTTAGAAAGTGACAAATAAATGGAAAATGGAAGTTGAAAATGACAATAGGTTGCATGATATTGAATTTTTCCACACCTGTAGGTTCATTTAGGAATTGTAATGGCTATTAATATTTCAACAGTGTAAAAATAAAATGTTTCAGGAATAATGAAGATAATAGAAGCTTGGCTTCCTTTTGATCCAGCTGAAATCGGTAATAATGGGACTCATGCATTGGAAGGACCATGGCAATGTTTGAATGCTTTGAATCAAATTTTTTTCGTGCATCTCTTATCAGAAGTCCTGCAAAGATTCATTATTAGGTTAATCAGCAAAGTAAATAACAAAACTAGAATAAAAAAAATTGAAACCTTCAAAAAAATCTCATCATGTTTTGCTACACATAGACAAAATCAAAAATAGTTCAGAAATAATTCTTATTCGAAATCATCCTCATAATTAGTTGGTGATTTTGTGCTAGCCTCTCTTACGAGGTTTCACAACTGGATCTTGGACCGATATCTGTCACGTCAATGCCACCAACTATGACTCCATATATGATATCTATTGTTGCATTACATTCTTAATTTCTTTCATCTTATCATTCATTTCTTTAATTTCTTGCATTTCTTCCATCATATGAGTAATCTGCTCATCTTTCTATTCTTCATTTCCTACATTTCTTCCTTCAAATGAGTAATCTACTCATCCTTCTCTTTTTTCATTTCATGCATTTCTTTCTTCAAATTAGTAATTTGATCATCCTTTTTTTCCTTCATTTCATGCATTTCTTCTTTCAAATGAGATATCTGCTCATCCTTCTTTTTCATTTTAGTCTCCATAAATTCAAAACGTTCATTTGATTCAATTACTTGTTGTTCGACCACCTCATCCACAACTGTTGTGACATATGAATTAGAAGCACGACTACTATAACTAAATGCCACTCCCTTCAAGCCGATATAGTACACTCATTGCTTCTTATGACCTCTTATGGTCTCCAAATAGATAGGATCATAGTTAATTGGTTGAAGATCCATAGAAACCTCAACTTTTTGAGAAACAGATGTCACATGTTTCTCCATGAGTTCCCGAGGTAAAATAGAGAAAAATACTATTCTAGATATACATAAAATAAATTATATATTTTGCATTCCAAACAACTTTCAAAATGTACTATAGTATAATAAAAATTTATTAATATAACAGATTCTTACCGCAATCATCTGAGACTTGTTGTCAACAAACAGACCATCCACTTTCTTCACATGCATCTTCTTGAAAATCTCATAAAAATTAGGATCTTGACCCAATTCTCCAGCCTAAAATATGTATTTATTAAGTCATAAAATAATAAATGATAAAAAGTTTTAATAAAATTAATAAAACCATGCACATATTTGAATTATTTGGACTATTAGGATTATCACTAAATATATAAATGTTTAACATTTTAAAATTGTATCAAATCTCTAGCATGCTCAATGCTCGACTTTGATCCTCCTGTGTGGAGAGAGATTTTCGTACCTAGTCCGACTCCCTTAGTTCATCAATGTTTGCTGGTAATCTCTAATTTTTTCTTCACATTTGACTCCTCCCAATACTTAAGCCACTCGGGCCAGTCATCCTCGGATATATAATCAGGCCTTTCTTTTATATTTTTTAATTTATGGACAAAATCAGAATAATATTCATCAACTTTGCTCTCCCACAATGTCTTTATCTTTCCATCAAATTTGGGTGCCCATGTGTACTAATTCTATATATAGAAAATCACAAAAGAATTTATATTAATAACAAGGACATAATTATTTACTTGAAAGTCATTATTTTTACTTGAAAGTCTATAAAATAAGACTCTTTTATTGATTCAGAAACTTTCTTCCATGAGAATGCTTTAGAATCTACCATTTTTTTTTTGAATGACTTTGTAATTATAGTCGAACAGTTGTGAGTTGAAATAAAACTGTACAAAAATAATTAACATCGAAAACAAGTAAATCAAATCATAACTACATATAAAAAACCACTAACAGTTTCATCAAAATTTTTTATTAAAGTCATATTTACATATTTATTATACCTCTCATTCACAATCTCAATTACTAACTTAGCAGTGAATGTAGAGGAAGGCACAATATTTGATGATGTCGATAGTTTTGTAAATGAGAGAACTATTGATGTTAAAATGTAGCGTAGAAGATAGAGATGGATCAAAAGTGTGTACAAGAAGGACAATGGGTGGTGGGCTTATATCTAATAAAGGTGATAATAAATGTGTCAATGATGGTGTTGGTAATGGAAATTGAGATGGTGATTGAGATGCTGAAGTTTGGATATGGTGGGTATGAGATGGTACTGAATTTGCAATATGATGTAAAATACTAGATAAATTTGGTTCATTTCTATGTCCACGTCCACCTTCACTACGTCCTTTAGGTGCCATCTACTTTAAAAAAATATAGAATAAATAATAGAGATATGATGAACAACCATGAGTTTTAGAATAAAATATGCCAATAGATTTCAAAAAAATATAGAAAGTATTTGATAGTTAAATATTATAATACAATTATAATTGTGAAATTATCGACATCTCTATCATCCTCCAATGAATCTTTTGACATTTCATCTGATTCTGATGTAAATTCCTACTCATCTTCAGATAGAAATTGATCATCTTCAATTTCTATTAGGCTACTATTTGAGTCACATACATTTTCTAGATCTTCATCTAAATGCACAGGCTCAATATTATTTATGTCATCTTCTTGGAATGCCAGTGCAATAGCTAAGTCTATACTTCTTTATTGATATGTTGGTACTTCAAAATTTAATTGAGCTTTGATTTTACAAATCATCCACTAATCACTCTTATCACGAGATAAACTCGAGTATATATAATAATATACTTGAGTGGCTTGAACTACCATAATAAATGGCTCATATCGACTATATTTATGTTTATGGTTAACATTCACTAGCTTATAATTTGAATGAATCTTTGTACCCACATTTCGTGTAGGATAAACCTACTCACACTTTAATAATACAATCCTATTATTTTCGAGTCTTAGATACTCCAATTCAATAACTTCTATGAGTTGGCCATTATAAAAATCTCATCTGCACTAGAACCCGAGCCTTTAATGCATACACCACTATTCATTTTTGTTTTAGAAGAACTATGTTTGATTGTGTGAAATTTATATCCATTGACAAAAATACCCAGGATAGGTTGTCACGTAACTAAATAGACATTTACTTAGATTTTGAATGAAAATATTAGAATCTCCATTTGAGGGATCATTTACCTGTGGTATAAATTAAACAAACGATGTTAACAAATAAAAGATACTAATAAAATAAATAATTGAAAAATTTTAAATTTAATAATTTTCACATAATTTTTAAACCAATGCAAATTCAGTTTCTATCATATAATCAACATCTTTGCTGGAAATTACTAGTTGCCTATTTTTTAACTACTCAACATAAATACTGTACAAATATAAAAAGAGATAGATAAATGTATATCAATTTTTAATTATTCCTATTAAGGACAAAATTAACCTATTATTAAATCTGCAACTATTTTGATTATACATACTCAATATATGGTGCAACCTCTTCACAATTAAGTAAAACATAGCTATGGGTTTCATTGTACTCTTCATCTATCATATATTTTTTCTTTGTTCTTCCAAATACTCTTCTAGGGTACTTGAAGATAGAGAGTTTGTCCACAGAATCATCTTTTACCATCACATAACCTTCATCATTCTGTGGTACATTTCTATTCTCTGTATTGACATGATCCTCAAAATAATAAGAACAAAATGATGATGCTTATTCTACTAAATATGCATTGCAAATTGAATCTTCAACTTTTGTCTTGTTTCTAACATTCAATTTCAACTTACGAAAATACCTACAACCATAATGTTAGGTTTCAATTATATTAAATTACAATATTACTTTATGTATAAAATAATAAAATACGCCTAATTATATGTATTTACCTCTTAAAAGGATACATCCATTTGTATTGCATGAGAATCTCTATCATAATATCATCTCCTAAATGAACTACTGGTGCAACTGTCATCATAGTTTTATTTTTTTGAAATACAGTTCTATTTGTTTAGAATTGATTATTTATAGGTAGAAACTTACGATGGCTATCAAACCATGACTATTTACCACTAAATTTGAGGGTAAATGTATCAGATTTTTTCATGCAATATAGGCATATGAATCATCCTGTAGTACTCCAACCAGTCAACATTAAATATGCAAGAAAGTCACTTACCATCCATATAATGGTCGCCCACATAATGAAATTTTGCTTCTTTGAGATATCATATGTATTCATGCCAACATCCCACAAATGATTTAACTCTACTATAAGAAGCTATAAGAAAACATCAAGATTGTCTTTCAGATTTTTTGGCTCTAGAACCAATATTGACAAAAACATATATTGCTCCTTCGCACACAACCACGGAGGCAAATTATAAGGTGTCACCATCACTGGCCATGTTGAATAATGTTGTCCAGATTGCCTAAATAGCTAAAATTTATCAGTGCAAAGACCCAATCTCATATTTCAACTTTCAGCTACAAAATCTTGATGTATATGATTAAAATACTTCCAAGCAAGTGAATCTGATAGATGATGCATTACCCTTTCTTCAACCTCATGCTTAGAATGCCACCTCATATCATTTACTGTAGGATTTGATGCATATAGTCTCTACAATCGAGGAATTAAAGAAAAGTAATACATCTTCTTAAATGTAACTTTTAATTTTTGTCGCATATCTGCAACACGAGATGCCTTTTTAAACTGAGGTTGATCACAAAACTTACAGCTAATTAAATCACTATCACCACCCCAATATAACATACATCTATCGAAATAATAATCAATTTTTTCCATTGGTAGACCCATTCCTTGTAGTAACTTCATAGTATTGTAAAAGTTGTCAGTGACCAAATTATTATCTGGAACAATCTCCTTCATCAGTTTTTTCACCTGATCAAATAATTTCTCAGACATATGATTTTCTGACTTAATACTCATAAGTCGAGCCACAAGTGACAATTGCGAATGCAACCAGGCCACGACTCATTATCTGCATCTTTAAGTATTTCATAAAATTTCTGAGCTTCAGGATTAGGTGGTTCATCCATGTAATCCATATTAAAGTCAATACCAACAGCTTCCATGACCATTCTATGGTATGTGTTTGATGCTTCTTCACCACAAGAAAATGATTTAATACCCTCATTTTGGTTAATGTTTAGAGCCATTGTACTCTTTCCATGATAAATCCAAAAACAATAAATTGATACAAAGTCATATTTAGCTAATTGGTATCTTATAGTATTTACATCACGAAAAGGGATATACAGACACTTGCGATGATTACATGGACACTTATTTTTTTTCCATCCATCCATCTCGATTGACAATATGCAAAATTTTGAAAATTACAAGCCCACTCAAAAAATCTTTATTCAAAATTCCATTCACAAAACTTTTGTACATTCACTGACGATCTGAACTCATTTTGTCCTGTTTTATTTACAAATAATAATGATCAATCATTATTTTGAATTGAATTTCAATTATTTCAAAATATACTAATAATTAAATAAAATTACTTAATATGAATATTTAAAAATTAAATATTATGAATATCGAGGCAATGCATTGCAAGAATTTACATGAATTGAAAAAGCAATTATTAGAACATTGAAGATTAATAGATATCATGCTATTACTAGATAAAGAAAGCAAAATATGATAATGGACAATAAAGGAAAGCAAAAAAGAAAAAATTTAAAGTTTGAAGGGGGAGAGGAAGAGAGAGAGACAGAGAGAAAGGGGGAGAGTGAGAGAAAGGGGGAGAGTGAGAGAGAAAGGAGGGAGGGAGGGAGGGAGAGAGAGAGAGAAAGGGGGAGAGTGAGAGAAAGGGGGAGAGTGAGAGAGAAAGGTGTGAGGGAGGGAGGGAGAGAGAGAGAGAGAGAGAAAGGGGGGAGGGAGGGAGGGAGAGAGAGAGAGAAAGAGGGGAGAGAGAGAGAAATAGAGAGGGGGAGAGAGAGGGGAAGAGGGAGGGGGAGAGAGAGAGGGGAAGAGGGAGGGGGAGAGATAGGGGAAGAGGGAGGGGAGAGAGAGAGAGCAAGCAAGAAAGGAGAGCAAGAAAGAATATAGCAAGAGAGAGAGATAGTGACACCAAAATAAAAAGAGGAAAAATGTGACACAGAAAGAATGAAAGAGGGAGAGAGAGACACACAAATAATGTAGTGTTAGAATGAGGAAATAATTAAAAGAATAAAAAAAAATTTTTATACAAACCTATCAAATATTATATATTTTATTGTACATAAGTTCATATATGAGCCTGAGGCCCAAGGGGTGGGATTAAGTAAGAGTACGATGCTTATTTCAATAGCATGCTATATGTGACCAAAGGACACTATCATGCTATGTGCCTACATATTGTTTCTTTTGCCATTTATTTTCAAGTTAGTCCAACAAATTAGCATTATCCCATTTATAATTATATGTTATTATACATATAGTATATGTAGTTATAAATAGATATATATAGTTAAACCTATAGTGATACACACACACACACACACACATATTCATACAAACAGTCATATGTAGTTATACATAAATGTATACAAAGTTATAAACAAATATATAGATTTACATATATGTATACATATATGTATAAATAGTTAAAAATATAGTTATATTTATTAATATAGAGTTTTATATAGTTATAAAAATGTTTATATATAGTTATACACATATAGTTAAACATAATGTTGTATGTTGTTATACATGTAATTATAAATATAGTTACATGTGGTTATACATATAGTTACACATATAGTTAAACTTATATCTATACATGTAGGTATATATATTTTTCATATAATTTTATATATTCATAAATAAAGTTATGTATACGTATAGATATAGTAAAATAAATTTTTATATATTAATATATAAAAATGTATGTTAAATATATGTTGTAAATTATATATTTAAATAAAGTTACGTATTAAGTTTTTCTAGTTATACATATAGTAAGATATAATTATTTATTGTTATATGTTATTATACTTTTAGCATATATAGTTATAAATAGTTATATATAGTTAAACATATAGTTATGTGTGTGTGTGTGTGTATTTATAAAAGTATGTATATATATTTATACATAATTTATACAAAGTTATAAATAATTATATAGATTTACATATATGTATACATAGTTACAAATACAGGTATATTTGTTTATATAGAGTGTTACATAGTTACAAATACAGTTATATTTGTTTATATACAGTGTTACATAGTTATGCAAATATTTATATATAGTTATAAACATGTAGTTGAACATAATATTGTATGTTGTTATACATGTAATTTTAAATATAATTATATGTGGTTATACATATAGTTACACATATAGTTACACATAGTTAAACTTATATTTATTCATGTAGGTATATAGATTTTATCATATAATTTTATATATTTAAATATAGTTATGTATAAGGCTTTTATAGTTATACATATTGGAAGATATAATTATTTATAGTTATATATTATTATACATATAATATATATAGTTATAAATAATTATTTATAATTAAATAAATAGTTATATATAGATATATTCATAAAAGTAGTTATAAATAGTTATACATAAATGTATACAAAGTTATAAACAAATATATAGAGTTACATATATGTATACTTAGTTACAAATATAGTAATATTTAATTATATAGAGTTTTATATAGTTATACAAATATATATATAGTTATACACATATAGTTATACATAATGTTGTATGTTGTTATACAGTAATTATAAATATAGTTACATGTGGTTATACATATAGTTACACATATAGTTATACTTATATTTATACATGTAGGTATAAATATGTTTTCATTTAATTTTATATATGTGTACATATAGTTATCTATAGGTATATATATAGTAAAATATATTTTTATATACTAATATATAAAAATGTAAAATTAAATATATGTTGTCAATTATATATTTATATATAGTTAAGTATAATGTTTTTTTAGTTATACATTTAGGCAATTACAATTATTTATAGTTATACGTTCTTATACCTATAGTATATAAAGTTAAAAATAGAGTTATATATAGTTAAATATTTATTTAGATAATGATATATTCATACAAGTAGTTATATGTAGTTATACATAAATGTATATAAAGTTATAAATAATTATATATATTTACATATATGTATGCATATATGTATACATAGTTACAAATACAGTTATATTTATTTATATAGAGTGTTACATAGTTATGCAAATGTTTATATAAAGTTATACACATGTATTTGAACATAATATTGTATGTTATTATACATGTAATTTTAAATAAAATTACATGTGGTTATACATATAGTTACACATATAGTTAAACTTATATTTATTCATGTAGGTATGTATATTTTTTTTCATATAATTATATATATATATATATATAGTTATGTATAGGTATAGATATAATAAAATACTTTTTTATATACTAATATATATAAATATATATTAAATATAAGTAGTAAATTATATATTTAAATATAGTTATGTAAAAGGCTTTTATAGTTATACATATTACAAGATACAATTATTTAGAGTTATATATTATTATACATATAATATATATAGTTATAAATAGTTATATATAATATAAACAAATAGTTATATATAGATATATTCAAAAAAGTAGTTATATATAAATGTATCCAAAGTTATAAACAGATATATAGATTTACATATATGTATGCATATATGTATACTTAGTTACAAATATAGTTATATTTAATTATATAGAGTTTTATATAGTTTTACAAAAATATATATATATATATATATATATATAGTTATACACATAGTTATACATAACATTGTATGTTGTTATACAATAATTATAAATATAGTTACATGTGGTTATACATATAGTTACACATATAGTTATACATATATTTATACATGTAGATATAAATATGTTTTCATTTAATTTTATATGTGTGTACATATAGTTATCTATAGGTATATATATAGTAAAATATATTTTTATATACTAATATATAAAAATGTAAATTAAATAAATGTTGTTAATTATATATTTATATATAGTTAATTATAATGTTTTTTTTAGTTATACATTTAGGCAATTACAATTATTTATAGTTATACGTTCTTATACCTATAGTATATAAAGTTAAAAATAGAGTTATATATAGTTAAACATTTATTTAGATAATGATATATTCATACAAGAAGTTATATGTAGTTATACATAAATGTATATAAAGTTATAAACAATTATATAGATTTACATATATGTATGCTTATATGAATACATAGTTACAAATACAGTTATATTTATTTATATACAGTGTTACATAGTTATGCAAATGTTTATATAAAGTTATACACATGTATTTGAACATAATATTGTATGTTGTTATACATGTAATTATAAATAAAATTACATGTGGTTAAACATATAGTTACACATATAGTAATACTTATATTTATATATGTAGGTATATATATTTTTTCATATAATTTTATATATTTATACATATAGTTATGTATAGGTATAGATATAGTAAAAAACTATTTTATATACTAATATATACAAAATATATTAAATATAAGATGTAAATTAAATATTTAAATATAATTATGTATAAAGCTTTATAGTTATACATATAGAAAGATACAATTATTAATAGTTATATATTATTATACATATAATATATATAGTTTTAAATAGTTATATATAATTAAATATATAGTTATATATAGTTAATTTCATACAATAGTTATAAGTAGTTATACATATATATACAACGTTATAAACAAATATTTAGATTTAATTATATGAATACATATATGTATATATAGTTACAAATATACTTATATTTTATATATAGAGTGTTACATAGTTATAAAAATATTTATATATAGTTATGCACATAATATTATAAATATGTATGTAGTTAAAGATATAATTATATATAACATTTATATAGTGATAGATTTCATAAAATACAATTATATATAGTTATATATTATTATGCATATAGGTTATTTGTTAAAAATATAGTTATATAGAATTATACATTATTATATAGTTAAAAAATTAGTTATATATAGTTATAAAATAGTTTACATAATTATAAATATAGATATAAATACTTTTATATATAATGACATATGATTATATAATTAAACAAGTATTTAGATATAATATTTGTGTTTAAAATATTTTTATAAATGTTACTTATATATAATTATATATATGTAACAATTTTATAAATATTATATAGTATATATATCACATTTATATAAACATTAATAAATATTCTATATTTATATAAAAATTAATATGTTATATAAATGTTTACAAAAATGTATAAACATTTTATGTTATATAATTGTTATATAAAAAATTATATAAATGTTGTATAGATTTTTAAAAACATTAATACATATGTATAAATATTTATATATAACATTATATGTTAATATAAACATATCAGTATTTATATATAATGTAATACATTTATATATATTAAAGTATAGATATTTATATATAATGTCATACGATTATATAAATGTTTAAAAGTTTATATATACTATTATCTATTTATAATATATTCAGAGATAGCAAAAATATAACCCATTAACAATAAGTTTGTTTTTTTAAGTTACAGAAGCAGAAAATATCAAGCATTATTTATTTTCTTAAGTTACAGAAGGAGAAAACAAAATGCTAACATTTAGTATTTGAAATCAATAAAACCCTACAAATTTAAATAGTAAAAGAACAAAGATTACATTGACAATTTATTGTTACATTAATGGTGTAGAGTCAAAATCATATAGGTGATATGAAAATAGAAGCAAGAAGAAGGAAAACTGGGAGAAAATAAAAAATAGTTAATACCTGAATATTCTGTAAAAACGAAAATTTGCTAATGGTAATCAAATTGAGAGAGACAGAGATATGTATATAACATTTTGAAGGAGAAGAACAATGATAATATTACCTAGTAACAATAAGAGATAGATTTCCTAAGTTGTTCCCGTAGGCGTGTTTCGCCTCTCCTTCGTTATTTGAAAGATAAAAAATTGCTAAGTGTTAATGACTTAAGCATTTTTTTTTCAAATGAAGCCTTATATAAATACCAAATTGGATGTAAATATATATAGAATAAAATACAATAAAATAAGACTAAAATAAATAATTTAAATAAAATAAATAAAATAGTTTTTTATTTAATCATAAATGATAATATTTATTAAATAAATAAAATAATATTATATAATAATAATGTATTCATATATGTGGGTGTGTGTGTGTGTGTTTGTGTGTGTGTGTATCATGGTTCTAAATTTATAAGAATTCAATTTATTTTTTATTAATATAATATGAAATAATTATAAAAGCATAAAATTTGAATTTTTTAGTCATTATAAATTTTAATGTTTGAAGTGTTCATTTAATAACCACACTGAAATATTACTTTTTTAAATCATCAAATTTTTTTTGATGTAATTAAAATATCAATATATTAATTTTAAAATATCAACTTATTTTCTTTTAAATTTTATGAAAAATTAAAAATTTTTTTTTATAATTCAAAATTTTCAAATCTTCTAGTTATTATATTTTTTAAAATTTTTTATAATTATAAAAATATTATTTTATACTTTTATTTTTATAAATATTTACTTGTTTATTCGTTTATTCATATATTTTTATAATTTTTTTATTTAATCAAACAATTATTTATTTTAGTTTTTTATTAGTAATAATTTTTATTTATTATTTAAAATATTTAAAAATATTATAATTATATAATATTTTTAATACAAATATTTATATAATGTTATAATTATATAATATTATAATATTATAATTATATAATATTTTTAAATATTTTTAATATAATAATTGTATAATTATATAATTATACAAATATATTTAATACAAATATTATATTATTTTTATTTAAAATATTTATTATTTATTCATATATAATATTATAATTATATAATATTATAATTATATAATATTATAATTATATAATATTTTTTTATTTTAGTTTTTTATATAATGTTTTTAATATAAATATTTAAATATCATAAATAAATATTTCAAAAAAAATTAAGTATACTTTTTTTATTAAATTATAATCAAAAAATAGTTATTTTAGTCATATTTAATATAAATTTTATTCATATTTATATATTTATTAATTTTTTTTATAATATCATTTTTTTATTATTATATGAGGAGATTGTGTCTTTCAAGGATCACTCATATATGACCATGACATACCTTTAATATAAAAAATTATATAAAAAATTAAAATAAATAATGCTTAAAAATATCATAAAAGATTGCGACAAAAATAATAACTAATCCAAATAGTTAGGAAAAAATCCCTAGCTAAATGTATATATTTTGAGAAAATAAACATTTATGGAATTATCGCTTCATATTATATATAAAATACTAAAAAAATAAATTTAGATAATTATTTAGTGATGGATTTAAATTAGCTAGGAAAATTCCATCGCTAAATTCTCCGCTCTTCTTTAGGCAGAATTTATGAAAATTTTTGTGACATATTATGCATGGATCTAATTAACTAGAAAAAATCTATCGCTAAATCTATCGCTAAATCCGTCGCTAATAATAAGCTAAAGAAATCCGTCACAAAATCTATTGCGAAATCCATCGCTAACAATTAGTTAGGGAAATCCGTCGCTAAATTCCCAACTTTTCTTTGCGCAGAATTTATGAAAATATTAGTGACGGATTATGTCGGGATCTAAGTAGCTAGGGATTGATCCCTAGCTAAATTAACATTTTCTTGTAGTGTCATTTCTAGTCGAGTAGCTGTGGACCCATCCAAAATAGAAGTCATCTAGGCATGGCAAATGCATACAACAACCAAAGGGGTTTATGTGTTTTTTTGGCATAGTGAGTTATTACTAGAAATTCATTTTCCTTTTTTGTGGGATAGAAACTTTGCTAAATTGACTTCTCTCCAACGATGAATTTTATTGAACTTCATCAGGTGACTAGATCCTTCTAACAATTGAAGATGACTCTAAGTTCTCCTTCCATTCTTTGCCTTTTGGTTTTTTCACATCCACTTCTAATTAAATGTGATACTTGTGGCATTAGTTTAAGAGTATTCTTCATGTAGAATGATCAAATAATTACTAACTATAGTGAGGTTCTCAAATGAGTTTCCTTGACACTTTCAACTTATTATAAGGAGATGTTAGTCATCATTAAGTCAATCCACAAATGCCATTCATACACATTTGGGAAGCCATCTACAATGCAAATTGATTAATAAAGCATCAAGTGCCTAATTGAGCAATGCATCAAAACCCTAGCTCATTCAGGGTAACTTTCAAAAATTATGGGCTATGATTAAGTGGTAGAATACAAGAAGGGACCTAAGAACCAAGTGTTGTAACTTTGTTATGCTATCTAATTTTATTAGTTAAATAGTATAATAAAATCTTGTTGGTATGAGTTTCTCATCAACAAAGATTCTTAAGTATACTGGTCATACAAGCAGTAAAAAGTATTTTCATCTAGATATTGATCACACTTGAATTATATCAATAATTTAATCAATTAACATTGTAACAACTCAATTTTAGTAAAATAGATATTTTAGATTTTGATATCAAATTTAGATAGAAGGATTTATCAGTTTAATTGATATGATATATGTTCCAATAGTTCAGATTATATTAGATTTAAATATAGAATGAATGTTAGATTGTTGTGTAATAACTCTTCGTCCCAACTACATACAAGATGGTTATTACCATTGAATCTATCTCAATGATGATCCCCTCATTGCTATCCCCTTGGTATTTAACTACCAAGACAATAAATTATTTTTGCTTGAGACATATTAACAAGCTCATACCTTTTAAGCAATGCATCAACTATCTTTGGTATTTAAATATCGTGCCACATTCAAATGGGTCATGCCGGCATGACATGACCCATTTGACACCTCTAACAAAATATGAATGGATTAACATTAGGTGGTTGGTATGTGGCACTAGGTGACAATGATGAGAAAAAAAAAAGAATAAAGAATAGAGAAAAGAAAAAATAAAAAATAAAAAAATAAAAAAATAAAAAAAAGGAAAGAGATTTAAAAAAAATGAAAATCTAAAGAAGTGTGTTCTCTTTGGTTTCACATTAGGAAAGAGAAATCATTTGTTCAGATTAAAAAAACAATAAGCGTAATACAAATAAACATCTATGTTCTAAAATACATGAGGTTTGCCTATTTGTTTTCATGACAACCCTCGCCATTTCTTTTTCATAGTATCATAATGCATGCAATAGGGGGTACAATGGCTAAGTAACATTATGGTGCTAGGTACTAATTTAGTGGAACATGTGAAAGAGCATTGCAATTGATTCTATTAGATTCAAGATGAAATTTATTGGGTATTACGAGCATTCCATGTATTTTGATTACAACTTGTAGATTATATTTAATTTAACACTAAAATTATAATTAGACTAAAATTTGATTAATTATTTTAGTATTTTATTTTGTTTGATTGTGTGTATATTCTCCCAAAGATTTTTTTTTTTGGCAAAATATGATCTTGAGGGCTGAACTAATTTTGGAAAAGTTTGCAAAATTCATGATTACATACTTTCAAAATTGAAAATATATTTTTTGGACCTGAAAAAAATATTTGGACAATTTGAAAATTAAAATTTTTAAATCTACAAAATATTAAGTTTTGGCAAAATTTGGAAAAAAAATTGTACTATTTTAAAAATTAAATAATAGTTGAATCAAAAAATTAAAATTTTGTAGAATAATAAATTTATTTTTTTGTTAAAATAGAAAAATATATTTTTCAAGAATGAAAAAAATATATATTTTTTGGCAGAATTAAAATCTCTAAGCATGCGTGTATATTGATACCCAAATATTAATTATGGTGTAATTTGGTAAAGTTTTCAATATATAAAAATTAAAATATTTAAATTGAAATTGCTTTAAAATTTAATTAATTGGGTTTGTGAAAATGAAAAAAGAAAATATGAAACTAGATTTTTTGTATCCTAGCTCTAATTAATTTTTGGGTAGATACATTTTTGTTTGTCAAGAAGTTGCATGTTGAATCTTTGGGATAAAAGTAAATAATTTAGTCAAAAAAAATTATGTTATAATCATACAAATATTCAATTATAAAAATAAAAATATTAGATTTTGTAATGGTTAATACTTTGTTTGATATAGTTTTTAGTAAACTAAAACTAGATAAAAATAGTAATAAAGTGTGGTAAAAGTACACTACAAGGCTACTATGATAATTTGACATTGGGTCATAATAAACACCTTTCATTACGTCTCCAACATAAGAAAGACATGAAACGTGGCAAGAAATTGAGTTAATGCATGAGAGAAATAAATTGAAAATAAGTCATTATTAATTTGTTTCAAGATTTGGCTCATATTTCTAAAGATGGAACATGAGTTAATTGTTGTGAGGATGAAACGTAGAGTCACGACATGAATAAGCTGCAATATATCTTGCATTGTTATGACTCTAGAAGTCTCATATATTTAAGTCAGCCTATTATTTAGTGTCGTGACATGAATGAAGTTGTAACATAGTTTATATTCTTGAACTACAAGTCAGAAAGATTTCAGTAGCGATCATATCATTATTATTTGATGTAAGAACATATGTTAAACTTCAAGTCATGACATTATTATTGTTATGACTCTACATGAATGAAGTCATGACATTATTATTGTGTGTTGCAACATATATTGACTTAGTAAAGTAACAACATATGTTATGATGTTGTGACTGGTAACTTTAAACTTCAAGTCATGACTTGTGCCATATTATTTGATGTAAGAATATGAATGTATTCAACACATATTATGAAATATCATGACTTAACTTAGGTTAGAATTTTTTTAAGCTTACAATATAAACACTGTAAAATGTAAAACAAAAAAAGTGACTAAGAGGGAGTGCATGAGAACTAAAAAATGATGTGTATAATTTATGTGTTGAGCAATGTATACCAATGAATAATAATTTTTCTCTACCCTCTTCTCTCTTTTCTCTCTAATCTTTCATTATGGTGTGCATATGTGATTCATCTATTAAATCTCTTATTATGTGATATGTATTGTCAATGAGAGTTCAGTTCATATTTATTTATTTTTTCCTCGAAAAATCCAAAACCCTTAATAATCATTTCAATTCATAACATTTAGTATCAGACAAGTATGTTTATTCTTAATATTTGGTATCATAGCTAATATTTGGGATGATTGGATTCTTAATATTTTATATCATAGTGATGTTACTATCCTCTGACAACTAGAATGAAGAATGATGAGTTTGGCAATATTTGGGGTAGAATTTGAAAATTTTATAAAGAATGGTTGGTGCTATTCAATAATAATTAATAGGTGTTCTGCATGCATGATAAACAGAATTCAAATTTGTAAACCCTAAATTCTATGGATGATTGATATTTTTATATATGATAGATTTTTAAATGGCCTTATTATGGTTATGCATTGTCATAGAATAAATGTTAGATAATTGTGAATGACTTCTTGCCCTATTACCATATAAGATAGTTATCAACTATTGAGTCCATCCCAATAATGGTCCTCTTATAGCTATCCCTTCGGTATTTTAATACTAAGATAACAAATTATCTCTACTCATTACTCATTAAAAAAACCTTACTTTTTAGGCAATGTATTAATTACCCTTGATTGTTACTATGAATATGCATTCTTATTATCCAATCTCTAGTGTCTTTCTTGATAAGAATTAATGTGGTAATAAAAAATGACTATACATCCAGCTTTGTTAGTGTCATATTCATAAAATGAACATACATTTTTTCTCATGTTTCACTATTGAAAACCATATGATCAAAACAAACTCACAAGGCTATCACTACCATATAAATTGCCTATGGACGTGCTTGACACATAGATTACTTATCAACATCCCCCACAACAAAAGAAAAATCCTACACTAAAGGTGAAATATTGGGGAACACACTATGTTTATCACCTAATATCAATTAATGGAAAGTTCTTCTAATACATGCACAATGGATTAGCTTATAAATGTATTTATGTTTTTGGCTTTGTAAGCTCTATACTCACAATGATTAAACATACCTAAATTTTAGGTTTTAACATATGAGTTTGTCTTGTGCATCACATCGGAAAAGGTATTACTTTCTTCCTACCATACATGTGAGTGTGTTTTGTGGCTGCCATATCACTTTCTCCCACTCAAATCATGTACGACACCACTAATAGCTAAAACACTAGTATTGGTTCTATTTAACTACTCAATCATCCATAACCAAACAAATTTATAATAAAATATCATATTAAATTACTAAAACAAGTATCAATCACACAAATATACATCAAATCATTTTTAGATTCTTATTTTAGCCTAAAATTGAGGAGAATAACATATGAGACAAGTACAAATTTATCTTGTATGAATCTAGGTGATCAAGTTTATCCTAAGGGATAATCTAAGTTTCAAAATCTAAATCTCTTAAAATTTGCTCTATTTCCCTAGAACTTTTCCCTAGGAGGGGGCCATAATGCATACTTTACCTTCTAGGATTTATGCTTGTACCTTGTATAACCCTTATTGGTTGTTGATTACCCCAAAAATGTAGTAATGGAGCCCCTTGGGTCATCTTTCTCATGCCTCTCATTAATTCCTTTTTTGATTTCTTTGGGTTTTCTTTATATACTCGAGCATCTGGTGTAGGTTTTTTATTTCAAAGTTATAGCATTGAATAAAAGCAATGGCTTGGGCCTTTTGGTTCTATAATACAAAATTATGGTATTGGGTACAAGTTGAGGTGTCAAATGGGCCATGTCGGGCTGGCATGCCCCATTTTTTGGTGGCCTAATCAGGCCACTATGCTGTGCCTAGCATGACACGATACAGGAGTCATGCCTTGCCTGGCATGACACGACTCAAAAAGGGCAGGTCTGGCATGGCCCAACTGGCTCAAGTCTGCCAGATTCGAGCTGATTCATATTGGACCTTGGGGATTTCATGTCGGGTCATGCTGGGTCGTGTCAAGATGTGCCGTTTCGGGCACATTTTGAATTGGGTCATCTCTAATTCTAAATATTATAAAATTCAATGCAAAATTAATTAATTAATTAATTAAATACAACAATAAAAATATTATTACGATCACAAGTCACAAGTCACAACTCACAAAAATAATATAAAATAAATATTATAAATTTAAATCATTTCAAAACATAATACAAGTACAAAATAATATTACAAGCTCAAAAATCAATACATATATGAATAATCTTATACGGATCTGATAGTATCACTAGCGGTAGGCTCAATTTCACTCATCATCAAAGTTTTATGAATCATCATTTGCCACTAACTCCTATGCTCTTGCTGCAGCTGCAGTATGATCATGGATGCCCAAGCTAGAATCCTTTCAATCCTTTATATATGCTAATACCTCAACAATATCTAGCCACAATCTTGATCTCTAATCTGAAATCATATTCATTACAATAGAAAAAATAGACTCCGATACTATGCTCGACACTAGAGGAGTCAGTAGATAATGTGTCATCTTAGATAAGATGAGATAGGTGGACTCATATGATTTTCATCACTGTAAAATATAAATATTATTATTATTGATATGTGATAGGATTGAGTAGTAATTGGTATCTAAGTACTAAGGTAACTCGCTCCTATTCGACAATCCATCCCATCGTTCCCCCTCACTAGCTAAATATATTAAGTCATCATCTCCAAACATGGTATCCATATCCATACTTGAAGTCTGACTACTACTACTACCACCATACCTAGCATCAAAGTATGTAAATAGCTTGTTGTTATTTATCAAAAAAAAGTTTGTAAATAGCTCAGTCAACTTCTTTTGAATGAACCCTTTAGAGATTGGTGTTCCTAATTCATGCATGAGTTTGTCAAAATATTCTTTACCCCTTCCACCTTAACCATAGTGTCCATGTAGGTAGCCAAATAATAAAAAGATAGGGTGGTGGATCAATACTTTAAGTAATTAGTTTACATCTCGAAAGTCATGTCACTATATGTTGAGTCTTTTTACTCATGACATCCTTCATAAAATTTACATAGTTGGGCATTTGGGATAACATTCGGAAGCTAAAAGGTTATCTTCTAGCTTTTGGAAAATATTGAGAAATCTTTCAAATTGTTTGTCCATTTTTTTCTTTCTAATTATTTGTGGAAAAGGTAAATTAAGGAGAAAAGTACCTTTGGTATTATTCTCCATTATATGCATTTTCCCACTACTTTAGGTAGTCTCTATTCTTTCCAACACTTCACGTTCTCCATCAATTATAACTAAGGATGTGATTTTGGCATTCTTTCTAGTGGATGCCATGGCCTCAAAAAATGTCATGGTATTGGGCTACAAGGCTTTTGAATTAGCTACGGCTGAAGCCATAATTTTTGGAAACATCATGGCACTATCAGTAATAGCTTCCTATATTTTAGCTTGCTTTTCATATTATCCCTCTAGCCATTTTCAGCTTTATAATTATTATGAATAAGCATTTCTTCGGGTTGGTCTATATATCACTAGGTAACTCATTCATGCTCTTCTCTTTTAATATTAATACTAGTTATTCAGTCTTATTTTCTATACTTCACATTATCAAATTCACATTTTCCAACTCACTCTCAAGTTTCTCCATTCAATTATCTTGAAAATCATTTATTTTCTTTGTCTCAGTTAGCAGTACTAGTATTTTATCATCGATAGTAGTTTCTTTTCTATTTTTTAGTATTAGGAATTTGAGCTTAATCCTCCTTTATTGTTATATCCCATTGAATTGTGCCTAAAATTCTTTGGAGTATGGTCAATATTTTAGTACCCACTATCATAGCTTCCATAAGAAAAGTTTTTATGATTTCTCATGTTTAGATGGTAGAGTATGGGAATATTAGGGTTGAGTCAAAATATATACCATTTACTTTGCAGCCCATTAACTTCTTCCATTTAATAAATTGGGGTTTAAACTTGCACTTGCAAAGTGAAGAGTTCTTCCACAATTTTTTATTTCTCCTTTTGGGGTATAAACTTATTTATTAATGCTCCTATTTTAGCTTCCATTATGTTAAGTCAGTCCAACTCCAAAACATTTGCTTATCTTTTCCCAAAGCTACTATCATTGAAAATTTGGTAGTTGTTTTTTGCCAACATGTCAAATAAAAAGAAAGCTTTCTCGAAAAATTTATTCATAATCAAACTCTAGAAGTCGCATTAAAAGCGAATCTCATTATATTATTAAGCCTATCATAGAAAGTTTAGGCTTGAAATCATAATTCAAATCCATATTGTGGGTATCCACTCAACAACTCATTAAAATAATCCCAAGCATTGTACAAAATCTCTAGATCTTCATAACAAAATTGGATTATCTCACTCTTCACTAGAAGATGATTTGAGGTTAGAAAATTTTTATGAGAAAATCTCATACAAGTTAGTCTCAATTCTCAATAGAGTCTCGAAATAAACACTATAACTAACTATGTATCTTGTCTCTCAAATAGAAAATAAATAAATGTTTCTTGATCATGTTTAGGCTAACTCTATTCATTTTAACTGTCACATAATTTCAAAAATATAATGACATGCCCATTCGGATCCTCCAATATCATTCCACCATATTGTTTTTGCTAAATCATCACAATTAGATTATGCTTCAAATAGTTTGCTTTCATTGGATACACATGAAATCCTAAATAATTGTCCATAATTATAGGCCTCAAATAATCACCAAGGTATGCTAATGATATGGTTGTTGGATATCTTGCCTCGTGAAACCTTGGGGCTCTCTATTGTTACCCATTCCTTTTTAGAGGTGTCAAGTGGGCCATGCAGCCCGGGCTCATCCCAAGGCATGGCCCAACATGGCATAGTGCAGAACCATGCCTATGCCTGTGTCATGCCATGCCAGCTCGAGGCATGGCTCATGCCATGCCGGACCAGGGGTTGTTAAGCCTTGTCCTACTCTAGGCATGACCCGACTGCCTAGTTCAAAGGCATAGTCTAGCAGTAAGGTCAGGTACCGTTCTTTGAAACTTGGGCCAAGTATCGGGTGAGATCAAATTGGACCGTGCCCGACCCACTCACACTCATTTAAAAAAAATTTATTAAAAAAAAAACTTTTTACCTGTGATCCCAACCTATCGTGTCACTCCAACCACTTGCCTGAGGCCGAGGCTCGATCTTGAACCCGAAGGTTCGATCTTAAACCTTTTGGAACCAATGGCATGACTCAGCATGAACTCGTAATGACCCGATATGAACTAATTTGAATCTGGCAAACTTCGGCAGGTCGAGCCATGTAGGGTTGGACTTTTTTGAGTCGTGCTATGCCATGCACTACAGGTGGCCCAACAGGGCCACCAAAAGCTGGGTTGTGCTGGCACTAGGGCCCACTTGACACCTATATTCCTTCCATAGCTTCTTTATATACTCTATTTCAAATGACTCTCCTTATTCTCCTGATCTCTAGAAGTTTTCACTCATTTAAGGGTAGTGGCTTGAAAATGAAGAAAAGAGAAAAAATGAAGAATAAGTCACTATTATTACAAGAAAAATACAATACATCCATTTTCAAGGGCAGTTACCTTAACTAAAGTTGACTAACTAAACTAAATATCAATCACATGCAATGACACCAAAAACATGGTGCATAATAGTAATTGATCATCCTAAAAAAAGTAACCCCCAATGGTTATGCCAAAGACCTATTGTCTCTTTATGATAACATCTATTTTGTTATAATTAGGTGCATCCCAAAGCTTGTTAGGTAAGGGTCTCTCATTCAATATCCGTTTATAATTATATAGATCATATAAATAGTAAAGTAAACCTTTAATCTATTAATTAATCCTACAAAGATTGAACATGGGGTTTGGGGCTAGTCAATAATAATTAACAATTGTTATATTAGCCATGATAAATAGGATTCAAGTTGTAAATCCTAGATTCTAGAGATGATTGATATTTGTATATATAATAGAATTTTTTATGGCATTGTAGTTATGTTTAGTCATAGAATACAAGCTTGATAATTATGAATGACCTCTTACCCTACCAACATATAAGGTAATTACCAACTATTAAGTCATTTTCAATGATGGTCTCCTCATAGTCGTGCCCTCAATATTTTAACACCGAGACAAAAAATCATCTCTATCAGAGTTCATTCATAAGTGCTCTTCTTTTAGGCAACATGTTAGTTACCTTTAATAGTTGCTTTGAATATATATTCTTATTCTCTAATGTCTAGTGTCTTTCTTGATGAGAATTAATGTAATACTAAAAACATTTACAATTTCAGCTTCATTTGTGTCATACTTACATAATTAACACTTAACACAATTAATATTGACACAATTAATACATTCTTATTTTCTCATGTCTTTAGTGGCAACCATATATTTGAAACTAATTTGTAATGTTGCCACCACCAAACAAATCAAATTTGAATACATCTAGCACATGGCTTGTATATCATCATCTCCTATAATGGTAGGTGACTCACATACTAAAGGTGAAATCCTTGGGAATATGTTCTATTTATCACTTAATATTAATTGATGGTCAATTCCTCAAATATATGTATAATGGATTGACCTTTAAAATTATTCATGCTTTTTGCTTCATAAGCATCATACTCATAATGATTAAACAAGTGTTCATTTTGAGTTTTATCATAAGGGATTGTCTCATGCATCATGGTCGAAAATGTTAATACTTATTTACTATCATATGTGTGAGTATATTTTATGGTTTAGTTATCACTATCCCCCACTCAAATAAAATAAGAATCCACCAATAGCTAAAATTCTAGTTTCACTTCTATTTAACTATCAAACCATCCATAACCAAATAAATTTACAACAAAATATCACATTGAAGTAATAAAATAAACATTCATCACATTATAGGATACATCAAATCAGCTCTAAATTTTCAATTAGCCTGAAATTGGAAAAATAACATATGAGACAAATATATATTTATCTCATATGAATTTGGATGCCCAATTTTATCTCTAGGGAGAATCTATATTTTAAAATAAATCACTCAAACCTTGCTATATTTCACTTGGATTTCCCCCTAAGAGGGGGTCAAAAAGTATACTCATCTTCTAGGGTTTATGCTTGTGCCTTGTATTTTTTTCATTGCTCATTGATCGCCCTAAAAATGGAGTTATTGAATCTTTTGAGTTATCTTCCTCGTGCCTCTCATGAATTTATTTTTAGGGGTTTTAGGGTTTTCCTTATATACTATAGCATCTAATGCAAGTTTTTTATTTGAAATTCTGTCACTGAATAAAAGTCATGATTTTAGTCTTTAAGTTCAACGACACAAAAAGTTGGCAATGGATATATGTCATAGCTTTGTTATCTTATCTATTCTTGATGATTTTGATGAGATGAAAAGTCATGGTGGTTCATTTAGTCTTTATAACACAAAGTCATGATAATGATGGGTGGTCATGGCTTGTGCATTTAGTCTCTATAACACAATATCATGGATCTAAGTTTCGCCACAACTTGTGCATTTAACTTTTGTAATCTAAAGGCATAACATTGAAGAATCATCATGACTTTGGTTTCTTTTTTAAGCCAAGAGTTGTAGTACTTATTTTGGTCATGACCCAAGTTTAGTAATAAAAGAAAAGTCATGCATCTGTAGACTAACATAGCTTTTATCACTAGTGGGATATTTTGTTACTATGATATGAAATAAATGTCATACCTATGTAGTTATTTAGAGCTAATTTAGTTATGACTCCAAGAATCATGGTATTCAAAAAAAAATATGTTACATAGTAAAAGGATTTTGTCAACAAGGTGGTAGAGTCATGACGTCCAAAGATTTTCATTACTATGTGTGTAGAGTTTCAACTAAAAATAGATATTAAAACAAATCTATAAGCACTTAAATTGTAATTAAGTTGTAGCATGTCATATGCTAGGACTTGCATAACATTTCTCTCATTTTCTAGTTACCAACTCCACCAAGCTATATATTTTGCTATAAAGACTCTTGATTTTATAATCATTTATCAAAATCCTTAAAATCTTAGTTTTTGTAAAATGTTACAAATATAGCCCTCTTTTAGGAAACAAATAACACAAAAATCATACCAAATAGTATGTTTTATTTAGTATTTTACATACCAAACACACAGCATAACTTGGGTACCCAATCCATGTCATGACTGGCAAGGCATGGTGGATTGACTAGGCCACCAAAATTCAAGTCATGCTAGCTCGCCACAAACTATTTGACTCTTATATGGAAGTGAGTTTACTAATAGAAACTAAAGGTTGATAAAAAGATAGAAATATATAAAGCACAACTAGTTGATAAGGAGTATTCTCAAGTGGAAGTTATTAACTACGGTGAGATCTTCTCACTTATAGGAAAAATGGCCTCAATCTAGGTAGTGTTAGCTAATACTATATAGTATGACCTAGAAGTTGAATAGCTGGGTCTAAAGAAAGCATTTCATTATGGTGGCCTAGAAAAAGAAATTTTCATTGAGCAGCTAACTTGGTTTAAGGTGAAATACAAGAAAAGTTTGGTGTGCAAGCTGAAAATGCCTTTGTGTGGGATAAAATAGTTTCCTTGGATGTGGTATTAGAAGTTCAATTTATTTGTCTTGTAATTGGGATTCAATAGAGGTGAGAGTGACCACTACGTCTATCCTTAAAGGTCAAGAAGAAATTTAATCATTCTAACTTTATATGTGGATGATATGTTATTGGTGGGAAATAACATGGACATGATTATTTTGGTAAAATTATTATTTTCTGAGAAACTTGATATAAGTGATCTCAGGGCAGCAAATATTATACTTGGTATGGAGGTTTAGATAGATTGGTATAAGAGGACATTTGTATCTCAGACAAAGAGGTATATGAAAGCTATATTTAGAGGTACAATATGTCTAATTGTAAGCTAGTTGAAACTTCTATGGTGCCTAATATGTTGCTAATAGCCAAGCAGTGCCCTTCTACTCAATTGAAGAAAAAAAAGATGACCCTCATTCCATATGCCAATATGGTTGGAGCCTAATGTATGTCATGTTAAGTACTAGACATGATATTTATCATGTTACATAAGTGTTGAATAAATATGTGTATAATCTAAGATATAAGCATTGAAATTCAATCAAAAGAATACTAATGTGTCTCCATGGTACTCTTAATTATATATTCTAGTTTGGTGAAAATAACAATGATAAGACTGTTAAAGTTAGCAGATTAGTTGAACTTGATTGGGGTCGAGATATGAATATTTAAAGGTCTATAAGAAGATATATTTTTATCTTGTATGATTGTTGTTCTGTAAGTTAGAAAATTGAGAGGAAAGCTTTAGTTTTCCTTTCATCCGTGGAGACATAATATATGGATCATACTCATATGAGTAGGAAGTAATATAGATATGAATGTTGTGTGCAGAGCTCAATTTTGAGTAGAGGGACCTAGGGCATAGATGCGATAATCAAAGGGTCAGGCAAGCACAAACTTGATATCATGAAAGTAGTCCCCTCATTATATCTCAATATTATCTAGTAGTGGGTGGATAACACTTTATGACAAGAAAAAAACATAGATATGTGTCACTATAGCCCCCTCATTCAAGGAGATCTATGATGGTCAATCTAGTTATCTCATGTACTTATTCCAAGACAAGCAAGATTCTGGGAGTTATCCTTTTTTATACTTTCACTTCTACTCAATCACTCTTGGGAATCAAATAGATCAAGAGAAAGCTTACAATGTTATAATAAAAAAAATGGATGCTTTTACTTTAGCTACTTTCAGAATTATTTGCATCAAGTGAGAGCTTACACCTTGGAAGGAAAAAAATGTCTCGAAAATAATAGAAATAGTTTTGGGTGACCTACCAAAGATTTATTTTTCTATAAATTATTTCTCAAGTGAGAAATGATACTTTTTTTCGAGGTCCATCATGATAATTGAATTCTATATACCAAGTATTTATTAAATTTAAATTATTAATTTAATCTTAGTTTACCCAAATAAGGTAAGGGAGAGAATATGGGATCAATCCAGGTTGGGCAAACTAGGCTAGTTAAATTAGTTAAGAAAATCAGTTTAAATAAAGTTAGATTCCCTTTAATTTAATATTAAATTTATTTTAATATAGAAGATTTGTTTTAATAAATATGTTTATATTTTTATTGTGTTAATGACATGTTCATTTTGTGTGTACATGTTTTATTTATCATTTGAATGTGACAAACTAAAAGAGTGGCAACAATAAAATAAATAAGTTGATTGATTTGCTTGGGTGGGTGAAATGTGACATGAGGAGATAGATGTGAAAGAAAAAAGAACAATAAGAGAGAAGAAAGAAAAAAAATATGAAGATAAAGGAAAAAGGTTTTTTTTTAATGAAGATTTAAGGAAGCATGTTTTCTTTTTAGATTAACATGAGTAAAGGAGAAGCCATAGTTCTATTTATTATTCATGAGACTTTCACTATTTTTCTCACTTTTGTTCTGAAGAAAAAAAAAACATGAAGAACAAAACAAAGAAAATCACTTTCTTATTCATGAGACTTTCAATATTTTTCTCACCTATGTTCTGAAGAAAAAAAAACATGAAGAATAAAACAAAGGAAATCATTTTGTTTTTGAACTTACAAAGCTTGCATATTTTCATGGCAAGTATCTCCATTTCTTTTTTTCTCATATGATATTGCACAGTGTCATGGTACAGTGAACTTGTGATGTGGTTCTCGGATTTAATTTGCTGACATATGTGGAGGACAACAAAAATTAATTATGTCTAATCTAAGATTAAATTTATTAAGATATTTCAAGTTTTACATATGTTTTAATTACAATTAGTTGTTTACATTTCTTTGAACATAATATTGTATGTGAACTTAAATTTGAATTATTATTTCAGTATTGTGTTTTGTTTGATTGTGAGTACATTCTACCAAAGATTTTGATTGGTAGAATATGTTTTTAGGGTTGATTTAATTCATGCATAAATAAAAAAATTTATGATTTAAAAATATTTTCAAAATTGAAAATACATTTTTTTAACCTCAAAAATATTTTTGGATAAGTATTGAAAAATTAGAATTTCAAAATAATGGAAAATTTAATTATTGGCAAAATGAACAAAAATTAATTTTTTATGGAATATTTGAAAATTTTAATTGTGGTAGATTAAAAAAATTAATATTTGATGGAACTAAAAATTTATTTTTTATTAAAATAGAAAAATATTTTTGGGGTGTATATATATATATATCTATGCATACATATGCATGTGCGTGCGTGCATGCGTGCGTGTGTGTATAATTGTGGATACACGCACACACACACACATATATCATGCACACAACATATATATATAACATATGAAAATGTTTTGCAAAATGTTAATTTAAAAACATTTTTAATTATACCCAACACACACACACACACATATAGATGTGTTGTGTGTATGTGTGCGTGTCGATATAGATATGTATATATATAGGCACACACACATAAATGTGGTGTATATATGTTGTTAGATTCAAAAATGTTTTTGAATGAACATTTTGAAAAATGTTTTATGCAATCACAAACACACACACACACACACACACACACACGGTGGGTGGGTGTGTGTGTGTGTATGTGTCTTTATATGTGCATATATACATACATATATGTGGTGTGTAGATGTAAATTTATATATACATGTATATATATTATGCACAGACACACACACACACACATATAATATGAAAATATTTTGGAAAATTATCATTCAAAAACATTTTCAATTCTATCCAATATTGTCTGATTGGTGGAAGGGAAAAGACCCTTTAATCCCTAGATGACAAGAGTATGATCCTCAGGGATGTTAGATTTGTACTCAAGGGTATTTTACCAAATATCCTATTTATATTATTGAGATTAGGGTCTTACCTGTTGTGAGCCTATTTATATTTGTACTCAAGGACACACATAAATGGCAGATTCTGCCCAACACACACACACACACACACACACACACACACACACATGTGGTGTATATATGTTCAATTGAAAACATATATGTGGTGTATATGTTTTATCATATAGGTATGACATTTTTAAATATATAACATTATATCTATAACATTTTCATATATATTTTTTTCATAGTCCATTTTGCTCAAGACATATTTTTGGGTTCCTAAAACTTAAGTATTTTTCAATTTTGAATAAATGTTCTATTTATAAGGAGAAAAATATATACTATCTTTCTATAAAGAGAAAATATATACTATTTACAAATACTCAGCTAAAAAAATTGATCTCAATTTTCTCTCTCTTTCACCTCTCATATTTTCTTCAATTTACCACTTTGCTCTCAACTACATATGAGTGAGAAAAAAAATAAAAAAAATGAGGTAATAATAAAACTTCTATAAATATAATGCCTATTTATAAGCAAAAAAAGTAGCATCATGGTGTTGGGTGCGACCAAGATCTAGCCTTTAAACCAATAATGATTTCAAGATTGTTTCACATTGCAACATATAGGTTAATTAATTCTATTTCAATTCAAAGCTTTCTAAGCTATATTTTTAAATGACTCAACATATCAGAATCAAAATAATTATTCTACTTTTCACATATATTCTATTTGAAATATATATCTATATATACACACAAATATTTGAAATCTATTTGTGTGTGTGTGTGTATTCTAAAATAACTATCATAAGCACATATTACAACTCTATTATGTTGCTTAATTTTATTGATTAGGTAATATCCCAAAAGTTCATTGATAAGAGTGTCTCATTAATAAATATATATGAGTGCATGGTTCGTACAAATAGTAAAGAATACTTTCATTCAAATATCGATCCCACATAGATTATATCAGCAGTTCTGTTATTCAATAGTGAGATAACTCATTTTCAATAAAATGGATATTTGGATTATTATACAATATTTGATCAATAGGGTTATTCAATTAATCTATGTAACAATATTTAAGTTGCTTGACTTATATTATATTTGGAGTTGACATAGAATAAAAGTTGAAGTATTGTGTAATGACTCTTTATCCTAATGATATATGAGGTTTTTGTCACTATTGAGTCATTCCTAATATTTAAGTTGTTTGACTTATATTATCTTGATGGAACATCACCATCGAGAAAATCATTTATCTATGCTTGAAAGTTATTTACAATCTCATACCTTTTAGGAAGCTACATCAACCACATTTGATTTTGTGAGTTATATTCAGCTTCATAAGTATCATACTTTCATAATTAATGTATTCTTCTTTTAAGTTTCAATAGTAAGAACCATATGAATAAAAGTAACTCATAAGGGTTATTTTCACCTTGTTAGTCACAACATACTCATGTATCTCATGAAAAATTCCTATCATCACCCTCCTTGATAATGATATGACTCATACACTAAATATGAAATCCTTAGGAGAATATTCTATTTAATATATATCCCAATCGATAACCAATTATTTTAAGATGTGTACAATGGTTGGCATGTAAAAGCATTCATACTTTTGACTTTGAAAGCATCATACTTGTGATGACTAACTTACTTTGATTTCATGTTTCAATATATATGTTTATCTCATGCATCATAGTCGGAAGAGTTGTCATTTTTTTTCCTACCATATGAATGAGTGAACCTTGTAATTTACTTGTCACTTTCCACAATGACAATCTTGTACAAACATACCAATAATTGAAATCCTAATTCAAGTTCTATTTAAGCACCTAACGATCAATATCGATAACACATAATAATTAAAACAAAATCATTCATTAATAAAAATAAATATCACATCATACATATATATATATATATATATATATATATATATATATATATCAATTTATACAAAACCTAGAGTCACACTATTTTAGTAAAATTTCTTGTATCTATCCTAAAGAGAGGAAATTTGAGCATTGTGCCCCCCAACTCTATAATTTACATTATCTAACATCACTTTATTGCTTATAAACTTCTATGGAATGAGAAAATTTCTCCGAAGGGTTTCTATGATTTTTTATCTTCTACTTCTATACTCATGAAATACTATATTATTATAAGTAGAAAGTCATGACTTTCAGAAGAAAGTCTCAACTTTGATAGTTTGACATTCATCTCTTAAGCTTGACGTTGCAACTCTAGATTGTAGTCATTACTCTAAACTATATTTTGATCTTTCTATAATATAAAGTCACAACATTGGAAAAAATCATGACTTGGGTCTTATTCTCTATAATACGAAGTTATGGCACTATTAAGTGGCTATGGATTTGTGCATTTATCTTCTCACCTTTAATAAAGGGCCACAACACTAGAAATTTACCATGGCATGGTGAAGGGCTTGTCATATTCATATATGTCCATGGAACTATGATAAAGCAATGGCGTTGGCATTATTCCTTCTTGATTATTCTATGGTCTCGATGCTAAGAAATAGCTACAACACTGAGAAAGTTTCTCTTGTATTTTTTGTGACCATGACACTAGAAAATGACTATTACATAAAATTTGTTCTTTATTTGTTTTCAAACATCCAAGGCACTATGGGTGGCTATGACACTGGCCTTCTCTTCTCTCATATATCATGTTGCCTAGGCACTACAAGAATTTCGAAGTAGTGACAACTATTTAGAGCATAAAAGTCATGATTTTGCCTTTACTTTGAGGACAAGAGTCATGACCTTGAGAAATAGTTATACTCAAGTAATATTTTCTATAAATTTTAGCATACCAAAAGTCATAGTTTTCAATAATTATTGTACTTTTTCCTGAGTAGTTTTGTCTCTATAATATTTTTTAGCTCATAAATCATGACTTAGTTAAAAGGTTATGAATCTAAGTTAAGACAACTAAGTCATATTAAAGATAAAATCATATAGCTTGGACTTGATCATTACCTTGAGCACTTGTGGGATACTTGGGTGTCATAAAATAGAATTAATATCATGGATTAAATTTTATGAGATAAATATGGCTTCGACTCCATGATAATAGCTCATCCATTAAGAATGTATTACGTGGTGGAAGTATTGTTCCAATGAGTTGGTATGATAATCATATACAAAGATTACCATGATCTTTTAGGTATAGTTTTGACTAAAAAAGGATATTGAAACTTGCAAAACTCCATGTGTTACCCTTCAATAAATACACTCAAAAACTTACTAGTTTTATGATTATTTATCAAAACTCACAAAAACTTCAAAGTAATGAAATTAATTCATTGTGTTTCTCATTTTATGATTATATATGATTATTTAATGACTATACTTCTAGGTCATTGGATATGTATATTCATTTATGAGGTACATATAGGTATTTAATATATCACACATCTAAAAAAATCATTGGGTTGCCTCCCATGCAATGCTATGTTTAATGTCCATAGCTAGATCATCAAAACATCTTTTTCTCTATTAGATATCTCTATTGTCCATGTTATCTTCTCAGTATACTATTTTATATTCTTCTTATTTATTTCTTTTTTTATTCTTGCTTTATCTATACTTCTTTCTTTATTTTTTTCATCATTGGATATTGTGACTTTAGTGATTGTCATGACATTCACTAAAGTCATGGTGTTGACCATGACTATAGCTTTTCTTTTAAGCATTTCTTTGCCCTTTTATGTAACTCCAAAGTAATGCATGGTGCTGAGTGAAGCCATGAATTTATCTTTTAAGTTTCTTCTTTCCCTTTCCATTTTGTAACTTTAATATTGTGGCACTATGCATAGCCATAGTCTTGTCTTTATGTTTCTAATGGACTAATTTATTTTGTATCTCCTAAGTCATGTTGTTGGGGATTGCCATGTCTTTGTCTTCATATTTTCTTTGGTCATTTTTCTTTTGTAATACAAAAGTCACAACACTATGCATTATCTTGGCTTTGTCTTTAATATTTTTTTAGTCATTTTCATTCTATAACACTAAAGTTGTGGTATTATGAATAGTCACGGCCTTGTCTTTAATTAGTTTTTCTATCATTCTTGTCTCAATCTTATCATTCTCCATTGATGCCTTAGCTTCCTTGAAATTTTCAACATAAGACTCCTCCGAGGTATCGAATTTGAAGAATTTCACAACCTCATAGTAGTCATCCTATTTTATTTCTTTATTTTGTAGCTCCAATATAATTTTTCCTCTTTGTATTTCTCATTTTCATCACTGTCATAGCTCGAAAGTTATTCTTTTGATTCATATCATTTGTTTTTAACTGACCAGTAGTCTTCTACAAAAATCTTTCATTGAAAATCTACTTTTTGTTGCATTGTGGTATGGAAGAGATTGTTGATTCTCCAACAACTCATTTCAGCAACATCTAGAACTTATGAATCATTGTAAATATTGAACTTTAATTGTTCCTCACTAATACAAAGAGTGAACTCCCCTTTATTGATATCGACGAGGACTTGTCCCATGATAAAAAATAGTCATTCCAATATTAATGGAGCATATTTATCCTCCTCCATATCTAATATAAAAAAATATTTTGGAAACAAAAATATACCCATCTTGACTAATACATCTTCGATGATTCCATCTGGGTGCTTGATAGTATGATCCACCATTTGAGTGACAAAGATATTTAAGTAATGTTGATGAGATTCAATCTGCATGCAATTAATAGGTGCATCAAGTTGGCACTTAATCCCAAGTCACTCATTTCTTTCTGAAATATATGATCTCTAATAGTACAAGATATAATAAAACTTCTAGGATACTTCAATTTTCTTTCAAGTTTTCTTTGAATAATTATATTATACTTCTCGATCATATCACGAGTATATATATCTTCAACATCCTCTTACTACTCATTTTATCTTTCATAAATTTTATATAGTTTGACATTTGGGTTAGAGCTTCATCAAATGATATGTTAACTTCTAGTTTCTAAAATATATTATTAAACTTTTCAACATTTTTGACCAATTTCTAGTTTCTAAATCATTAAAAAAATTGAAGATTGATTAAAAACTTATGCTTAGCTTCATTCTAGTTCATTTTTTATATTCATAGCTTTGGATGACCTCTATTTGCTTTTTTATGTCCTTATTTCCCTTTTCTCTTCTTTGGGTAAAACTTGGACATGCACTTCTTTTAGAATTACAAATTTGTTAGGTGTTGCAATATTATATCCTTCAAATTTCACAATCTCTTTAGTTAGATCCATAACTTATTAAAAATTTTTTGATGGAGCAACAATTTTTGAGAAAGCCACAGCATTATCACCTCTAAAAGTTCTAGAATCCACTTGTTCAGCTCTAGAGCTATGACTTTTAGGAAAGTCACCTTGAAAAGTTCTAGTCTCTTTTTCACTAGAATATTTTGGTACTCTCTTCTCACTTCTAAGTAATATTGAGGAGTAATTCTTTGGATTTTAAAAATTCATTTACATCTCTTCCTTTCATTGATTATAACAATTAACCGAGATGATGCTCGATATTTCTCATCACCAAACTCATTTGATATATTTTCAAATAAAGCAGTCTCATTCGATTGACTTGGGTATCATACTTTTTTTTCAATTATAGTAAAATAACATGCATCTCTTCTTCCAAACCTAGCTTATTTTCTATTTGTGATTAATGGAAATTTAAACTTGGGCCTCCTTGATTAATGTATCTCATCATATTATTCCAAAATTTGTAGAAGATTATCGAATATTCTATAGCCCACTCTCATAACCTCTATACGAAAAGTTTTTATGATTTTTCATATTCAATTTGGTTATGTATTAGAACATTGTTATTGGGTTGAAATTGAAACACATACCTTTTTATTTGAATTTAATTGGCCTCATTCATTTGATAAATGGGATCCAAGTCTACCAATTCATGTAGATGTAAAATGGCAATCTTTTCTGATATTCTTTTCATTTATTCTTGGGTGTTAAGATTCCTTAGAAAAGCTTCCATCATTGATTCAATAGTAATGAACTAATATAACTCTGACATTTGAGCTTGTCTTCTTCCAAATGAGTAATCTATTAGAGTTTAATAGTTACTTTTTGTCAGATCTTCAAACAAATGATATGTCTCCTCTAATAGTTTGTTCATACTCAACTTTCTAGCAATCACATCAATTATGCACCTTATCAAAATATAAGCTAATTGTAGAAGGTTTAGGCTTAGAACCATAATTAAAATCTATGTTGAAAGCATATCCTCAATAACTTCTTCAAATGGTCCCAAAAATTATATAATTCTCATGCTCATCTTGCCAGAATAGGCTTATCTTACTTTGTAATTAAGATGTAATTTGATGTGAGAAGTATTTAGTGAGAAATATCATCATTAATTCATCACAACTCTCAATAAAACCTTGTAATAAACAATGAAACCAACTCCATGAATTATCACTTAATGAAAATAAAAATAAATGTAACCTTTTTGCATCATGACTGACTCCATTTATTTGTATAGTGTTGTATAGCTCCAAAAACATTATGAGATGTCCATTAAGGTCCTCTGATGTCCTTCCACTATGTTGGTACTTCTGAACCATATATATAAGACTTGGCTTTAACTCAAAGTAGTTAGCTTTCATTGGTTGTAATCTGATATTCAAATAATTTTTTATCATCAATGGCCTCCAATAGTCTCACAATGTATGGTAATAGATGGGTTATTAGATTGCATTCTCATTACTATCTTGGAGCTCTCAAATTACTTCCAGTGCCCTCTATAGGTTCTTTATCAACTATTTGTCGAGTAATATCTCTTTCAATTCTGTGGATTTCTAGGTTTAGAGGGTTAAGCTCAGCCTTATAGCTTTGGCTCACATAAGTAAAAAAGAAAAGAAAAAAAAGTACAAAGAATACAAATAAAAACCAAAATATATCTATCAACTTTCAAACAAGTTAATACGATTTTGCATATAGATTCAAAAAGAATATTTATTTAACTCAATGCTATATAAACTACTAAAAAGGAATTATACATTTACAAGAATAATTACATCCTCACATTAATTAACGAAACTAAATAATTTCAAGAAATATTACTAAAAACTTATTATGACTTTGTTATACCACCTAATTTTATTGGTTAAGTTATATCCAAAAATTCATTAATAATAATATTTTATCAATAGAGATCTACAAGTGCATGGATTATACAACTAATAATATTGACATTTATCTAGATATTAATCTCACCAAGGATTATAGTGGTAGTTCAGTTATTCAATAGTGAAATAACTCATTTTCAATAAAATAAATATTTAGATTATTAGACAATCTTAGATCCACGAATTTATTTTTTTAATCTATATGATGATATTTAAGTTGCTCATCTTATTTTATATTTGGACATGGAATGAATGTTAGGGTATTGTGTAATAACTCATTGCCCTAATTGCATACAAAGTGGTTATCACTATTGAGTCCAACCCAATGGTAGTCCTCTTATAGTTGGTTCCCTTATATGTCACCACTAAGATAACAAATTATCTCTACTTGAGAGTTATTCACAATTTCATACCTCTTAAGCAACTTTATTAACTACCTTTTGATAATTACAATACATGAACACTCTTATTATCTAGTCTCAGGTATCATAAAAATGAAAGATTGGCAAGGCTTGCAAATATTTGCATTTTTAGCTTCGTAATGTCATTCTCATATAATTAATATATGCTTCCATCAACTTTATCTAGTGGCACCATATGATTAAAAGTAACTCGCAAGGACTATCACTACCTTGTGAGTTAAAACATACTCATGTATGTCCCAATGAATATTGGTCATCATCCTTCTTAGTGTTGATATGACTCTCACTACTAAAAGTGAATCCTTTAATAGAGTATTTTATTTAACAAATATTCTAATTAAGAACTAGTTCTTTTAAGTTATATTTAATGGATTGATAAATAAAAGCATTCATACTTTTGGCTTCATTAGTACCTTAATTATGGTGATTAACTTAACCAAATTTTAGGTTTCAACTTATAGATTTATCATATGCATCATTGTTAGAAGAGTTGTTACTTCTTTTCTACCATATGCTTGAGTGAGTCTCAAAGTTTATTTATCACCAACTACCATGAAAATCTTATAAAAATCTATCAATATTCAAAACCCTAGCTCAGGTTTTACTTAATCATTCATCAATCAATATCCAAAATGCAAACTAAATCAAACACATTCATATATAAACAAAAATCAATATCACATCATATATATCAATTTATACAAACCCTAGACTTATGCTATGTTGATAAAAAATTATAAATCTACTTTATAGGGAGGGGGTTTGAGACCTATTGCCATCAGCTCTAAGATTTCATTAAGTCTTACACCTATTTCTTGCTTGTGGAATCCATAGAGAATAAAAATTTGTAAAATTCATTCCTAGGAATTGATAGTTGTCATACTTTGCTATTGCTTATTGCATGGAGAGAGAAAAAAAAGAATGAGAAATATCTGAAATTTTTTTATCTTTTACTTTTATACTTGGGAAACTCTACATTACTATAAGTAAGAAGTTATAGCTTTTAGAAGAAAGTTGCAACTTTAGTTTTCATCTCTTAAACTTGAGGTTGTGACTCTAGAAAGCAATTATAATTCTGGACTTTATCTTGATCTTTCTATAACATTAATTTGTGATGTTAGCAATGACTATGACTTGAGCCTAATATATTTGTAATACAAAGTCATGGTACTATGTAATAATAGCGGCTTCATGTATTTATCTTGTTGTCTTTAATAAATGGCCACAACATTGGAAAATAGTTGTGGTGTGGTAAAGAAACCCCCATGTTGATATATGGTTATGATGTTGTGATAAAGCCATGACATTAACGTTGATCCTTCTTGATTATTATATGACCATTGTGCTAAAAAATAATCACAATATTGAGAATGTCTCTCTTGTGTTTCTTGTGGCTACAACACTGGAAAATAGCCATATGACAAATTTATTCTTCATATGTCTTCAAGGGTCTGTGATGATGTTGGTTGTTACAACACTAGCTTTCTCTTATTTCATATATTATGTTGTTTCAGTTCTATATGGATACTATGATATTACAATTAGCTTGAGCATAAAAGTCATAGTTTTTCATTCATTTGAGGATAAGAGTCATAGCCTTGAAAATTAGTTGTACTTGAGTAATGTCTTCCATAAGTTTTAGTGTCCCAAAAGCTATGGTATATATTAATTTTTATGGCTTTGGTCTAAGCAACTTTTCTTTATAACCTTTTATGTAGTTTAAAAGTTATGGCTTTATAAAAAGGTTTCAACTCTAACTTGGGATTATCAAGTCATATTAAAGATGAATTTATGGAGCTTGGGCTTGGTCATGACCTTGAGCACTAGTGAGATACTTGATTTCTATGATATATAATTAATGGTGTAGCCATTTAAATTTTACAAAAAAAGTATGACAAACTTCATGATAATATTGAAGTCATTAAGAATGTGTCATAAAATGAAAATATTATTCCAACTGGTTTTTAGGATCATTGCATACAAAGTTTGCCATGACCTTTTAGGTATAGTTTTAGTCATGAACGGAAGTCAAAACTTTGCAAGACTCCATGTGCTATCTTCTCACCTAAACACCTTCAAAAGGCTATCAAATTCATGATTATTGATCAAAACTCATCAAAACTTCAAAGTCATGAAATCAATCCATAGTTTCTCTCATTCCCTACCCGCACAACATCATAGAATATCAAAATATTATATTTATTCGTGTGAACACTAAAATGTACACAATAATTATATCATGCACAAAACTGGTAGAATATAAATGCATACTCAAAAAAATATATTATCTCAAAATAAGTGAATATTCAAAGATAGTAACCCACAAATTAAATAGTCCAATGTTCATAAAATACACACAAATTCAAAAACAAAATATTTTGAGCATCCCCAACATAGAAAGTTCACTGCACCTCAACCACACTTACCCCACATGAACCTCGCACAAATACCACAAGCACAACCTCTAAAACTCCTTAGAACCATGCACAAGCATTACATGAACACAACACCAAAAAAAAAAAAAAGAGAGGTTAGAATTAGGTTTATGAGAAAAACATTTCACCATTGATAGTTTTTGGAAACCAAACTCTTTTCACAAACTATCCTTATTCATCCTAAAAACCTTATCTTCTCCATGTGTGTGTGTGTGTGTGTGTGTGTAGTGTAGTGTATATGTGTTTTCATATAGATATAACATTTTTCAATATATAATGTTTTCAAATATGTATTATTATATGTATAACATTTTCAAATATTTTTTATATTAGTGAATATTGCTCAAAGCACAAAATTTTGGCTTCCTAAAACCTAGGGTATTTTCAATTTGAATGTGTGTAACATAATTTTTCCTTTATTTTTTATTTGTTGCATTCTATTTTAGTGTGTTTAAAACATATAATTAATTCGAAGGGTTAAGAATTTTCATAATTTTTATATAGGAACAACTTTTTTGAATATATAATATTTTCAAATATAAGGATAAAGAGACATCAAGGGGTTCCAAGGAATTGCCATGCATGATAGCCTATAAACATTTTATATTTGAGATGCTTTGGTAAAAATGTATATATATTAATTATTTTTGAGAGGTATTCCTCCACAAATAATTATGGTTCATTTCATATTAATAAAATTTCTTTTGTTTCGCACACACACACTCTCTCGCATAAATAACATTATATGTAAAACATTTTTGAATATTTTGAGATTTGTGTATATTTCTCAAATAGAAAATTTTGGATTCCTAAAACCAACATTTTTTAATTCAAATATTTGTAACATGAGTATTACTTATTATTTATTTGGAGAAATATATTTTAGCGTGTTTGAAAAAAAATAATTTATTTGGAGGATTAAAAATTCCATAACTAATATGAAGGTGATGGCGAATTAAACACACACACACACACACACAGATATATATATATATATATATATATAATATGTGAGTTTATATACATATATGTGGTATATATGTTTACATATCGATACAACATTTTTGAATATATAATATTCTCAAAATGGTAACATTGTATCCATAATATTTTCAAATATTTTCTAGAATATTGAATATTGGTCAAAATATAAAAATTTTGGGTTCCAAAACTCAAGTATTTTCACAATTTGAAAACGTCAACATAATTTTTCATTTCCTGTTTATTTGTAAAATAATATTTTACCATGTTCAGAAAAAAATAATTATTTTAAAGGATTAAGAATTTAATAATTAGTATACCGAAGATGTATAATTAAAACACACAGATAGATAGAAAGAGAGAGAGAGAGAGAGAGAGAGAGAGAGAGAGATATATATATATATATATATATATATATATATATATATATATATATATATATATATATATATATATATATATTGCATGTGTGTGTGTACTTTTATATACATATATTTGGGGTATATTTGTTTTCATAAAGCTGCAACACTTTTGAATAAATAAATTATTGGAATACATATTATTTTCTCATTATAACATTATATGTAAAATATTTTCAAATATTTTTCAGAATAGTGCATATTGCCCAAAACACACAATTTTAGGTTCCAAAAACAGAAGTATTTTTAATTTTTTTTAGTTTGATTATTTATTACAAAATATTTCCTTTCCTATTTTTTTGAAAAATTATATTTTTGGGTGTTTGGAGAAAATAAGTAATTTGAAGGGTTGTTAACTTTTATAATTTGTATAAAGGAGATGAATAATTAAGGGCATACACAAAAAAATAAATAAATAAATAAATAAACAAATAAATAAATAAACAAACAAACAAATAAATAAATAAATAAATATATATATATATATATATATGGTGTGTGTGTGTGTGTGTGTGTGTGTGTCTTAGTAGACAGATATACAGATAAGCAGTTTATACATGTTTTCATATAGAGAACATTTTCGAATACACATAAAATGGTTAACAAGAAGGTTCCAATTGATTGTCATGCATGATAACCTAGAAACTTTTTATATTAGACGTGTTATTTTAAAAAAAATATAGTGATTATTTTGTAAAATATATTCTACCGTCAAAAGTAATTGCTTGTCTAATATAAATAAAATTGCTTTTGTTATATATTATATATATATATATATATATAATTTTCAAATATATTACATTATATGTAAAACATTTTTGAATATTTTTCAAATTTGTTCATATTGGACATGACACAAAACTTTGGGTTCATAAAACCAAAGAATTTTTAGTTTGAATGTTTTTAAAAAAAAATTTCCTTTATTATTTATTTGGAAAATATATTTTAGGGTATTTTGGCAAAATAATTAATTTGGATGGTTGGGAATTTTCATAATTTGTATAAAGGAGATGGATAATTAAGGACACAAATATATATATATATATATATATATATATATATGTGTGTGTGTGTGTGTGTGTGTGTGTGTGTGTGTGTGTGCGCATTATTTTTGAATATATTACATTATATGTAGAACATTTTCAAAAAATTTTCAGAGTTCTTCTTATTGCACAAATGACAAACACAAAACTTTGGATTCCTAAAACCAAAGTATTTTTAGTTTGAAAATTTATAACATAATTTTTCATTATTAGTACAAAAGAGATATATAATTAAAGACATGAATATATATATATATATATATATATATATATATATATATATAAAGATATACACAAATACACACACATACACATATACACACAGATATATTTGGTATACATATGTTTTCATAAAGATACAGCATTTTGGAATATATAATATTTTTGAATATTTAACACTATATGTATAACATTTTCAAATATTTGTTTATATAAGTGAATATTGCTGAAAGCATGAAATTTTGGTTTTCTAAAACCCTAGTATTTTCAGTTTGAATATCTGTAAACTAAATTTCCCTCTATTGCTTATATGAAACCTTATATTTTAAGCTGTTTGACAAAAATAATTAATTCAGACATTTAAGAATTTTCATAATTAATATAAAAGAGATGGATAATTAAAGACACACACGCACACACACCCATATAGATACAAACATGCATACATTACATAATTGTCTTTAGATTTATATACATACATAATTATGTCATTATAAATATATACATACATAATTATGTCTTTAAATTTATACACATACATAATTATGTCTTTATATTTATATGCACACACACGACACACACACTCACACAGATACACACACACACACACACACACACATATATGACTATACACATTTATGTATATATACATCTATACTACTATATACATATTTATACTCATGTTTGAGAATAGGTGAATATATATACCCCCCACATGTCCATCCTTTTAATTTAACACAATGGAGAGAAATAAACTTCCGACAAACATATAAAACAATGAATACAAGTAAATATTTCAATAACTATGTAATTAGATGAGCTTTGCATGCCTTATATCCTCAAGTAGTGCATGCCACTTCTTTGCAAGTTGACAATTCCTTAAGCTCTGCTTGGAAGGGGGTTCGTTATCTCATATATTAGATTCCATTGTGTTCTTCCTTACCATGCAAGTAGGTCTAGTAATCAATTTCATTTTCTATATATATGAGATGTAAAAGTATTGAAGTTAACAATTATTTAGTTATATGCTCACTTATTATCAAATGCATCTATATATATAATAGTATATATGTGCCTATCTTTACCCACAAACACATTTACTATTATGTGTGTTTGTGTGTGTGTGTGTGTGTGTGTGTGTGTGTGTGTAGACACACACATGCATGCTTGAGCATAAGTGAGAATATATATATATATATATATATATATAAAATAGGATATATGTATATATCACCTATTTTCAAACACGTGTGATTATGTCTGAATACACACACACACACACACACACACACACACGTATGTATGTATGTATAAAATCACATATAAATTAACATTTGTGTGTGCATATGTATACATATGATTGAGAATAAGTGCCGATTTATATAAATATATATAGTTGTATAGAAAAAAATAACACTCAAACACATTCAAATTCTATATCCCAATTAATTTTGAAAAAAATTCACTCCATAATTTGAGGCCCCTATGTGGGTGAGATGTTAACGCATTGAACATGACAAATCACCTAGAAAATTTTAAGGAATACAATAATTGGGCATGCTTTGGCAATTAGTATAGATAAATTAATTCAATTAGCAAATTCTGACCTGACAGAAAGGTTAATCACCAGAAGTCTAAACAAGAACAATTGCCATCACTAAAATGATGAAAACGATAAGTGTCTCGGAGAATTATTTTGCGCCCAAGTACACCAGAAATAAACTTGTAAACAGAATGGCAATCACCACAAACCCGAAGATTCTTAAAAATCTTGACAGTCGCGTGTTCAGGAATACAGATTAAGGCAAATGCAAGGGCAAGTCTTTCACTATGGCTCCAAAGGTTGTGCTCCCTTTGTTCTTCATCTGTGTCATGCAATGCATGGCTGGTGTCTGGCACATACCCGGCTTTCATAATCATCTTTCTGAGTTCTTCCAACTTCGCATTAATCAGGCCTATTTGTGGATGACATTGTTCTCCCACCCCAAACGAGCTCACCTTGCCTTTCAGCTTGACCCAACTGCATGCAGGTTTCTTTTTTATCCTATTTGTTCCCATTTGTTTCCTCACATTCTCAGCTTCTTTCCATCTTCCACTTGTTGCACAAATGTTTGAAAAAAGAACATACGCTGAATCATCAGAAGGATCCAACTGGAACAGATTTGTTGCAGCTTTTCTCCCAATTTCCAAATTTCCATGGGTTTTGCACGAGGCCAGTAAGCTGCGCCACACATGATCTGTGACAGGAACTTGCATCTGATTAATGAAGGCCTCGGCCTCTGCCAGCCTTCCTGCACGTCCTAGAAGATCAATCACACATACACAGTGTTCTATTCCAGCAGGAACACCAAACACTCTTGCCATCGAACCATAATACCCTAACCCATCCTCTACCAAGCCACCATGACTGCAAGCAGAAAGAAGAGAAACAAATGTAACATGGTCTGGTTTCACTCCCAGAAGGAGCATTTTGTGAAAAGTTTCCTTGGCTTTGATGAAATAACCATGTCTTGCAAAACAGGATATTAAAATGTTCCATGATAATCGTTGCCGTTCTAGTGGTTGAGGTATGATATTCAGAACGTCATCCATTTCCCCACATTTCGTATACATATCCATTGCTGCGTTTAGAACAAAAGGATCAGAATCTAAGCCAACTTTGATAGCCAAATTATGAAGCTGTTGGCCTTCCTCCAGCATTGCCAACTTTGCAGTAGCAGCAAGGCATTCAGAAAAACTAAATTGACACAAATGAACTCCTGCACATCTCATCTGAACAACAAGTTTCAAAGCCTCTTCTACGTGACTATGATGAGCATTTGCAGAAATAATAGCATTCCATGATACAGCACTTTTCTCATTTAACCAACTGAATATATAGTTGCTAGAAATAAGATCACCACACTTGGCATACATTGTGATGAGTGAGTTGGAAACATATTCTTCTGTTTCAAAACCAATACGAACTGCATATGCATGGATGCCCATTCCATGCTCTAGTAAATCATTTGAGCCAGCTAAAGCACCGAGAATATTGGCAATTGTAATATAATTTGGAATAGATCCCTCCTGTCTCATCAGCTTGAAAGCCTTCAACGCATCAAATGGTTCTCCATTTTCTGCATGAGCACCAACAAGTGCACTCCAAGTTACATCATCCTTCCTGGGCATTGTTTGGAAAACCTTTTTTGCTTTACCTATTGCCTTGTTCTTGGCATACAAGGAAATCAAAGCATTTCCTACAACTGAATTCCTTAACAAGCCAGTAACTATTACAAGGGCATGGAGCTTCTTCCCATCAGAGAAAAGTTGACAATCCGAACAGGCTGCTAAAGCACTAGAAAATGTCACATAGCACGTGTCTTTTCTCCTATAAAAAATATGAAGAAAGTACTCAAGAGCCTCTACGCACTTTCCAAATTGAGCATAACCTACAATCATAGAATTCCATGAAATCAAGTCCCTCTGTGACATTCCTTGGAACACTACCTTGGCATTTTCTATTTCTTCCATATCAAAATACATTGCAATAAGAGTGTTGCATATGCACACACTTGAACCCAATCCAATTTTCAGAACTAGACAGTGGACTCCTCTGCCTAATCCTAAATAATCAACTGAATTGCAGCCTGACAATAAAGAAGAAAATGTCGTACTATCGGTATCACAGTAAACATAACGCATCCAATAAAAACATCTTAGTGACTCTTCTTGAAGATTATTGCGCACATTTGCAGAAATTATTGAGTTCCAAGAGATTGTGTCACGTTCATGCATGCCATTAAAAACACATGAGGCATCTTTCATGCTACCACAACAGCCAAACATAGATATGACAGAGTTTCCCACTGAAACATTAGAAAATAATAATCCATTTTTTATTGCATGTCCAAGAATATGATTGCCCAATACTTTATCCTCAAGTGAAGCACAAGAACTAAACACAGCAGCAAGTGTGTTCCCATTGCCAAGCAATCCTTCATATCTCATTCGAAAATAAAGATTCATTACCTCCTTTGGGTCTTCGTAATCCAAATAAGCAACCATTAAGGCAGTCCACGTAACCACATTCTTCTCTGGCATCTCCTCAAAAAGTTTACTAGAAGAAAAAGCAAACCCATAATTCCCATAGAAATGCACGAAAGAGGTAGCCACGAAAACATCATACAAAATGCCCAGCTTGACCACAAAACTGTGAACTGAAGTCCCTTCAATTAACATACACCCCAGCCTATTATATGCTGTCACCAAACTAGAAACTGCAAATACACTTGGCTTTATCGGAAAACAAAGCATTTTCCTAAAAAATCCAATCGATTCCTGATATAGACCAGCATGCACAAACCCAGACATCATGGTATTCCAAGACGCATCATTCCTTTCACGCATTTTATCAAACACATTATGTGCACGACCGATGTGGCCAAACTTGGAATAAAAACTAATCAAAGTATTGTGGAAAAACACGCTTACATTGGGCATGCCCTTCATCCATAGTGCATGTAAAGCTCGACCGGATATTTCTTCGGTGATTTGAGAAAAGCCGTTCAGGGGAAACCTCGAAATTTCCGAGTTTAGGTGGGACGCGATGGATTCTATCCATCCGTCGTTTCTGTTGATGTTTATATTTGTGTTTGGTGTGCATGACAACGGGAAATCTGATACGGGCTTATACAGAGAAAAATTTTTGCGGCCAAAACCAGCGAGCCGCCGTAAAGCGGCTTCTAGACCAGAGGGTGTTTGGCGCCACCAAGCCACTCTCCCTTCTGGTCGCTGGTCGCCAGAAGAAAATACATTGGTTGGTCGTAAGCGGCAAGCGTATCTTAATTCTTGGGATCAACAAAAAAAAAAAAAAATCAGCACGGTGTTTGGATCATAGCACAACATAGTTTGTAGTACGGGCAAATACCATACCATGATAGTTCCACAAAATGTCAGCCCTACACATGCCATTGCCCTGCCTGCTACCTGTGTTGCGTTGAATCATTCCAGATTGTGCCAAATCCACCACGACCACGCATTATGCATTATGATTCATGCGAACCCAAACTAGAGTGCAGGTTAAAACTAGTTTGGATAGAGTGCAGGTTAAAACTAGTTTGGATAGAGTGCAGGTTAAAACTAGTTTGGATAGAGTGCAGGTTAAAACTAGTTTGGATAGAGTGCAGGTTAAAACTAGTTTGGATAGAGTGCAGGTTAAAACTAGTTTGGATAGAGTGCAGGTTAAAACTAGTTTGGATAGAGTGCAGGTTAAAACTAGTTTGGATAGAGTGCAGGTTAAAACTAGTTTGGATAGAGTGCAGGCTATCCTAAGTTAGTTAGTTGGGTCAAAATTAGATTTTATTAGTAAATATTTAGTGTTGTTTGTGCCTCATTTTTTGCTGCATGCATGCTAGAAACTTTGCTTGACATGATCTGAGCTGTGTAATAGGTTGGCTCTACATTTATTCTAAAGATGATTCTAATCATGTAAGGTCATGTCATAGACTAGTTTTATTTGTCGTGCTGTGTTGCTGTCATCGGCCCATTTGGGCACACACACCCATATAAAGGTGTCAACTGGGCCGGGCTGGTCCGGCACGTTAAAAAACCATGCCCGGGTTAGGCACGAGCCGTGCTGTGCCTGGCCCGACCCGTGCCTGGCCCGGCACGGCATGCCGGCACGGGTTATTCCCGTGCCGGTTTCACGCGGCCACGCGTGGGCGTGACCCGGCTCCTCCCGAAAAAAAGATCACGGGTCGAGTCTGATTGGACCCGACCCGCGGTCCTGACTCCCGACCCAATCTCAACGGGAAAAAAAAATTATTCAAATAGTATTAATTTCAGCCGTTGGATATTCCTCCAATGGCTAGAGGGCAGAATCCAACGGTCCTCGTGATTCTGCCCCCCTAAATAATTATTAAAAATTCAATAAACTATAAAAAAAATATCTTTTTTTATAAAAAATTAATATCTTTAATATATAAATTCTATCTATCTCCCTATAACATTTATGTTTTTCAAAAACATATATCCTCTCAAAACTTTCTCTTTCTCTCACATAAACCGTGCATCTCTCTCTCGGGCCTCGGGATTTTGCTTTCGGCTTGGATTTTCAGGAAATTCAACTTGAGTTTTGAACATTAGAGCTTGCTGTGGTGCACCGTGCACTTGACCAACCTCACTGCTTTTACCAGGTAATTTATTTTATGCTTTTTTTACTTTGTCTCTCTATAGTTTCCCTCTCTAGAAAAAAATTAGGAAAAAATAAAAATCATAAAAAATGACAAATACACCTGACACGTATTTTAATTTGGAAAATGAAAATATTACACAGAGGTTTGAGGCTGCTGAAACTTTGGTTTCTCCAGTCGTCTCAACCCAAAGTTCTAAAAAACAAAAAACTAGGAGGACTTCTGTAGTTTGGACTCATTTTAAAATCATAATACAAAAAAAATGTTAGGGGTGAGGAACAAGAAATGACACAGTGCAAATATTGTAAGAGACTATTAACATGCAATAGTTCATTTGGGAATGTGCACCTTAAGAGGCATGCCGAATTATGCACCAAAAAATATGTAACCTTAGATCCTAGGCAAACTCAACTTGGCACTACATTTTTTGAGACTGGATCGAGTCTAGTCTCAAAGTCTACTCCCTTCGTATACTCCAGCGAGTTGGGTAGGGACGGCATGGCCATACTCATCACATTGATGGGTCTTCCGATCAGATTTTCGGAAGATCCAAAGGTAGTGCACATCATGCAGACTTATTTTCAGCCTTCTTATTGTAGGATTCCTAGGTCCACATCTAGGAATGACATACTAAAGATATATAAGTTAGAAAAACAAAAAATAATTAAGGAATTTATGGCATATAGTGGAGTGGTGTCCGTGACGTCCGATATATGGACAAGTCACGATGATTCTTCTTATGCATGTCTCACGAGTCACTATGTAGATTCTAACTGGACAATCAATAAAAAAATTTTAGGATTCACTGAGATTCTTCATCCTCATGATGGCCCGGCCATTTTTGAGTGTATGATGAAAATCTTTAGGGAATATAAAATTCAAAATAAAATTTTTAGTGTCACATTCGATAACGCTTCTAATAATGGAGTAGCGATCAATATGTTTGTTAGGAATATTAGAGACGCACCATTAGGAGAGATCTTTCATGTCAGATGCATGTGTCACGTGATTAACCTGATTGTTCAAGCGGGTATGAAGGTGTGTTCCCCCGCGTTGGATAATATACGCAATGCACTAAAATATATTCGCACTCCTCGGAGACAACAAGAGTTTGGTAGTCTCTGTTTGTCTGCAAATCTTAAGAAGAAGAAATTCTAATCGGATGTGAGACATCATTGGAATTACACGTATCTGATGTTGGAATCATGTGTTGGATACGAACACGTGATATCCGACTACGTCAATAGTAAGAGTGACGAACTTATTATTGACGACACTGACTAGGCTTCAGGAATTTCATTTATGAAATTCCTGAAGATTTTTTATGACACGACGAACATGTGTTCGTCGGTTTATACGCCCACCACTTGCATTGCACTCCGGTGCATATGCAACATTAGTAGCATGTTTAGGAAGTAGCAAGCTGACCCGACGCTTAGCCATATGGTTGTAGAGATGGAGACTAAGTACTTGAAGTACTGGTCCACCGTTCTATCTCTTTATTGCCTCACTGCATGCATGGACCATAGGGTTAAGGTGGAAGGGGTAGAAAACACCCTGACTTTCATTTCCTCGTGCATGAACCTGGAAGAGCCACCTGAAGGGTTCATTCACGAGAAGTTGACTGACCTATTCACATACTACGATACTAGGTATGGTGGTGGTGGTAGTGAGACTGTGATTATGGACATTGATACCTTGTTCGGAGATGACGATTTTTCCATTTAGCTAGCGAGGGGGAAACATAGGGGCGGACCATCACATAGGAGCGAGCTGTCTCGGCACTTAGATACCGATTACTGCTCAATCCTATCACATTCTGATACTAAGAATCTTGATTTATTACAGTGGTGGAAATCATATGAGTCCACCTTTCCCGTGCTATCTAGGATGACACGGGATCAACTAACTCCTCCGGTGTCAAGCGTAGTATCGGAGTCTGCTTTTTCTGTTGCAGTGAACGTAATTTTGGATAGGAGATCGAGATTACGTCCAGATATGGTTGAGGCCTTGGCATGTTTGAAGGATTAGGAGGAATCGAGATTTAGCATCCATGATCGTGCTGGAGCTGGGACTGGGACAGACACTGCAGTCGCATCCACATCCACTACGATGGTGGATGAGTTGATTGCCGATGATGATGATCCATATGATACTGATCTTGATGTTGTGGCTGATGATTCTCATGATATGCCGATTGACGATTGATGATGATATGTTGTTTTTTGTTTTCGATATTTTTTTTATTGATTGTATTTGTACGCTTTGTTAGTACGTTGTGTTGAAACTTGAAACTGATACTTGTTTTGTCCGGACCTTCGTTTTCAAATGGATGATTGGTAATTTTTCATTTGTGTTGTTTAATTTTTTTTAATTTATATTTTTACTAACATAATGTATTGATTCATTTTTTTTACGATTTAAATTTTATTTTAAAAATTAATAACTTTAATATATAATTAATAAATATAATAAAAGTTAAACTAAATTGAATTTGATAAAAAAAAAATTCTAAACTTTGTTTGTTTATTTAATTTTTATTTTTAACATTTTTAAAAATATTTATATTTAATACTGTATGTCTGTACACTTAAGCATTACAATATATAAATTTTTTTTTTTAAAAAAAATTTCTGCCTCTCGAGTCTCGGGTCTGCCTCTGCCCTGGCCTGTATGGCCAGGCCGGGCCCGGCACGGTAGCACGATTGTTCCCTAAAAAAAAGGGGCGGGCCACCCCGGCCTGGCCGGTTTGACACCTCTACACCTATATCTACATATATGATAGTACACACACACACACACACACAAAATTAATTCCTATGATAGTATATATTAAAATAAAACTAAAGATCAATCACGATATGCCCAACTAGAGTAGAGGGGAATATTGTTTTGGTCTATCTCGATTGGGTAGGTGTTAATAAAATCAATTTGTTTAATTGATTTAAACAAAATTAAATTTAGTCTAGTTTGAAATTAAATAGTTTAATTCTTATGGTTGAATTTGATATTTTTTCTCATTTTACTTTTGACTGATGTCACATTTTTTAAGTGTGTGCATGATTGAAGGTTTTGGAAATAAATAAAATTATTTTGTTTTATACTATTTGGAGTACTACATTTAAGATATAGTAATATCAAATTAAAGAAAAAAATGTGGAAGAAAATGAACTATGGGCTTGACACATGAAATTAACAGATAGGAGAGTTAAAAAGAAAATGAGTGGAAATAAAAAGTATGAAGGAAAAAGTGGTGCGAGAGATTTACAATTTTATTATAATGCCAAAACTTATTGTTTATAGAATGACACCAAATAATTATTGGATGATTAGATATGTCCAACAAAAATTCATATGTATATGGGTCATATAAATAATAAAGTATGCATAAGTCTATATATCAACCCTATAAGGATTTATGAGTAATTTGACTAACAAACAATGAATTATTTATCACCTGAGTCGAGAAGAAAAACTTAAGTCTCGTGTTGATACTCAAACTATAGGATTGGTGTATTTCCTTGTGTGTGATGAATTTTATTTATTATTAATATAATACGTGATTTTTGGATAAATAGTGGGATAATATGGATTCCACTTCATGGACTTTTGGCATATATGGTGGTTGTCAATCTTAGACTTTCGCTACCAAGGATGATTTCCTTACAGTTGTACCTTTGATATTTTACTAAAAAAAAGAATACTTACTCTATTTTGAGTTATCCATACTTGAACTTCTTTTATGCAATATGTTTATTTTCATTGATGATTATTTTGAGTATACATTTATATTATAACCTCAATTATCATAAAAATGCAAAATAATATAGTATTAATTATGTTTGAGCTTTTGGATTCATATCATACTTACATCAATTAATATACTTCCTAATAATTTTACATATGAAGGCGTACAAAAGGAAATGGTCGAAAAAGCTATCACCACCATATGAAACACATCCCCTTATGTGTATCCTGAGACTTACATATCACAATCTACCATAACTAATATTTGACTCTCATATTATGACAAAACCCCTAGGTAATACATTCTACATAACTCACATATCATTTTAAGGCTCGTTCATCTAGAATATGAATAATAAAGTAGTTATACATTCTTTTGTCTTTTGGTTTTGTGAGTATCATACTCACATAAAACCAAACTTATATAAAATTTAGGATTTTCACATATAGGTTTATCACATTAGGTAAGAATAGAAGAGTTGTCACTTTCTTTATATCTAACCTCGTGAGTGTGTTTCATGACTTACCTATCATTATCTACCATGACTAACATACATAAATTTATTTGGTGTTGAACCCTAAATCTATGTTCTAAATAATATTAATATCAATTAACATTTTAAACATAAAGATTTCATAATTAAATATCATAAACCATAATCAGTATATACATATACATAAACTAATCCTATATTTTTTAATTAGCTTGACAATGGGCATGTGCTAGTGTAAACAAGTAATGACATTGGAAATGTCATTATTTTTTTGATGTTCTACCATGAGTTTGACCTTTACACAAGTCCAACATGTATATCCAAATTTTCTCCAATTTAACTACTATTAATTCTATTCCACAAAAATTATCATTCATTGAAATCCTAGTATTTAAAGCTTAAATTTAGTACGACCACATTATAAAAATAATATAAAACTACCACAAAATTCAATACTTTGAGTACTAAACAAACTTTCATGCTAAATTAGTTATTCATCCTTGAGCAAAGAGTTTCTCTCTCTTTCTGCATCTCTATCTAGAATAGTAAGCAGGAAGAATAAATTAATCTTATTAGAAACTCATATTTGAGCAGCGATTCTTCTTCAAAAGTTTCTACAAATCTCTTTATTTCATCTTTGCTAGCTTCGAGGAAGGATGAAACTTTTTGTCCTAGATTGGTTATTCTTCTCATTCGGAAACCAACTTTTTCTTATTATCTTTTTCATGTCCCCTCTTCACACCCATTGATATCCAAAGTAATATACATGGATATCATTCATCTCTATCTTTAAAATTTGGAACTTCTTCATCAAGACATAACATAGTAATCAAGGAGGATATCATAATATATGTCCTAAAAATTTCTCTCCTTGGAAGTCAAGAATTAACATCTCAAAAATCTTACTTACATAGATTTTGTACCCTCTCATCATGGAAAAAAGCAAGATTGTCTTATCTTTTGAGATAATTCAAAGGTGGACAGTTGGTTGCAAAGTAGAATACATTAAATACAACTTTACATTGCTCTCTTCCATCAACTTTCATCTCACTAGGTGTTCAAAAAGACTTTTTAATGACTACAAATTTTCTTATAATGCATTAAAATCTTGGTGATAAATTTGTAAATTAGTTACATTTTTAGGGTTTTGAAAAATATATCATCCATAGTCCCCTATAATCTAAAAACTTTCATTTATAAATCACCTATCAAAACATAATCAAACTCTTTGTAAATAACACCTCTAGCCTTGCATGTCTTCAAGGTTGGAGTAAACATCCTTCATGAGTAGAAAGATGGGATAAACTCTTTGTAAATAACATCCTTCATGAGTAGAAACATAATCACATTGCCCTTTTCAAATGAGTAAAAATCTATCTCATTATCTCCTCTCAATCAATAAGTAGAAAGATGGGATAAACTAAATCTTGCTCTTCCACAACATTTTTTTTTGCTAGTGTAGACATCATCTATCTTTTCCCCATATAATATATGTCAAAAATATTGGTTCAGACATCTAGACATGAAAGGAAGTCTCAATGGTAGTTGGGTTATATCACTTTCATTTACCCTTGTGACTTAGTTCAACTTTCTCTCTTCTCACCCAAGGCTATGAAATTGGGGTTTCTTCATTTATTTTGTCCTTGATTCCCAAATCCCAAAAGCATGGTAGATTTTAGTTGGTAGTGGGAAACACAAAAAAATGTTTGAAAAAAATAGAATTTATGGCATTTTATAGAGTTAAAAATGTAGTTGTATCCAATAAAAAATAGATACAACTTTTCACAATGTTGTAGTGGCACAAAAAATTCATAACTTTGTTATCTATCCAACTAAATCATCATAGACATGACTTTTCCCAAAAACAAGATAATTTTTTGCCTTGATTCTCAGAGATATTATCTCAATCCTAGATCTTCTATTCATAAATTATCATGACTATGAAAAATGAAATAAAAAATAAAACAAAATACAAATACAAAAGTAACACTAAATAAACATAGTTATCTATCCAACAAAATACATAATTATTTTTTTAAAAGATAGATATATCAACTCAAGTTGTCTAATCAAACTAATAATAATTCTTAGTTATGGTACAAAAAACTTAATGCAACTTTGTTATTGTGCCAGAACTTATTGTTTATAGCATGAAACCAAAAGTTTATTGGATAATTTGATATGTCTAATAGTAATCTATAAGCATATGAGTCATATAAGTCATAAATTGAATATAAGTCTAGATATCAATCTTATAAAGTTTTATATGATAATTTTGACCAACTAATTTTGAATTAACTATTATTTGAGTTGAGAAAATAAATGTCTTAGCTTGATACTAAGACTCTAGGGTTTGTTTATTTCACTTTATATGATGAATTTTCATTACAATTAAGATTATGTAATATATGATTGTTTGATAAAGGGAATGATAGTGTGGATTTCTTTCATGCATCCACATTTTACTTTTTTTAGGCAATACACCAACTACCATTGATGATTTATTTGGGTATGCACTATTCTACAACCTCAGTAGTTATTAAAAACACAAAATAATATAGTATTAATTATGTTTGAGTTTTCGGCTTTGCAAGTGACATATTCATATTACTTAACATATATCTTTCTAATAATTTTAATTATGAAAGTCATACAAGAAAAAAATAATGATAAAGTTATAACCACGTTGTGAAACATATCCTCTTACGTATGTCTCGTAACTTATTTATAGATGTGTCGAGTGGGCTAGGCGACCTGAGCATTACATTGGGCATGGTTTGAATTAGCTGTTAGCATGACATGGCCTAGAACCATGCCTAGACTGAAGTGATGGTGACCTAAGGCATGACTCATTATGTATTGGGTTATGGGTAGCCATGCCTCATGCTAGTCCAGACACAACTCATATGCCTAATTCAATAGGCATGGTCTAAAGGCATGTGACCCGTGACTCGAGACCTGACTCAAGTCATGGGTCACAAACTCATTGGCTAATGGGACCTAGCCATCTAGCCAATTTTTTTTTAAAAAAATGGGATTGTGCCCATGGTCACGCCCATTACAATTTCATGTAACCAACATGGAAAGTAACAAGCATGACCTATCACTTACTGTGTTGGCAAAAAAAAAAAAATATTTGTTGATCTATAGCCATTATATTTGTTTTTAATGGATATAGTAAAAATTTGATGGGTATCAAATTTCTTGTTCTTTTAAAATATTAAAAAAATTTTCAAATAAAAAATATATATTATTTTAAACTAAAAAATTATATAAATATAAAAAAATTCTAGAATTTTATCTTCTCCTCTCCTTTCCTATTTTCAATTTCTTTCTCTACACTCTTATCGCTTTACTCTCCTAACTCCTAGCTAGTTCAATTGTAATTTCTAATGTTGTGGTAAGTGAGACATAAACATCTACTCAAATAAATAAATATAACATAGTTGTTGTTTTGTATATAATTTTTTTTTGTTTTTAAAATTTTGTTATTAGTTTATTATATATTTCAAAATTCTAAATATAATTTATAAAATGATAAATTAATGAGTGTTATGGTAATAAATTTGACATAGATTTAGATAATACTAACAACCTAACTAAAAAGTCCGAGGTTGAAATTATATTCTCCTCAATAACCTTGACCCAAACCCATTTGCCTAAGAAAGCTAAAATTAGATGAACTTCAGTAGTACATATATACATGTTGGAGTGCATATGATACTAGCCACCTTAAGAGGTACTTAATCAATGCACCAAAAAATATGATGCATTAGATCCCAAGCAAATTTAACTAACTTGTGAGGTCTATGAAGTTGGATAAAGTTCAACTTCATTTATCCCATTAATATATTGCAATGATTTTGGGATGAAAGACATAGCCAAACTGATTACAATCATGAGTCTTCTAATTAGATTTTCAAAGAATCATAGGATAGTCAATATTATGTAGACCTACTTTCAGCATACATATCATATGATTATTAGGTTCACTAGTAGGAAAGATATAGTAAAATATTATAATTTAGAAAAATACTTAATATTTAATGAATTTAGGAAATGTAGTTGCCTAGCGTCCATGACGTTTAACATTTGGATTACTCATAATGGTTTATCATTCGCTTGTCTCTCCACTCACTATCTAGATATTAAATAGAATCTTAATAAAAAAAGTTTAGTATTTCTATTTTATGAGATCATCTATCCTCATGATGACCCTACCATATATGAGTGTATGGCAAAGATTTTTCGAAAATTTGATATTCTGAATAAAATATTTGGTATAATTTTGATTATGCTTCTAATAATAAAGTAGTCATTAATATATTTGTTAGAACTATTTAAGATGGAATGTTAGGTGACAATTTTTATGGTAGGTGTATTGTCACATGATCAACCTAATAGTATAAGCGAGAATGATTTTTTTTTCTTATTTAAAAAAATAAGAAATTTACTAAAATATTATAGAATGACTAACAAATAACAAGAGTTTATCATTCTCTATTTGTCAATGGTGCTTAAAAAAATACAAATGGATATAACATCATTAGAATTATACTTACCTTATATTAGAATCATGTATTGGTTGTCAACACATAATACTTGACAATGTCAATAGTAAGAGTGTTGAACTTTTTATTGATAATTCAGACTGGGCTATATAATTTATTTATGAAATTCCTGAAGATTTTTTTTGATATAATGACTATGTATTTATCTATGTATACTTCCACCACTAAAAAAATGCACTTATATGCATGTGGAACATTAGTAGCATGTTTAACAAGTATAAGACACCCTGCATATAGCATCATGACTATTGAGATGAAAATCAAATATTTAAAATACTAGTCCTTTATTCCAAATCTATATTATTTGGCTGCCTATATGGATCCGAGGGTTAAAGTGAAAGGGGTAGAAAATATATTAAGATTTATATCCACTAGCATGAACCAATTAGATGAACCAGAAGGTTTTATTCATGAAAATTAAAGTAAAATATTTATATATTTTGATACTAGGTATAATAATTGTTATGAGGCTCCTAGTATGGACATAAATATCATATTCAAAATGATAAATTTTCTATTCAGTTAGCTAAGAGAAAATGACTGGTAGTCCAAATAGGAATGAGATGTCTTAGTACTAGATACTAGTTATTACTCTATCCTTTCATATTATGATATTAAGAATTTAATTATTTTGAGTTGGTTGAAATCATACAAATCCATATATCCCAAGCTATCTAAGTTGAAAATAGTCTACTGACCCCTTTAGTTTTTAGCATAGCATTAGAATCTACTTTTTTTATTGTAGCTAATATTATTTCAGATAGTAGATCATGGCTGCAACCAGCTATCAAGGAGGTACTTATTTGCATGAATGACTAGAAAGATTTGAGGTTGAATATTTAGGATAAAGTGAAAATTTGTTAGTCGATGATAACTCATGGAACATTGAGATCAAGAATATTGAGGCTGCCACTATCGATACCTTTAGACATGTATTAATAATGATGATCTATATCTGTATCTATACTAGTATACTATATACACCAATTGATGATCATGACTCATGTTATTTTGGATTATTCTTTTTCATATGATTTAATATTTTTTTGTTATTTTTTGATTTTTTTTTCAATTATATTTCATGTTATATTATTTATCATATTAATATTATGCTTATGGATAATTTTTCCATTTGAGTTATTTTTCATTTTTCATTTTACATAAATATAAAATTAAAATTTCATTATATTTTAACTACGCACATATATTTATATAATTAAAATTTCAATATATTGTTATTTGGGCATAACTTGACATGACCCGACATAGCTCAACAAGACCTGACATGAATCTGCCTAACTATGGGCCAAATGTGTCATGTTAAGCCTAATAAATTATATGTCATGTTGTGTTGGCATTTCACGATATCTATACCTAATCGTACTAGGCATGATAAGGTGGCATGATTAGGTCACATAAAAATGGGGTGGTGTAGAAATGATGCTACCCATTTGATATCTCTACTAAAATGTCACTATCTACCATAACTAACACACGACTCACATACTATGGTAAAACCTTAAGGATAGATGTTCTACATAACTCTTATATCATTTCAATACATATTTTAGAATACACATAATGGAATGATTATAAATTTATTTATACTTTTGGTTCATGCTCGTCATGCTTGTATCAATTAAACTTACATAAATTTAGGATTTCAACATGTAGGATTTCACAAGATAAGACTAGAAGAGTTATTATTTCTTTCATATCCAACCTTATGAGTATGTCCCATAACTTATCTATCATCATCTTACATGTCTATATATATATATATATATATATCTATTTATCTATTTATCTATCTATTTATTTGAGGTGGAATCTTAAACCCCTATTCTAAATTACATCCACATCATTAATATTCAAAAGATAGTAATTTCATAATTAAACATTGTAAACCATAATCATCATATACATAACCATAAATCAATCCTAGATCTCTAATTAGCATAACATTAGAAATAATTTCATGTGATAGAATTAGAGCTTCATCTTCAAATTGAGGGTTCCCAATGATAGTCGATATGAGGATCTAAGTGCCAAATTTAGTTCCCAATCTATACTTTCTTACATTCAGCTTGTATTTGCTCATAATTGGGGGTTTAAATTAATGTCCTTTCAGGTTTGGTGTGTTCATGGCCTTGAATTTTGACTCCCCTGCTCTCTCTTCGAAAATCTCTAAGTCCCCCTTTTATACCATCCTGATTCTATTGGATCATGCATGGATTTTTAAGTTTAAAGTTATGATTTTAGGATGAGGTTGTGGCTTTGGACTTTGGAGCACAAAGTGACAGCAAAACAAAAATATTGTGACTAAGATAATTTCTCTCTAGAACACAAAATCACACTAGCAAGAATATCACAACTAAAGTAATTATTCTCTATAACACATAATCATGGTAGAAAAAAAAAATACTACATCTAAAAATCATTGCCTTCTGAGATTTTAATCTCTGTAACTAATATGTCATGATACTAGAAAATATTATGACTTCTTATACTAGTTTGATACTTGGTTGTCATGAGGTAGAAATAATGTTATAGCCGAAATTGTATTTTAGAACTAATGTGGCTACACTCCAAGATAAGCACTGCCATGAAAAATATATTACACAATATAAAATTATTACAGCATGTAGTAGAATTGTGGTGCACAAATATTTTCATTACTTGTTTGTAATGTTGTGGTTAACAAAAGCTACAATGACTTTCAATATGTATGTGCTAGTGCAAGCGAGTTATGACATTGAAAATATCATGACTTTCCTTTTGTTGTTTTACACTCCATTTTTTTCCACCAAGTCCATAATTTATACTTGAATTTATCTTTAATTTCACTAATATTGATCAAATTCCACAAAAATTACCTTTCAATAAAATTCTTACATTTAACCCCCAAATTTAGTACAACTATATCATAAAAAAAATATAAAATAAGTACATAAAATTAGTATTTTGAGTGTCAAATAGAGGTAGGGGGTCATGTATCTTTTGTCATAAGAAAAGAAACACAAAAATACTAATCTAGATCTTTTTTTTTATTTCCTGAAAATGAATAATGCATTCTATTCTTCGAACAAAGCTTATATCCTTTTTTAAGTTTCTCTCTTGTTCTTTTAAAAAATGTTATTTTATTTTTCTCTTCTCATCAACTTCTAGTGTTTTGGAAGTGTAGTATAATGTGTCTAGGCATGGGGCATGAAGAAATTTATGAGTACTTGGAATTATTTAATGGAAAGTATGGAGGAACATTTGAATTGATTATGTTTAATTTAAAGATGATCTTTTGTTGAAATCTTTGGATTATGTGCATTTTTCTTAGAATGTATTGTTTATGAATATTTAAACATTAAGAGAGTAATTAGCATGTGTATTTTAATTATTTTATTTTAGTATTGTAAGCTTTTTTTTGTGTATAGATTCTACAAAAATTTCTAGGTAGAATATATTTTTGGGGGTGAGAATATTTTTGGGTATACTTGGAAATTTTTCTGCTGTAAGATATTTTTAAATGTGAAATTTTATTTTTTATAATTGAAAAATATAATTTGGACATAATTGTAAAAAAATCTTTTGGAATAAAAAATTTTAAAATTCTTGGACAAAAAAAAAATTGGAGTTCTATTAACAAAAAAACTTATTTTTGGTAGAATGAAAAATTACATTTTTCATAATAAATCAAACATTTTATTTTTGATAGAAAAAGTAAATTCTTGGCAAAATAGAAAATGTAATTTTGGGTAAAATAAATAAAAATATATATTTTTTGAGATTAAAAATATATATTTTGATAGAATTTAAAACTTTCATAAAATGTTTTTGGTTCATCTCACCATAATTTTGTTGTATATATATGGTAAGGAGATTTGTCTTTGGTTGTATCAAACATAAAATAATTTAAAAAATGACATTTTCTTTTCTAAATTAAAAAAAAATATTAAAGCTTAAAATAATTATCTTTTAGTGCACTAAAAATATGAAACCCAATTTTGCCCCCAATAATATTTAAAAAAAAAAATATCACATTATCATTTGTTAGATGTGTTAAAATTCAAACACACAACATCCACATACAAAAATAACTATAAAACCTATCTAGCTACATGCATCATACCAAACAATTAGCGAATACTATATATATATATATAATGTACACATACATGTAAACAGCAACACATATATAAATGTATAAGCAAACATATAAATATATAAACAATATATGTGTGTGTGTGTGTGTGTGCTTCAATATGATGAATGTAACTAAATGGTTTTTGGCTTGATTTTGTGTGGAAGTTGTGGGTTCAAATCCTTCTATATATGGCAGATGACAATTGTGATTTTTTTCTTCTTTAAAAATTTTTAAAATTGTTGTTGGGAGTAAAATTGGATTTCCAAATTTGGTGCACCAAAACATTATTATTTTAGGTTTTAATGTTTTTTTTTAATTTTAAAAGCAAGAGGTCTGTTTTTTTAATTATTTTATGTTTGGCGTATCAGAACATAAATATCCCTATATAGTATATGTGTGTACATGTATATTTGCACCAAATTTAATAATGGCATGTGTTCAGTAAGTTTTTTGAAAAAGAAAAATTAAAAGATTTAATTAGAATTGCCAAAATTAATTAATTGTTTGTGGGAATGATAACTAATTTAATACTGAATTTCTTGGTATTAAAACTGTAGTTTTCTCCAATACACGATTCATCATGTAGGGATCCAATATTATTTTTGGTCTGAGAAATAAAAACATCATTATAACGAGATCTACATATTATATTTATTCAATGTAGTATTTTCATAGAGGGTCAGTCTAATATTTCTAACATGTACCCATCAGTTAGCTTCATATCACCAACTACTTTTAATTAATCTTAGTTCTACCAACTCCTTTTAATTTTGGAGTTTTACTATCAAGTCAAAAATTTGATGCCTGATGGTTATTAATAGAATCAACTATTCATGGAATTAATTATTAATAAAATGATACTATAATATCTCTTATTTATTAAAATAAAAAATGATAATAATTACATCATTAGTCTATCACACATCTCTATATATATTCTTCTTATTCTAGGCTATATAAAACATGTATCTCCAACTATTTTCCTAGTATGTCTTTCTCATTTTGTGTGCAGAAATATCTCATTTAGTATAGAATATTGTGATTTATAGGTACTTTGTAATTATACATATCTCCTCTATCAATGATTTCTCAAATGTGATGAACAGATCTCAAGGCCCATTTCGATCTTTTATGTAATATTGGTTCCTTAGCATGTGGTATGACCCCTTTACAATCACATTATGTGCTTTTTAGATTTGTAATATTATGAACTATTCCTAAGCTAGAAATAAATTGCATAATCCAAAATTGCCTAAGTTTCTTTTGAAATAGCTTTGCATTCAGCCTTTGTATAGAATCAGCAATTGTACTTTTCTTTCATTTACAACTTGCTCATCTTCTACATCTTTATACAGTAAAAATGCATCATTATTTCTTCTTAATAATTTAAAATTATTCTTTACAACAACACAATGACTTTAATTGAGATCATATCGATATAAGATTGTCATCTTTGAAACATATGAGACATCATGCCAAGTAAACAACTTGACATACATGACAGATCAAATAGAAAAAAATATATGAATTCATACTCATGTGGTTTAGCTTATCTACTATCGTTGGGTACTAATTCCAATTTATACTTGTACTTTGAGACATTAACTAAAATTTGTTTTTGTAGTTTTGCTTATTAAAATATTTTAGTACTTTGTCTCTATCTATCTATCTATCTATCTATCTCTCTCTCTCTCTCTACACACACACACTATGACTTAGGCTAATAACTTTTTAGATCTATCTCTATGTAGTTTATACCCTAGAACATAATTAGCCTAGACTCATGAAATAATTTCCTAGCCATGATTTAATATTTTGCAAGATATGGATTTGATTTCATATGAATAAGATGTAATCAACATAAAGTATTAAGAAAATTATTGTACTCCCACTAACATTTTCATAAACACAATTATTTCTTCTTATCTTTATTCCAACTCTGAATTATCCACTTTAATCCATAATATAGCTTTGAAGCTCACATGCCTTCTAAAAAATTTTAGGATCGACAAAACTTTATAGTTGTGTCATATACACATCTACTATTTAATTTTTATCAAAAAATATTATTTTGACATTCATTTTTCATATCTCATTATCATAATGTACCGCTATATCATGAAGAATTCTTATTTATATAAGCATAGCAATTGGTTACAAAGTTTTTTCATAGTCAATATCACGAGCACAATCATAATTTAAAGGTGCATGCATTAATATCCATTACAATATTATTTTTGAAAATCCACCTACACTCATAATTCTTTAACTTTTAGAATGATCAATTAAGTTCCAAACTTTATTATCAACATGGATTTTATCTCAGATTTTGATTTATCATGTAATATAAAGATCATATTATGATTAATAATCACAAGAAATTTATATCCATTGGGATTAGACAAATCCCAAGATTCCTTCTTTGATCTTATGATACTTCTACATGTTCATCAATAACTAGTAATTCAATTTCCATATTTAGGATGGTGGCTTTGTTAAATTTGAGCAAAATCATGACATCCTGATGAGAAAATCTAGTATCTTTAGGAATCAATTTGTCACTCTAGAGAGAGCATATCTAGCCTCTACCAACTGGACTACCATGCTATGTATTTAGATTAGTTAAAAAGCGGTAAAATTATCAACAATATTATAGTTTAATTGATAAAATGCTCTAATATTGGGGACAGGAGTTTGATCACCATGTATACTAGATACATTACACCAAGATTCTTGCATGATTACTTATAGGCAAAGAGATAAAATGAATTGAATTTAGTGGGAGAGGGGCGAAAAATGTTATTTAAAATTGATGGATTTAATGGTATTATAAACCTTGAATTATCAAGGATTTATGATACACAGAAGGAAGGAAGGAGAGTAGCAGAAGAAGAATAGCATCAGAAAAAAATAACAAAAGTGAATCAATCAATAGTAATTATTTAGGTTTATGATTTATTTATTTTGTAATAAATAAATCTACTTTATTTAACCAAACCGATGCTTTGTCCATGTTCTCCCCCATTTGGTAAAATAACTAATAATCCTAGTAATTTTTCAAAGTGTATATTCTTTTCTTTTGGTTGTGGCTTTGTAAATATGTTTGCAACTTGTTCTTTTGACCTACAAAATACTAATTTTTTCTCATTATTTTGTATGACATCTTTAATAAAATGAAATTTCAGACCTACATGCTTGGTTCAACTATGCAACACAACATCCTTTTCTACAAGAATAGTTGATTGATCATCACATAGAATAATAGTAGGTTCACTTACTATTTCATTTAGATTATTTAATAACTTTCTTAACCATAAACATGTGAAATAGCTAATGAGATAAAAATATATCTTGCTTTAGCAGTTTATAAGGTAACGGTAGATTATTTCTTAGATAATCAAGAGACTACAATAGTATCTAAAGAGAACGTATATTGAGAGGTACTCTTTTAGCCTTCTAGATATCCTCACGAGTCATTGTCACAATATTTCATTATTTTAACATCTTTAGATTTGGAATATCTCAAATCAAAATATAGAATTTTTTTTGAGATATCTCAATATTCTTATTGTAGCATCAAAATAAAAGTGATTTGGTGAATGCATTAATCTAGATAGTAAGTTTACTATATAGACAATGTCTAATTGAGAAACCGAAGTATACATTAAGCTTCCTATAAGCCATTTGTAAAAAATTTCATTAACTAATCTATCATGAGTATATGATAGTTTCTGGTTGGTTCTTATGGGTGTGAAAATTATTTCCAATCTAGTAAAATCTTGAAATATTTCTAGTAAAGTCTTGGAGTATTTCCAGTAAAGTTTTGAAGTATTTCCGATCTCAAGAAATGATGGAGAGATCTCATGTATGACATCTCATTTCATTCTAGTCTTATTACTAGTAAATATAATATCATCAATATAAATAGATACAATCATTATTCTAGAATTATGAGTTTTATTAATATATAATGTGAGCTCATTTATGTTTATATTGAAGCCTTGATTCAACAATTATGAGTTGATTTAATTGTACCAAGCATGAGGTACTTATTTCGACCCATAAAGTATTTTATTTAATTTATAAACAAAAAGTTCATATCATTTCTTTGTTAATCTAAGAAGTTGGCTAACATAAATTTTTTATTTTAATATATTATTCAAGAAGATATATTTAATGTCTAGTTAGAATAGAGGACATCCTTTTTGTCCAGCTAAAGCTATTGTAAGTCTTATAGTTTCTAGATGAGCCATTAGAGCAAAAGCCTTAAAATAGTCAAATTTAACCTTTTGGTGGAACTCTTTGGAAACCAACTTGGCTTTGTATATGAATGTCATACTATTGGGTAAGTCTTAATTTTGAATAGATAATTCACCCCTATATTTTCTTTATTTTGAGTAAGTCTAATAGTGTCCAAGAATTATTTTGTTTAATAGCGTCTTTCTTTTTTCATGGCTTGTAGTTGTACCCAAACTTGGTGTTGCACAACTTCTTCAAAGTTGAGTGACTTAATTGAAGAGTAGTTACACCTTTGGTATATGTCCTCTAGTATTATATATTTAATTAAAGTGCTTAATATATTATTAGTGGCATCTACATCATTATCAGAAACAAAACTAGATTCTTCAGAATAGATACATACCTAGGCTGATTAGAAGATTTACATTATACCACTGACACTACCTGTTGAGTATGATTATCCTCTATGTAAGAGTACTACTTATTTGCAATTTGTTTGTTATCCTCTCATCCTACTCCTCATCAAATAATACATTCCTACTTACTAGGAATGATATTTTTTTTTGTGAATGCAGTCTACACCCCTTGGAGTCTAGGTTGTATCCAACCATGATACATTTTAGATGTTTAGCATCTAATCTTGTTCTTTTTTATCTTGGGATTTGAGAGTAAAAAATACTCTTGAAAACCCCCAAGTGATGTACACTTAGTTTTCTCCCACTCCAAGCTTGCATTGGAGTGTGGTTGTGTATTGTAGAGGTGACACATTTATTTAGCAAGTAAATAGTTATGTTGATTGTCTCTACTCAAAAATACGTAGTCATATTTTTCTCATTCATTAGTGTTTTTTAAATCTCCACTATAGTTCTACATTTGCTCTCTACAACATCGTTTTGTTGTGGTAAGTATGACATTATGAGGTGTTGCTAAGTTCTTTTCATATCACTGAAGTTATTGAACTTCTGGAAAATAAACTCATTTCTTTTATTGGTTTAAGTATTTTTAGAGTCATCCCAGATTGTCTTTCTAGCATATACAATAACTTTTCAAATATGTCAAAGCTTTCAAATTTGTACCTTTTAAAGTATACTAACATCATCCATGTGCAATCATCAACAAACCACATGAAATAATTATTATTTGTTAGGCATTCAATAGACTTCCACAGATATCTAAATGGATTAGTTCAAGTGGCATGGATGATCTCTAGGAAACCTCTATTGGAAAGAGTTGTCTTGATTATTTTGCCTAAGACATACTTCTCAAAAATGAAAGTAGGTATAGTGAGGCTAGATGGAAGACTATTTATTAGTTTTGACTATGAAGCTTTAAGTTTATGTTGTTTAAGTGACACATACGTTTATGCCATAAGTTTGTTTCTTGAATGATATGCATGTTAAAAATGATGCATAAATTATGATCAAGAGTTAAAGGAAAGCTTCTACCTTTGGACATTTCTACTTCAGAGAGAGTTTATCAACTCATGGTTATGTATAATGTATTGATTACTTTCAAATACTAGTTTATACCCATTCTACATGAGTTATCCTATACTTAGGAGATTTTGGTCCAACTCAAAAACAATTAACACAATATCAATGATTTTCTATCTTGTGGGAGTGGAAATTCTAATATTGCAATTTCTATTTTTTTTAACAAGAGCATTATTTCTCAATTTATTCATGAGCTTACTGATAATTGTAAGTTCACAAATATGTCACTGTTTTTAGATATATGGTTTGAGCAATCATTATCTAGAACCCATATATTAGGAGATATGATATTTCATTTTTTTGACATATAGAATATGTCTTCCCTTGAGGATTTCTCCTTAGCACAATTAGAATGTTATGTGTATCTTAATCTACAATCCTTAGAGAGGTATCCAAACTTTTTATAGTTAAGCATTGATTCTTGAACTTGAACCAACTATCATTTTCTATATAATTATTCTTTGTACACACATTACATGTGTAAGAGGAAGATCTTACATAAGTCATGTTTGTTTTTATCAAGGAGGCATGGTTTCTATTATTATCTCTTGGTTTATTTTGAATCACATACCAAAATTTCCTTTGTGTGTCATGTGGTATTCCATTTACATTGTTCCCATCCCTTGCTTCCTTAGAGTGTGGCACTAGCTTTATTTGCTGAGCTACCTCTATAGATGGTTTAGTTTGTTTAAGTAGTCTTTGCTCATAGAATTTTAATGCACTAGACACCTGGTGGATAATAATCTCAGATAGACCTTTAGTTTCTTTGATAACCACAACTATGATATAAAATTTATCAGACATATTTATGAGTAGTTTTTCAACCAACTTAGTTTAAAAGATATTTTCAACATATATTTTTAGTTGGTTAATTATATCAATGAACAAGATAGAAAAATTATTTAGAGAATCTATGTTTTTTATTTTTAGATTCTTGAAATCCTTTCTCATGGAGTGATTCATAGCACTTCAAGTTTTTTTATACTCTTGGAATTTATTTTGAAGTAAATCTCAAGTATCTTTTGTCTTGTTTGAAATCCTTTCCCTTTTTTCTTCAGCAGAAGCGAGATCTTTAAGTTTTGAATATCATTCACTAATAAGTTCCCAAATATCTTGTAATATAAAAAAGTTTTCAACTTAATACTCTAATAATCATAGTTTTCTCCTTCAAATAGATTTATAGGTGTAGACTCTGAGCTTGAAGAAATGATATCTGGAGATGCCATAGTTTTTTTTTTTATTTTAAAATGGATGAAAACTCAAAATTGTATTTTAGGAATCTTAGTTAGTAAGTGGTATTTTACCCATATAATCTCTAGATCTGAATAGATCTATACTAAATCGAATAGGATTGTGTTTTTATTTAGATACGAGCAAGAACCCAAAGAACAATTGAGGTCTATAGAAGGAATATATTTTTTTGAAAAATAAAAAATCAATCACAGACCATAACCTTCCATTGATACCATATGCTAGATTTAATGATATTATAAACCTTTAATTGTTTAGGATTTATGATACACATAGGAAAGGAAGAAAGAGAGCAGTAGAGGAAGAAGATGACCAATCAAAGAAAAACACCCATGAAAAAAATAATAAAAATGAATGAATCAATAATAATTATAGAAATTCATGATTTACATACTCAATCATAAATATATGATAAAACAATATTAAATAAATACATCAAAATGATCTGACATGTACAAACATGATCAGTTAAACGTATTGGGGTTGTTTTGATATGAGCCATTATTCAAGTGAGTATTTGGATCTCCCATGATGGTTCACTTCATTTAACTAAACAAGGCTTTGTCCACAAATTATGATTTTTTTTTATTTTTTTATTTAAATTTGAAAATTGTTATTAGAAAACACTTAAAAATAGAGGAGGCATATCAATAATATTTATGAATAATTTTTTTTTCCACACATTGAACCCTAGATCCCTTATTGCATGTATGCTTTTTCACTGGGGTAACTGGTGGGAATGGGATACGGTCAAGTATGCTGCAGTTCATAAAATGCTTCCTTGATGTCTTCAGAGCGAATAGTAACATTAGCATTGGTGGCAACCCGGCTGGTTGGAGAGGATTTTCCAGCTGTGAACCCCGTTGGCAACTTCATCAAATCAATGTTGGCATGCGTTGAGTCTGATCCCCGTCCATTACTTGTTGATGGCTCCAGGTCTTCTTGCAATTCTAGGGCATCAACCCCTTGTTTAGATAACAAAATTGATATTCCGTTTTCTTTGATCTAATGGCATTGATATACGTTACTACTCAAACATGGAATTAAAAGTAGTACAAAATGGAGTGAAATTTGAAAGACTTGCCCGATCTCTTAGTATTTGGCTTTCAGAATTGAAGGTAGTTTGATGAGGAAATATTGAATAATCAATATTGATGGTTGCTATAGTTTGTTGGTCAACAATAAATTCATAAACATCAGTACACTGTATACTTGCTGCATTCAAAGCCTGAACAGAACCAATTCATTCTGTCAACTCGAAAACAAAAAGGCAAGAGAAAGGCAGCAAATCTAAATCATAAACAATTCAAGCGACAAAATTTAGATATCCATATTTTACCACAACAACAATATAGCCAATGTTCTGATTGAAACTATATATCAGATATGCACTATTATCTTGAAAGCATATGCCCTTCCAATTTACTAATCCCTTAAGTGGATAAATAGTTGCTACAAATTGATATTCTGCAGATTCTATATTGGCAATGTTCTGGATCTGGTCACGTTTCGGAATGGCTCTTGGAACTTTGTTGTTAAATGGAATTCGGATGGCGTTTCCTGCGAAAATGAAAAGAAATAAAGGGATGATGAAACTGTGTGACCTTGAGGGAGCCATGGCATTGGTGTGGAAATTAAGGACAGAATGTCCAATAAAAAGGAGCTAGGAAATCAATGCCCGAGAACCTACCTGAAACCAACACCTTAAATCTAGGGAAAACCCAATTTGGATGACTGCCAAAAATGTTTTTTAAATATATTTACTAAATGATTAAAATATACATTAAACAAATCACTAGCTTATCTAACTTAGAAACTAAAATTAAGTATTTTCAATTTATCTTATTCTTCTACATGCAATGTATCAACAAGTATGATTGAAAAAAAAAATTCTGATATATTTTTGAATGATTAACTATTGATATAAAAAAATACTCATAAATTTACAAGCAAAAAAACAAACAAATTATCCTTTAATCGAGAAAAATAAAAGTTGATTTCTAAATCTAAGATTGGGTATTAGTATTACATCCCACAATTAATTCTATTTTTCTATCATTCTCACTCAAGTTGGAGCATGAATATCACACATGCCCAACTTGAATAATGAATTATTAAAAACTCTCCAAGATTCAATCTTGTTAAGTATATTAGCAACTTGATATTCATACTTCACAAAAGAGTAATGAGACAATCTTAGTTTCATCCTTGATAAAATGCATATCATCTTTATGTTTCTTGTTCAATCATATGAAATTTGATTGCAAGCAATCTCAATAGCTGAAGAATTGTCACAAAATAATCTCTATCTACCTTGAGAATCAACACCCAATTCCTCTAGCAATTTTATTAACTATGACAATTTGCATGATCCAATAGCCATATTGTAATACTCTTCTTCAATGTTGGATCTTGCTACCACTAGTTGCATTTAGTTTTTCCAAGTTACATGGTTTACTCCCAAAAACTAAAGTAGCCCTGAAATTAATCTTCTATCATCAGTTGACCCTACCCAATCTGGATCATTATAACCTTCTACTTTCAAATGATTATACTTCTTAAAGAAAAGTATATGTTAAATATAAATAAATACATGTGTGTGTGTGTGTGTGTGTGTGTGTGTGTATTACAAAGTATGCAACTAAATTCTAGTGATATTTTCATACTCTATAGGGGCTCTACAAGCCAGCAAATGATGTAATACATAAGCTAAATTCTAGAGTTGGGGTGCAACTCTCAAATCTATCTCTATAATAGATTTTAGAATTTATATCAAAATAATATATTATCTAATGTATATAAAGTTTTGTTTGTGTCATTTAAAAATGGGTTTTAAATAAATAAATATATTTTGATTTATGTTGTATTAAATAGAAATTGATAGTTGAGTGATTAAATAGAATTTAAATTAGAGATTTGACTATTAGTAAGTTTGTATGAGTTATCATGGTGGACAATGATTGGTAAATCATGAGGCTTGCTGTACATATAGTAGAAAAGAGTGATAGTCCTTTTGACCATGATGCACGAGATAAACCTATATATTAAAATTCAAGATTTGAATATGTTAATCATTGTGAGCATAATACATATGAAGTCAAAAGCATGAATGATTTTATATACTAATCCATTGTAAATGTCTTAAAAGAACTAATTCTCAATTGAGGCAAATATTTTATAGAACATTCTCCTAAAAGGTTTATCTTTAGTATGAGAGCCGCATAACAGTGAGGAAAATTATGATAAGTAATTCAAGGGACATGTATGAGTATATTATGACTCATAAGGTGGTGATAACCCTTTGACTTGCTTTAATTCATAAGGTTTTTACTAATGAAACTTGAGGGAATCATATATCCATTATACTAGTATGATACTTATGAAACTGAATAATAAGAGTTATTAGTTTGTATGACACATGAGGTTGAATAATAAGAGTATATATATAAAGTAACCATTAGGGATAGTTTATGATTTACCTAAAATATATGGGATTGTGAATGACTTTCGACCATCGATGATTTGTTACCTCGATGATAAAGTACCGAGTATATAGCCATGAGGGGATCCTCTTTAGGATGAACTCAATGGTGATAAGTATCTTGTAAACCATTAGGGAAAGGAATCATAATGCAATAACCCAATTTTTGTTATTTAAATAAACTCAATATAATTAAACTATTTGAATATACATCACATAAATTAAATGAAAAAAATTCATTGGATCTAAGATTGATACAAAAATCCAAAATATTTATTTCACTAGAAATAAATTCTCTCACTATTGATTGACTGAACTACTGATACAATCTACATGAGATTAATATCTAGTAAAAATCTTATTTACTATTTGTATGACTCATATACTTTTGGATCACTATTGATGAGATATCCTCTCCATTAAGTTTTTGAGATATTATATAACTAATGAAATTAGGTAGTATACTATAGTCATAACAAGTTTTTAGCATCATTAGTGGGTATTATTTAATTTAGTTAATCAACATGAGTTGATATATTATCCTTAGAATAAATTATTCTTTTTTAGTAATTTATATAACATTAAATTTTGATAATTTTTCATGAATCTAATGACTAGTCCGTTATCTTGTTTAAAAAGTAGATAATTATATTTTGTATTTTATTTGTATCATTTTCTTATTTTTTTCTACCACTAATCTATTTATATCAAAATTTAGGACTGAACTAATACATCGTGACTCAGAACATAATCAATCAAAAGATGATGTATAGCCAATCTTTCGAAGAAAGCCTTTACAAATTTCTTAAGGAGCTATAGGAGAAGAATAATGCAGATGACTATCATTAAAAAAAATATGAGATGAGAATGCATGAAAACTTCCCAAACTATCAATACAAAAAGCCTTGTTATTCACAAGTAGTTTCTATTATACACCACACTACACCATGAATCATCACTATTATTAGCTGGAAATAGTTATAGAGAGTGGAGATCTAGAAGTAATGATGGGAACATAGTTTATAATCCTTAACAATTGCTTGAATCTTTATTAGAAAATATGCTCATCTAAATGCTAGATGATGTGAAAAGATCAAAGATAGCCATGGAAAAGAGGTAGAAATGATGGAGAGAGAAAGATAAAGTCACTAAGGTGGTTATGTTTGAAGAAAGTTGTATATCAAAAGTTTTAGTGACATATACAAAAGAAATTGAGTATGTCAAAAAAAATGAAGAAAGTGATGTAGTAGAAAATTTTAGTGACTAATATAGAGAAGTTGAAATTGAGAACTAAGAAGAGAAAATTAAAGATATAGTTTTGAACATTCATGAAGAAGAATTGAATGTGAAGTTTTTGTGGTTGATACAGAAGAAGTTCATGAGGTGAAATTTGGTATTAAAAAAATACAAGGGTCACTAGAAACTAAATCGAAAGTTGTTGCAGTGATAAAAATTTCCGATATATCCACCAATATATCTCCGAAATATCCTTAAATTCTAAGTATCGATATATCCATCAAGATTGATATATCTATCCTTATTAGTATTCATATCAAATACACACTAATATATTTTAGATATATCTGATATATCTTTAAAATCTAAGTATTGATATATCCATAGAAACCGATATTTTAATCATTGGCTGTTGCAAAGACCTAATACTATGACTTTGAAGAAATACCTTGACATAGCATCTTGACTTTTGATTTACAATAAAAAAGTGAGTCCATTGAGTTGTGACCTTTAGGTTTGACTATAATTATCTAACCCTAAAAATTTTTCAACAAAAATCCTAATTCTTACCTGATGTTGTCAACCCTAAATCCACTAAGCTCATTGATTTAATGATGGAAGTAATAAGATCTTTGATGAAAATTGTTGGAGAAATGAGCCATAAGGAGAAAGAAAAAAATAGAAATATAACTGAATAAAAATTCCATTCGAAGTTATGGTGCCTACTATAATTTTTTGTTATAGAAATTGGGTAGTGATAGATACATTTGATCCTAGCCAAGAAAACCTTTATTAGAAAAAAGGGATTCAAAGAATTCACCCCTTCTTTTGCAAATATTATTAGGAAGAGGAATAGGATATTATTTTGCATGCACAAAGAATGAAGAAATATCTTGATTATGAAGAATTTTATGCCAATTTAGAGGTAGGCAAGGGAATATATATTATGTGAGAGGTATTTGGGTGTACCTTGATAGGAGATAATAAATGAGTTGCTTAGATTCCAAGAAGTCTAGGATATCACATATTTTAACTCCTTTCGTAGGTAGCCTAATTTTATAGCTACCACTAGTTTGTTGATAGATGCAAAAAGGTTCATAGAGGATGACTTTGAAAAGTGCATATAGTTAATTGATGAGAGGAGAACTCACATAGGTGAAAAATTTGGTTATATTTCATATGCTCATTTCTGTTACTGACTCTCTTTGTCTTGATGATAATTACTAAAATAGTGATCTTGCTGTATGTCATCCTTTTTTGTTATTATTTTAAAATGGAGAAGATTTTAGAAAAAAATGGTTCTTAGGTTCCTCGAGGGTTAATTTTCTAGCCAACTAATTTACCTCTCTTATGTCTAGCTAAGAGAGTCCCCTTGGATGAATAGATTAATGTGATATATCTGATGGTGTCCCATGAGTCGGACATTAAAAGGGGGAGATAAAAAAGGAAGATACTGATGCTTGAAGGTGAAGGAGCACGAGCAGTAGAAGTTAGGGAAGAAACTCATCCTTCACCAGAGCTGACATACAAGAGATGGAAATAAGGGGAGAAAGATGAAGAGATGGGCTAGCCTCCATTGAACATTGCTTAGTTGCACATGATGCATGTTTGTTGATGTTTTATGTATTTCGAAAAAAGTGTAGGGGAATGCCAAAAGAAATAAGGAAAAATTGAAAAATAAGATCAAATCACTATGTACAATAATAGTGGATGAAATCAAAAAATGTGATGCAATGTGAGAAAAGCATGTCTATGAAAAAAGATGCTTTTTATCACAAATCAAGAAAAGTTAAAAAATAATGTCTACAAACTCTTTGTATGAAAGGATGAAATACATAGTTATTAGATTGACAGACATCATTGAATTATTTGAGATATTATATGAGACTTATTGCAGTAGATTAGAAGAGAATGATGAAGAAAAAAGACAAACCAAATAGAAATGACACAAAATATCAAAATAACTTGTAGATAGATGAAGTATAAAAATATAGTGCAAATCAAAAATACTTGTATTTTGTGATGGAATCCTTTGAGGGTATAATGAATTCCATTGTGTGAAGAAAAGAGACACTTTTGTGACATTCTGACAAAGAAATTAGATGTGTTTGTTACATAGAAAGGAGATTAAGAGAGATAGTCCACTTCTATGTCGCTATTTGAGCACTCAAAATTAGATACTACTTTTCAAAAGTATGATCCTAAAGAGTGATCATATTTCCAACCTCACTTAGTACCTTGATTTGTACTTTTTTGTTTATTTTCATATTGTGATATTGCAACCATTGTGTTAAACTGATTTAAGATGATGTTAGAATTTTTTTGCTATGGGGGCCGTTATTTCTCAAGGGTGAGCAATTGTTTTAGTCTATAAATTTAATTGATGTTCAAATTATAGAGCATTATTGAGTGTTATGATAAATTTGATGATGTGTAAGTATATGAATGAGACATAAATGAATCAATTTATGACTTTGCAATTTTATTGGATTTTGATGAATAATTATGAAATTAATAGGTTTTTGGAGGTTTTTCATACTAGTAAATTATGAAGCATCGAGTAGTTTAGGCATCTATTTATAGCTAAAACTTTAACTAATTGGTCATGAAAATCTATATAAGTCATGATTATAGCATCTCGTTAGCATAATCCTTCAATAATGCAACACATTTTCTATGATCATGATATTATCATTAGAGTCATAGTCATACTTATTTTAAATAATTAAATAACCATGACATTAATTTCATGTTGTATTAATCAAGTATCCTACTAATTCTAAAAGTCATGACAATTTCCTAGTATAGTGACTTAATTTTTATTATGGTTTCGTAGTCTCAATTCAGATCAATAACCTTTTTACAAAGTCATAACTTTTAAGCTACAAAAAGTTTTAAAGCTAAAACCAATTAGACTAAAGCCATGATAATTATTTAGCATCTTGACTTGTAAACATGAAATATCATAGAGGACATTTACTCAAGTATGATTATTCATAAAGGCTGTGACTCTTATCCTCAAGAGAAGGTAGAGCCACAACTTTATGTTGAGCTAAATGATAGTGATGTGGCTTTTTTGTAATGTCATGGTCATATGATATATGCGTGAAGTCAAGACTAGTGACATAGCCACTCCCAATTTTCCAGGCACTTTAGACACTTGAAAGACCATTTTTTACATCATGGTTATTCCTTGTACCAAAGTGATATGATGCATATGAGATGGATTCCTAATATTATGGTCATTTCTAGCGTTGTAGCTATATGATTAATGAAATTAGCCTGAATATGATTACGTTAAGACTTTTTCCTATTTTATTTGATAAACAAGGCCTGAAGATAGTTTAGGTGCATATTTAGATGATCAATTTGGAGTTGGAATAAACTTGTGATAACTTTTCTAACCATATTTTTTCTACCTCAAGTTAACTCTCAACTAAGGGGAGAGATAATCCAATTTCTACAATAGGAGTAAGAAATACTATATGATGCTTGGGGTCAATTCAAAGAATTATTAAAGAGATGACCACAACATGGATTTGAATTGTGGTTCCAAAATCAAACTCTTTATAATAGGTAGAATTAATTAATGAAGTGCATGGTTAATGTAGCCAATGTTACTTTGATCAAGAATAAGTCACCTAAGAAAGATTATTTCTTATTTGAAGAGCTAACTTATAATAACTAGCAAATTCTAAATAATAAAAAAACATTTAGAAGGAATCAAGCTAAAGTATTAGAGTTGGATAGACTAATGACAACCATGAATGTATTCCAACCCAACAATAATGAACCTACACACTAGTATTTGAATGTGGTAAATCACAAAAGTTTATTGTATGAAGTCATAAAATGTGCAATAGAATATGAGATATTATTAAAAACAATTTTTGTATAACAACTCATTGGGATATCAAATACAAGAAAATTTGAGCATCAATTACAACCACATGAAAGGAATAGAAAAGTCATCATTTGAAAATAATATTTTTGTGCTACCTACAAAAACAATGAGGAGAAATGCTGCACAAATAAAATTAGATAGAATGGATGGAAACAAACCTTGATCACAAGAATGCATAAAATAAGCTTATTAGGAAAGTAGAAAAGATTACCATGTGATACCAAGGTAAATCCAAAGAAGAACTCATCCATAAAGTTCAGAAATGGCAAAGAATTAGAAGGGGAGAAGATAAAAGAAAAAATCCTAAAAAGATACTAGTGTAGAAAAAAGAAATAGTTATTAACAATGTTGCTACTTTTTTAAAGACACACCTCCCATCACCATGACATCTAATATCATGACATTTACCTAAGTCACAACATGACTTGAATCCACTACCCAACTTATACTACTAGTTATCTCATATGAAAAATTAAAATTGAAGGAGTTGTATATTAACTAAAATTACAAATAAAAGGATGACATGCTAGAGAATGATTATGTAGTTGGTAAATAAACACTCCAGCCTAATATTTTCTTTTCTATAGCGATTTAGAAATAAAAAACTAGTTGAGTAATTCAAGAGATTCCTCAATATCTTCAAAAATTTGAAAGTCAGCATTATCATTGCAGAAGCCTTATCATAGATATCCCATTACGTGAAGTTTATGAAGGATATCATAAGTAAAAAAATTAAATTGGAGGCATATAAAATGATAGGCATCTATATGGATGTAAAGTATAACATGGTTATTCAACATAAATCTTTGAGATATCTTGATGATCCATGAATTTTTATAATTTTATGCGTAACCGGAGAGCACACTTTCTAGAAGATATTATGTGACTTGGGATTGAGTGTTAACTTGATATCATTGTATATAGTATGCAAGTTGAATCTTTGTGGAATGACTTCAATTTTTCTATCACCATTGATGATAAACTGATCAACCGTGGTTCTGAGAAGGATTATCAAAGATGTGCTAGTAAAGATTAAAAAATTTATTTTCCCAACTATTTTATTATATTAGATAAGAAGAAAAAATCATATGCCCTATTGACCTTGGGATAACTATTCTTGTTGATTCAATATACATTGATTAACATGAAGAAGAAAGAATTTAAACTTAATGTGGGTAAAAAGAAAGTGAAATCAATATGTATACAATTATATTACTTCTAGATGTTGACGAGAAAAATTACTAAAGAATAGATGGTATCATATGCACAAATGAAAGATAAAAAATATATGATTTGGAAAGACTTCATAGATGATTGTTATCTCGAAGAAGATGAAGAAGATGCTGAACTAAAAACAAGTTTGGATATGAAAGAAGTGGCTAAAAGAATGGGATTTCAATGTGGAACAAAGAGAATTTATAAATGGAACTTTAGAGACTATAGAAAAGTATAAGAGAAAGATAATCCATTGATGATTATTGATGTATTGGGAGTGAGAGAAGAAGTATAGACCTAGAGGTGTCAAACGGGCAGGGCCGGCCCGGCCCGATTTTTTGAGCACGGGTGTGCTTTCGTGCCGGGCCAGGCATGGCACGGTTTAAAAAAGCCGAGCCCGGCACAGCCCGCCATGCCGTGCCTAGCCTGGCCCCCTCGGGCCTGGCATGACCGTACAGGCCAGTAAAAAATTTTTTTTTTATTAATTATAGTGTTTTAATTTTTATTTTAATTATATAAATTATTAAATTACATATACAATTATAGATAATGCATAATCTTATATATTTATAATATGAATAAAGTTAAAATTTATTAAAATTACAAAGTTAAATTTTTTTTATAATCTAATATAAAATTAGTTTAAAATTTATTAAAATTATATAATAGAGTTATAAATGTTTAGATGAAAAATTAAAACAAATAAATAAATAAATCAATAAATCATGTTACAAAAATTTAAAAGTAAAAAATATATAAACAAACCAAATGAAAATTGACCAATCAGCCATTAGATACCGAAGATCTAAACCAAACAAATTACAGTTTCAACGTAACGTATAAATAAAGTGTATAATCAATAAAAAATAAAACATCAAAATCAAAAAATAGTAGATCATCATCAATCGTCAATCGGCATATCATGAGCATCATCAGCCACAACATCAAGATCAGTATCATATGGATAATTCCTCGCGATACCTAAGCGATTCTGAACTTTCGTGATTTTCCCTTGCGATTATCTCTCGGGATTATCTTTGGTGAATTGTTATGTAAACAGTTGTGTGATCTCTGTGTAAATTGCTCTGCGAATTGTTGCTCGATATAATATTATGTGAAACTGCTATTTTGTGCGATTTGCTGAGTGAAACTGCCCTTGTTTATACCGCCATTGCTGCCCAATTCAAGCTCCTCTCAAGCTAAATATGGAGCAAAAAGACTTAGTACAAAACAATAGGTCGTTTGCATCGATTTTAAGAGAGCCCACGCTTCCTGTATGCTGCTTCGGTAACAAACACGGGAGTCCCGCGATTGTTTTTTCAACAGAGGAGATGCACAAATTCATGGAGCCCTTTGAATATATGCTTATTGGTAAGTTTTCGCATGGAAGGCCTCGCCCGAAGGAAATACAACAGTTTATCTCCTCGCTAAAGCTTACGGGAAGGGTAAAGCTTGCCGACTACTATGCGAAGCACGTATTCCTGCAGTGCTTTAAGATTGAAGACTTCTACCGCTTATGGCATAGAGGTCTATGGCAAGTTAACGGCTTTCCTATGCGTGTCTTGAGGTGGACGAAGGAGTTCAGTCCACTGGAGGAGGCACCTTTAGCCCCGGTATGGTTTTCCTTACCGAATCTCCCCTTATATTTGTTTAATCCACAAGCTCTCTATACAATCTCTTCTTGTCTGGGTAAACCTATAATTCGGGATGAAGCCACTGTTTCTATGACAAGGCTAAGCAAGGCGCGTGTGTGTGTTGAGTGCAACCTGCTCACTCAGCCACCTAATTTGATCTGGATTGGCAATGGAGACGATGAACAGAATAATGGGTTTTGGCAACCTGTTATTCCCGAAAATCAGCCTATTTATTGCATAAAATGTAAGAGAATTGGGCATGAATCGGGGGGGTGTAAGATGGGTATAGAACAGAAAGAAAATGTGCAAGAGTTAGAAGGTAGAAAAAGAATGGTGGAAAGATGGATTAGGAAGGAGGGAGGGGCTGGAGAAAAACCAGAAACTGAAGCAGATTTTCTGGAAGTAGAATGAGAGCTTATGAGAGATAAAGTGAGTAAGTTGTTAGGAGAAGGAGAGACTAGTAACAGGGTAAATCATGACGGATGTATGGAGGAAGGAGATAAGCTAGGAGAGGGGGAAAAATGGGAGGAGGTGAAAGGTAGAAAGAAGAGGAACCAGAAAATTAAAACCAGGATAATTTTAAAAGAACAATTGGAGGATTATAACTGGATAGAGGATGACCTCTTGGATTTTCCAGAAGAAGATGCTGAGGTTTTCAGTTGTCCTTCGTTAGGTAAGGAAGAAGAGGAACATGCTTACTATATAGAAAAGGTGAAGGATGATATGGACATTTATGAGGAAGATTGGACAAGGCTCACTAAAACCCAAGCCAAAGAAGCCATAAAAATAATGGCAATGCAGCTTGGGTGGCATGACAATTATTATGGAAAAATAAAATTAAACTCGGATGAAATTAAAACCCCAAGGAATAAGAAAAAACAATTAAACATAAAATATGAAACTAAATATACAACTAGATCCCAAACTAAGTTAGGAATTAATGGATAAATGCCTTTATTGGAACATAAGAGGGGTTGCTAATAATCCTTTGATAAATAGGTTAAAACATTTAATAAAAACTCATAAAATTTCTCTTGTAATCATCGCTGAACCTATGGTCCAGAAGGATCAATTAATCACCTATGGCCAAAAACTAGGATTTAACAATGCATATGCTAATATAAATAGTAAACTCTGGATAATGTGGCAAAATTATTTGGACATTGAAATATTAAAAGATACAGAACAGGTAGTACACTTTAAAATAAATAAAGAAACAGATGAAATAATATCGGTGGTATATGCTAAAATGATAAAAAATCAAGGTTAGCACTGTGGGAGGAAATGCAAAACATTGCATCAAGGAATGCGCCCTGGATCATAGGAGGTGATTTTAATATAATCAGGAGCAATCAAGAAAAGAAAGGAGGTAAATCCCCAGATCCAATAGCAATCACACAATTTAATGAGGCGATCTCAAACTCGAAATTAATGGAAATTGATTTCACAGGTTCAAGTTACACTTGGTGTAACAATAGGAGTAAAAGAAGCACAATTTGGGCTAGACTGGATAAAGTACTGTGTAATGCTAAGTGGGTAGCTTTGCATGGGGTTACAGGGCTAAGACATCTGAATAGAACCTGTTCGGATCATTGCCCACTACTTATTACAATATATAAGAATTACCGAGCATCAGGTTACTTTAAATTTCAGAATATGTGGGAAAAACATGCTGGCTTCGGAAAACTGGTAACTGACTCCTAGATGGAGCCAGCAAAGGGGAAACCGATGCAAGCATTAATGGTTAAGCTTCATAGATTAAAAAAATGTCTAAAAATATGGAATAAAGAAGTCTTCGAAAATCTAAATCAAATAATAAAGCTAGAAGAGGAGAAAGTAGGAAAATTGGAATTAGAATACGATGATAATAATACAGAGGTAAAGAGACAGGAACTAAATAAGGCTAAAGGGGACTTGAGGCTTAAGTTGCATATGGAGGAAGTATACTGGAAACAGTGTTCTAAAATTAAATGGTTGAAAGACGGAGATAGAAACACTAAGTTTTTTCACAATATGTGTAAGATAAAGGCTCAAAAAAATAAAATTAAGGGAATTAAAAATAATGAAGGAAAATGGGTTGAAGAAGACAAACAGATTGGATCCCTCTTCGAGGAATTTTTTAAAAGCCATCTATGTGGACAGGCCCCCCAAGAAGGAAATTCATTAATGGAGGGGATTAACACAGTCATCTCACTAGAACAAAACCAAATGATGGAGAAGATCCCGGAGGAAGAAGAGATTAAAAAGGCAGTGTTTGATCTGGATAAGGATAGTGCAGCAGGGCCAGACGGTTGGAATAATTATTTCTTTCAGCTAAACTGGCTCATAATCAAAAATGATTTGGTTCCTGCACTCGCTAGTTTTTCGTAGGCGCAGATATTCCTAAGGCATGGGCGAATTCTTTCATAGTGCTAATTCCCAAAAAAGAATCACCTCTAAAATGTGAGGATTTTAGGCCTATAAGTTTATGTAATGCAATTTATAAGATCCTTGCTAAAATTATCCAAAACAGACTTAGTAATATTTTACCATTTATAATATCACAGGAACAAACAGGATTTGTTAAGAATAGATTAATGATTAAAAATATTAGATTAGCATCAGAAATGATGAAAGAAATAGCATATAAAACAAGAGGAAGTAACTTAGTAGTTAAGCTAGATTTATCTAAGGCATTTGATAGAGTGGAATGGCATACATTATGTTTCGTCATGAGAAAATTTGGTTTTTCTGAAACATGTATTGACTTAATATATAGATGTGTAACAAGCGTCTGGGTTAGAATTATTGTAAATGGAATGAAAGGAGAGGAATTTAAACCTAGATGCAGTTTGAGACAGGGGGATCCATTATCGCCTTTATTGTTTGATATGTACCTAGAATTATTAATCGTTAATTTAAATAAAAGAATGTCAGAGGGAAAAATAATCCCCTTTAGACAGCCAAAAAACACTCCGAGAATTAGTTGCTTAGCTTATGCAGATGATATCATCATTTTCACAAATGCGAATAAAGCTTCATTGAAAAACCTGATGGACCTTCTACAATTATTTGAGAGGGAAACAGGACAAGCCCTTAATAAAGATAAAAGTCAATTTATGTTAGGAAAAAAAGCTTCCGAAAAAGTGGTAAAAAAAATTAAAAACATAACGGGATTTAAACATAAAAAAGATGCTTTAGTATATTTAGGTTGTCCTATATATGAAGGAAGGCTGAAAGAGAATTATCTAACTCCCTTACTAGACAAAATGAGAAAGAAAATAGCAGGTTGGAAAGTAGAGTTATTAGGTTTTGGGGGGAGAATTACATTAATTTCCCATGTCCTTCAGAGTACACTGGTACATATTATATCAGTCATACACCCACCTAAAAAATTTACAAATAAACTAGAGATGGAAATGTCAAACTTTTTATGGGGCAAAAAAACGGAAAGCAGAAAATTCACTGGAAAAATTGGAAAGCCATTTGTTATCCTAAGGCGGAAGCAGGTTTAGGTATCATTAACTTACAGGATATGGCGGCTGCTTGGGACTGCAAAGGATGGTGGAGGATAAAAGAAAATGATTCCCTCTGGGCAAAATACATGCGAGCAAAATATCTAGAACAAGAACATAATCGAGTTAAGCAGAAATCAAATAGCTGGAGAGCATTGGAAAAACAAAAGGAAATAGTATATGCTCACTCATTATTGAATAAATCGGGATGGAAATGGACCCTTAATCCACAAGGTAATTTTACGTTAAAGTCAGCAAAAGAATTGATAAGAAAAAAAAAACCAGTGCAGTCTTTATTTAAATGGGCCTCGAGAGCAGGTATTCCACTGAAAATGTGCTCGCTGGCATGGAAAGTTCTGGTAAATGCACTGCCAGTGGACATTAATGTGAAAAGAAAAGGTGTTAGAATGGAATCCAGATGTGAATGTTGCTATATAGATGAAGAATCAACGGATCATCTTCTCTCAAGTGGAAGAATAGCTGTAACAGTCTGGAGGGAATTAGGAGATCAGTTACAAATAAGTAAAAAAGAAGACAGAATAATTGATAGAATTAAGATTTGGGATAACCTAAACCCTAGTAATTACATTAAAAACTGGTTAACCCAGAATCTACCTCATATAGCAATATGGTGCCTATGGAAAGCTCGTAATAAGAGTAAATTTGAGGGCATAAGTATGAATTCAAATGAAATCATTAAAGATATAATTAAAGAAATCAGAAATATATCAAGCATAAACCCTATAAAAGTTGATGGTTCTTGCTTAAATAAGAGAGCTGGAATGTTTTGGGGCCTCGCTATTACAAATACGAAACAGGGATGGGTAAAAAGTATAAGTTGGAATAGGCCTCCGAAAGGTAAAATATCATTAAACACGGATGGTAGCTTCAATAGGGACACTGGTATAGCAGGTGGAGGAGGGGCAATAAGGGACTCAAATGGGTATGTGATAAAAGCATTTACATCAGTTACAGTAGCATTCTCAGCCCTCCACTCGGAGATAAAAGCTTTGAAGATAGGTTTAAATGTCTGTAAAAAATTAGCCTTAGAAAATATACAAATTCAAGTGGACTCAATGCTTTTGGTAGAGTTAGTAAGTGGAAAAATAACTCTTTGGAGGTATGAGGATGAAATAGAAATTATTTTGAACCTCATTAAAATGCTTAACGCAACAATCTTACACATATATAGAGAAGCTAATACTTTGGCGGATTGTCTTGCAAGGTTAGGTTCGATAAGAGGAGACAAAGAATTTGATAAGGTTTCGATGCCAGAAAAAGTAAAAGGAATAGCGAAACTGGATAGGAAGGCCTTCCCTTACTTAAGACTTAGTAAGGGTAACATTAAAAAAAATAGAATATAAAATCCAGTAGCTCTTGTGAAGGGGAATCAGAAAATTAAAATAATAGAAAGATAGAATATGGAAAACAGAATAGGATAAGTATAAAATTGTGGTAGCTTCTTGGCAGAGGAATCTGTTTATGCAGATTAACAGCGAAGAAACCACCAGAAAAGGTAGCTGTTGTAATATTCCTTTACAGAAACTGCAAGCATCACCTCACAAGCCAAAGATAAGGGAATGTAAAGGTAAGGGCTGGAATTTTCTGTCTCTTTGGTATGTTTTCTGGTTTTGTTTACAGGAAAGCATTAAAGGGGCAATCAAATCATATTCCTTGGAATTAATCGTAGTGTGTAACGGATAAGTGTCTATAAAAGTTGGTCATGTGTTATGTTTTTTTGAGACTGTAAATCTGTCATGTATTATGTTTTTCCAGCAAGAGTCTGTAACTAGCAAGAGTCAAGTCATGTTTTAATTATTAACAGCGTTTAATTATGTTGTAAGGGTTAGAAGTCTGAAAGTTTCAGAATCATGTGAGGTATTAGTAAAAGGTCCTAGGAGAGTTAAGTGTCTAGTCCAGGAGGTCGGTACAGAGGATGCTGCAATGCGTGGACAGAATGGGCAACATGGTAGAAAGAAATTGGCTAAGCGGGAGATAGTCCTGTTACTATATGAAAGAAATATAAGGATGCTGCAAACTCACTTGGAATGGGCTCTCAAGATGTGAATCTAAGCTATTTTGTTAAACAAAGAGGGTCAAGGAACATGATAGATAGAAGAGGGAAGATTCAGCAGAATATGGGCAACAAGGTGGAAAGGTATCCTTCAAAGAAATGCTGGAAAAAAGAAGGAAACACATTTTAGAAAAGAGTATTAGGAGGTGGGTGTTTAGAATAGGAGCTGCTGCCCTCTCAAAGCTGGAAATTCCAGAAACTCCAAAAATTCCAGATAAGCTAGAAGATGGACCGAAGATTCTCAATGATCTGATCATCAACTCAACTTGTTCAAGAGGACTCGAATTAAAAAGAAGCTGAAAAAGTTAAGAGGAGTTAAAAGCCAGTGAAAATCAGCAGCAAATTTCAGGTATACATGTAAGAAAATATGCTATTTTGGAATGTGGTTTTGGTTGCAGGAAATAGTTTAATCACTAAAGCCAAACAAGGAGGAGCAAAGGAGAGAGATCTAATTTTCAATTTAGGAGTTAGTGAATGAAAGGAGCATTATAGAGCTACACAAAGCAAAGGTAAGATACATGTCTGCAGTGAAATGAACAAATACAAGAAAGCAGCTTCAAGATTGTAGTATAGGGATGCTTGTGCAATAAATGTCCTCATACAGAGGCTTTGACTAGATTGCACTTATGCTATCTTCAAATTAGTTAGGATTTGAACAAGGGTGTAAGAGGGATAAAGGGTAGATTCTAGTTTGTAAAAACGGTATTCCTCCGCCAAAAGAGAGGGCTATTAATAAATAAACACCTTAAAAAAAAAGTATCATATGGATCATCATCATCATCAATCAACTCCTCCGATACCGTAGTGGATGCAGCTGCAGTCCCAGTCCCAGTCCCAGCTCCAACATGATCATGGATGCTAAACCTCAAATCCTCTCAATCCTTTAAACAAGCCAATGCCTCAACAATATCCGGACGTAATCTCGATCTCCTATCCGAAATCATGTTCACTGCAACAGAAAAAGCATACTCCGATGCTATGCTCGACACCGGAGGAGTCAGTAGATCCTGTGTCATCCTAGATAGCACGGGAAAGGTGGACTCATATGATTTCCACCACTATAATATATCAAGATTCTTAGTATCAGAATGTGATAGGATTGAGCGGTAATCAATATCTAAATACCGAGAAAGCTCGCTCCTATGTGATGGTCCACCTCTACGTTTCCCCCTCGCTAGCTGAATGGAAAAATCGTCATCTCCGAACAAGGTATCAATGTCCGTAATCACATTCTCACTACTACAACCACCATACCTAGTATCGTAGTATGTGAACGGGTTAGTCAACTTCTCGTGAACGAACCCTTCAGGTGGCTCTTCCAGGTTCATGCACGAGGAAATGTAAGTCAGTGTATTTTCTATCCCTTCCACCTTAACCCAAGGGTCCATGCATGCAGCGAGGCAAAAAAGAGATGGAACGGTGGGCCAGTACTTTAAGTACTTGGTTTCCATCTCTGCAACCATATGGCTAATTGTCTGGTCAGCTCGGTACTTCCTAAACATGCTACTAATGTTGCATATGCACCGGAGTGCAATGCAAGTCGTGGGCATATAAACTGACGAACACATTTTCGTCGTGTCATAAAAAATCTTCAGGAATATCATAAATGAAATTCCTGAAGCTCAGTCAATGTCATCAATAATAAGTTCGTCACTTTTACTATTGACGTAGTTGGATATCACGTGTTCGTATCCAACACATGATTCCAACATCAGGTAAGTGTAATTCCAATGATGTCTCACATCCAATTGGAATTTCTTCTTCTTAAGATTCATAGACAAACAGAGACTACCAAACTCTTGTTGTCTGCGATGAGTGCGAATATATTTTAGTGCATTACGTATATTATCCAACGCGGGGGAACACACCTTCATACCCGCTTGAACAATCAGGTTAATCACGTGACACATGCATCTGACATGAAAAATCTCTCATAATGGTGCATCTCTAATATTCCTAACAAACATGTTAATTGCTACTCCATTATTAGATGTGTTATCGAATGTGACACTAAAAATTTTATTTTGAATTTTATATTCCCTAAAGATTTTCATCATACACTCAAAAATAGTCGGGCCATCATGAGGATGAAGAATCTCAGAGAATCTTAAAATTTTTTTATTCATTATCCAGTTAGAATCTACATAGTGGCTGGTGAGACATGCATAAGATGATTCATCGTGACTTGTCCATATATCGGACGTCACGGACACCACTCCACTATATGCCATAAATTTATTAATTATTTTTTGTTTTTCTAACTTATATATTTTTAGTATGTCATTCCTAGATGTGGACCTATGAATCCTATGATAAGCAGACTGAAAATATGTCTGCATGATGCGCACTACCCTTGGATCTTTCGAAAATCTGATCGGAAGACCCATCAATGTGATAAGTTTGGTCATGTAGTCCCTACCCAACTCGCTAGAGTATATGAAGGGAGTAAACTTTGAGACTGAACTCGATCTAGTCTCAAAAAATGTAGTGCCAAGTTGGGTTTGCCTAGGATCTAATGGACCATGTTTTTTGGTGCATAATTCGGCATGCCTCTTAAGGTGCCCAGTCTCAAACGAACTCTTACATGTTAAAAGTCTCATACAATATTTGCATTGTGTGATTTCTTCTTCCTCACCCCTAACATTTTTTTGTTTTATTATATTAAAATGAGTTTGAACTATAGAAATCCTCCTAGTTTTTTGTTTTTTAGAATTTTGGGTTGAGACGACTGGAAAAACCAAAGTTTCAACAGCCCCAGACCTCTGTGTAATATTTTCATTTTCTAAATTATGTTTCATTAGTATTTGTCATTTTTTAGGATTTTTGTTATTCAGAATAGTTATTTAGAGACTAGATGACTATTTTTAAAGGTTTCTATGTTTGGTCTAGAGAGAGAAACTAGAGAGAGAGAGAGAGAAAGTAAAAAAAAAACTTAAAATAAATTACCCGGTAAAAGCAGTGAGGTCGGTCACATGCACGGTGCACCACATTCAAGCTCAAAATTCAAAACTCAAGTTGAGATTCCCGAAAATCCAAGTTGAATGCCGAAGTCCCGAGTCTCGAGAGAGAGGAGCAATATTTTTGAGAGAGAAAATGAGAGATTTGAGAGAAAAAATATTTTTGAAAAACATAAATATTATAGAGAGGGGGGTGGAATTTATAGATTAAAAAAATTATTTTTTTTAAAAAAAAGCCATTTTTTTAAATTTTTTTTTAATTTTTTAGTGGGCAGAATCATGAGGGCCGTTGGATTCTGCCCCCTACCCGTTGGAGGCGAGATCCAACGACTGAAATTTAAAATATTTTTTAAATTTTTTTTTCCCGTTGGGGGGGAGGGGGGATTGGGTCGGGTCGGGGGACCGCGGGTCGGGTCCAATCAGACCCGACCCACGGTCTTTTTTGCGGGAGGGGCGAAGCAAGGGGGACACCACACGGGATGAACCCGTGCCGGTGTGGCGTGCCATGGGCACCGAACCGTGCCGGGTCAGGCACGGCACAGCACGGGTCAGGCACGACACGGCTCATGCCTTACCCGGGCACGGGATTTTCTCGTGTCGTGCCTCGTGCCGGGCATGGTCGGCCTGGCCCGGTTGACACCTCTATATAGACCACAATGGATAAATATCATAAGGAATAAGAGGCTAAAGTCGTTGTGCAAAAAATTAGTCTTGACTTTTTCAAAGGTTGTGATTTTACAAGTGGGATTGATGAAGGAAGAAGTCAAGATAGGAAAAAAAAATCACAACTTCAATGAAATAGAAGCTTTAAGAGGAATGTTTGACTAATTCCATAGTAGCGGCACAACTATCCAAGAGGGTAAATATTGATATCATGACTTCATAAAAAGTTATGACATTAGTGAATGTGACTGCACTTAATGATGGCATGACTATTAAAAAAATAATGACATCTACTAAAGAATATCACAATGAAAGGAACTTGAAAGATAGTCTTGTATTGAAAAATAATTTTGGAAGACATGTAGAGTAGAAAGTTTATATGAAGAAGATAACATGGACTACTAAAATTACTAATTAAAATGAAAATCTAGGAATTCATCTAGCTAAAGATATTAAATATAGTATTGATTGGAATATAAGCCAAGATTTATTTTTGTGGTGTGTGCTATAATTTTATATTTTTGTATGCATACATTCACTCATACAATTGTACATACACCAAAAGAAGTCATGACACTAAAATCTAATCACAATATTTGTACACAACAAACAAAGTCATAACACTCAAATCCAACTATGATTATACTTTTAAAATAAAAGTCATGAACATGTGCAAAGTTGCAACTATTTTTTATCAGTTGTGACTATAACTCTAATCCTATAAAAGGAAACAAACCCTAAAATTGTTTTTACTAGAAATTTTTTTTTTCTTCTTCTCTTAATGTCGATGAAACTTGTCGTGACACCCTTTTTGAAATTTAAAGCTTAGGATGAGAAGAGATGAACTTGAAATGAGTAGCATGGCTAAAGAGAAGTGATGAAGCTACCCACCACCAACACTTCCTCCTAATTCATGGGTTCTAAACCAATATTTTTGACAGAAAGGGGAGAGATTGATGAAATTTGACCTTTCAAAAAAGAGTTTATGCATGAATTGGAATTTGAAAAGTTTGTTCACTCCTTTTATTAGATGATCATTAGGAATAATTGGAATAGATTCTGCACCCACATGGAAAGGAGAAACACTATATTCATGAAGGAGTTCTATTCCAATCTTGAAGACATGCAAAGCCAAGAGGTACTACATATGAGGAGTTTAGGTTCATCTTGATAGGGATTAATAAATAAGGTGTTTGGGTAGGAGGCTATGAATTATAAAACCTTAATAACCATAAAAATTCAAAAAAACTACAATGGAATCATCAAGACATTGATAAATAGTGAGCATAGTCAAAGAGTATCATCAAAATGTGTCTCTGAACATTAACACTTAATTAGGGAAGAAATAATAGAAGAGACCAAAGTTTGATTGTATTTTTTATGCTCTATTTTGTGGCCAACTATCTACCTCACTGCCATCACACAAAATAGGATGATGTTTCTCTTTATCTTAGTAAGAGGGTTTAATATTTACGTGGAGAAATTAATTCTCAACTTACAAGAAGAAGAATTTTTAGGCCACATAATTTACCCTTCCTTAATTTTTATGTAATGTAGAGTTGAAGAATTCTTGAATTTAAAATATAAAGATGAATGGTTTCCATAAATATCCCCTTGATATTTGTGGGTATGAAGAGAGGGTTTGAAGGAGATAAGAAGATGAAATTCATTTTTGAAAAGAAAGAACCAGTTATTGTGGAACAAGTAGTACTAGTCTTCTCTGAAGCCACCATATAAGTATAAGTGGGAAAAGAATGGGAAAGAAAAAATGATGAAACAAAAGTGAAGGAAAAGTAATTTGATGTATTATGATAGACACATCTGAACAAGGAATGATTATTTGTGTTTGCCCAAGAAAAGTTCAAAGATGAGATTTTAAAGATTTTGGAAGAGTCAATGAAAATAGTAGAGACTAGAGTGATGTGAAGCATAAAAAGATTTTTGGAAGCTGTATGAATCCATCATAGATAAATGGGAAAAAAATGATAGAGGATAGAGATAAAAAAATATACAACAACATGAAGTATAGAAAGAAATAGTGGATGGAGTACTTGGATAAGTACAATGAGAATTAAAAAAATATGTATTTTGCATATGGATCTTTCAATGATTCACTCAACTCAATATTTAAAGAAGAGCCATGATGGTTTATACAATATGGTTTCGAGGATGAAGAATAGGAAGTGAGCCATATGTAAGATGGAGAGAGACCTTCCACAACCATGCACATAATTGAGCTCTCCAGGTTACAATTCATAAAGGAGTTGGATTCCAAGGGTTGATCATTTCATTCACCTTCTTCTTCACGTTGATGCCTTGTGTGATTATTTTTTTTTGTGATGTTGTATTGTTCCTTCTTCTTACTATTCTAGAAGATTTTTAGATCGAGAGAGAGAGAGTCTCAAGGATGAGTTTTTACTATGAAAGTTTGTTTGGTAATCAAACTACCAAATATTTGGAAGTATTTAGTATTATCTTTATAAAGTGTTTGTACTAAATATTGACTTTAAATAAAATAATTTAACTAAATTATAAATTTTATTAAATTGAATGAATAGTAGTAAAATTAGATATAAATCAAATAGAATTGATAAACTTGATGGAAAGTTGAGATGTAGGATAGAACAATAGGGACAGTCATGATATTTTTAATATCATGACCTTTATTAAACTTGCATATGCCTATTGAGAAGTCATGAAAGCTTTTCTTGTCTATGACCTAAAAATAACTTGAAATTTGCATGTCACGACTTTATTTGCCACAATGTTTTACTATGCAATATATTCTTCGCGACCTTAATATTATCATGGAGGCCTACTCACACTAGTTCTAAAACATAATATTATCCATGGTATTATTTTTATGTCAAGATAATTAAGTGTCGTGCTAGTATAAAAAATTCATAGTATTTTATAGCACAATGACATGTTTGTTATAGAGTCAAAATCATATAATACAAAGTGATTTTTAGTCATGGTAAAATTTTTTCACCATGACTCTTTTTTTAGAGAGAAATATTTTTAGTCACGACATTCTTACCTCTTCAACTTTGTGTTTCAGAGAGTAATTTTCTCAGTCTTGTCATAGTGAAAACATTTTTAGTCATGACTCTATCACATCATTCTTGTCATTGTGACAACTTTCTCCAGAGAAAAAGATCATCATTCATGGAATTCATGCTGCCAAAACTTTATATTCCTAAAAGAATATTTAATAGTTATGACATTCTTGTTGGCTCGACTATTCATTCTAGTGAAGAATGAACTGACTATGGCAATTCTTTGTTGTCATGACTTTGTGCTCCATATAAGATTTACAAAAATGATAAAGTCATAGCCTCAACTTAAAGTTGTGACTTCTAGCTTGAAGAGCCACACAATATTTTCATGGAACCTCAAAGATATAAAAGAAGGATTGAGATTTTCACAAAAAAAAAAGAGAGAAGAAGATTTGGATTTCAAAGCCAAAGCCATGCAAACCCTATGCAGCATGAATTCCAACTTCTAATTAGAAACAAATTCAAGCCAATTAATAGCAAGAATTAATGAGGAACCAAATTTGAGACTTAGATTCTTATGCTAAATATCTATAGGAACCATTTATTTAATGAGATGAAGCACCAAACATCTCATGCAAATTCTTTCCTAATGTCGGGTTAAATAGAGATCTATGGTTGGTTTATATGTATGTACATGAAATTTGTATTTGCATAGCATTGTATTGTATTAATGTTATGTTTTTGAGGTTAATGAACATAGTTATTATTTAGAACAAAGATTGTTCACTACTAATATAGATTTATGCTTGTTTGATATGCTGGATGATGGTAGGGTAAGTCAAAAGACACACTCATGAGATCCAATCCAAAGAAAGTGACAACCCTACTATTCTTATCCAATGAGATAAACCTATATATAGAAATCATAAATTTATGTAAGTTTAATTGATATGAGTATAATACTCACAAAGGCAAACATATAAATAAATTTATGACAATTTTATTATAAATATTCTAGAAGAATTAGCTTTCGATAATGTGAGAGTTATATAGAATATATAACCTAGGAAGTATACCATATTATGGGAGTCATTTATTTGTTGTGATATATGATGGTAGGTAAGTAATGAGACATATGCAAATGAAGATGTTTGATAAGATAGTGATAATCATATGAATCTTTTCTACTTCTCAAACAACTATATGAATCTATGACTCAACAACTCTATGATAAGGTAGTGATAGGTAACTCATAAACCAAATCATCTCTGGTTTATGGGTTATAACTCTATGACTCAACAACTCAAACATCGCATGTCGCGTAAATATTGGTTGACAATTTGTTTATTCTACTTCTAGTGGTTGTAAAAAAATTTCATTGTTGTAATTGGTTGACAATTATATAGGATCATGACCAAATAAGGTTCTCCACCAAAAAAAAAAATCAAACTATCATCAACCATTGAAAATATTGTCTAATATATAGTGAAAGGAACAACTTGTAATATTCCACACTCATCAATTATACACCAGGCAGCCAACCCCAACAATGAATATAATGCACCTACACAATCTGTAATATTCCTAATCAAAAGGTTAACTAACATCAATGTTTGACTTTTTTTTGGACAAAATTTGTTGGATAATAGTGATCCAAAAATCATGTGAAAAAAAAGACTTAAATAATTTCACTCTCCAACTATGGCTTGACATCAAGAGTCATGTCCACAATTCTACGTTATTTCTTATATAGAAATATGTTTATTTTTTTATATAAACATAGCTTAAGCATCAAAAAGTATGACTTGATAGCCTAACTGGTTAACAAAATTTTCTAGGAAAAGGATGTCAACTCACAGTAGTTATGAAGAAGTTCTAGGGTCAAAAGTGATTGATCAATCCAAGATTCACATTGCAAATATACCCTTGGGTGCAAATTGTTAGGTTCCAAACAATGGTATCAACTTTGAGACATAGAATAAAAGTCAATGACTGTTTAGCTGCCGCCCAAATAAAATAATGTTATATAGTTTGCAAAATGGCCTTCAGACAAATAAAAATATTAAAAGGTTCTAATGAAGGAGCTCGCTAATGATACGCCTGTATCATGACAATGATACATCAAGAAAAGTCATGAAGAACAAATACTACAAGAGTAACAACTATGTTGGCTCACCAAATGCTTACAACATGAAGACAAGTACCTAATTTCCAAGCCAAAAGTCAAATAAAGCATTCATATATCTTTAGTTGGGCTAAAATGTTTTTTTGTTGCCTTAGATAGATTAGATCATGGATGCTACTAACATTCACATTCTATGATCTTTCCCAATAGTATTATTGGGTATTACTAGCTCATCATGAATGCTTATAATATAGAGAAGTTTACTTTCATTAAACTATTATGTATGTTATGTTAATACATAATATTATTTGAATAACAAATATTGGTACCAATTATCAAAGATAGGGGACAAAAACCAACCAACCACTTGTAAGAAAGTATGGATGTGCATACATATGATTTAATTTTAAAGAGTAAAAAGCAAATAAAATATTGTCATCATAAATGCATAAATGTTTCTAATAAATAAATATGATTTGAAGCTAAACTTTCTTGAGTGTAATTGTTTGGTTCATTCAAAAACATTGTATGGATACATGATTACTCATATAGGCAAAAATCAACCTAGCTCACCATAATATTCATCCTTGATATCTCAACTATTTCTTAACAAGTAATACTAGGTATCTTGTTAGTTGGCTAGTCTCCATTGGGAGATTTATGTCAAAGTTAATAAACTACCTCTATCCCTTCTTTATATGCAACTCATTATAAAAAGAAGAGATGAGGTAACGAATATGCCAAATCACTCTCTAATATCAATTCCTATGTGAGACAACCACCCTTTATTAGGATCCCATCTAAAGAAGATATAATTTTCACCTATGTTTTAGTATCAAATGTTATTTTCAATACAACACAAATTCTTGAATACTCATAGACATGACAACCACTCATTTATTTTGTAAATAAGGGTTTGCTAGATGCAAAAACCTAGTATTCTTGGCTTGAAGAAGGTACATAGCCATTTAGATTTGCCTCTAAAAATCTATCTCATTAACATTTAATGTAATCCACTTGTTATGCTAAATATTTTTTATTAAGGGTGATTTTTAACAATTTTATCATGAACAATGATAAAACAAGCTACCCAACTCACTATAATATGATTCCATTGTAAGTGATACATAACTTCCAAATAACAAGTTTTCAATAATTTTTTGACATAAGTTTCTCATAAATATCTAAAAAGTTATTTAGTATACCAAATATCAAATATTACTAGTTAATTTGATGATTATTCTTAATATATTTGCTTGAAAAAGAGCTCTAAATAGATGATTTCATGAAATAATTGTTTTGATGGTTTTTGATGAATGGTATTAAAATCAAATAGTTTTAATGTGAAATATAAGACTTGGTAAAATTATTAAGTAGGAGGGGAGCAAAAAGTCATGTAAAATCATAATATTTTTCATATTATGACTTAGTTACAACTTCAAAGGTATATAGAATAGTTTTGGGCTTTTATTTTTAGCTAAAATTTTATATAATTAATCATGATAATCTTTGTATGCTATAACTCTTCTACCTCATTGAAATAATTTTCTCACTATGTAATATATATTTTTAGCTACAAAACTTTCTAAGAGTTATAACTACACTAACTCAATAATATTTTAATGACTATGATAATAATTTTATATCATAGTAGTTAATTATCCCACTAGTGCTGAAAGTTGTGATTTTAGCAATATTGTTGATTTGTCTTTTCAAATCCATAAATATTAAGGCAAAAGGCACCATGACTCTCCATCGCCTTGAATTTTGTCTACAAATAATTATATAGACTAGTTACTTGAGTCACATCCTTTTCAAAAGCTATAACTTTTTGCACTAGATACAAGGTCAAAATCATGGTCATTCCCAACATCACGACTTTGTGTTATAGAAGAGAATTACACAAGCCATGGCCATTCCCAGCTATATGACTTCATGTTACAGAAAGGAAATTCATGAGTTGTGATCATTCCCAGCACCATGATTTCATGTAATAGAGGATAAACATATGAACCAAGGTCATTCTTAGTAGTATGAATTAACGCTATAGAAAGGAAATACATGGGTTGCATCCATTATCATGACCACAAAAATATAATAAAAAAAGACCAAAGCTACAACTATATATAATGCCACAACTTTATATTATAGAGGTTACGCAAAAGTCTTTGTAGTTTCTCATCACTCCAACTTCCAACTTAAAAAAGTACCCAAACACATGAGATAAAAGTAGGACTTAGATGAAAAAGACAAAATATCGAGTTTGAAAGGTGAGAGAAAATAAAGAAATACAAAAAAAAGGGTGAATTTTTCCAAACCCTATGAGGGATCCATAAGCAAGGAGGCAATGCAGGGCATAAATGTAAACCCCAAAAATGGGGCATGAATTTTAGCCCCCACTTATGTTGTATAATCGAGGAGCACTAATTAAGAATTATGAATTTATGGTTTTGAATCCTAGGTCCCTTGAGGGCTTTTATTGAAAACCCAAAATTCACTGAGATATATGTCTAATTATTTTATATGAATTCAATCCTATTATTAGGCTAAATTGAGGTCTAGGATTTTGATATTTTGTTATATGTGATAAATATATAATTGATGAATTTCATGTTTGATTTATGTTCTAGTTTGGTTATTGATTTATATTATATTTATTTATAATCAAAATTAGAGTTTTACTATTAGTAAGTTTGTGCATATTATCATCATGGTGGATGATGAAAAGTATGCTGAGGCACACTCAAGTATAATAATAAGAAGGAAGTGACTTCCTTTCAGATCATGATGCAATAGATAAACATGTATGTCAAAATTCAAAATTTAGGTAAGAATAATTATTGTGAACATGATGCATACAAAGTCAAAAGCATAAACACTCTTATAAGCTGATGCAAATCCATTATATAAATAGTAGATGAATTGACCCTTAATTGATGTGAAGATTTTATAGAATACTTTCTTAACAGTTTCACCTTTTATATGTTAGTCATATGTCATAATGGATGGTGATAGATAAGCCATGAGACAAGTGAGAGTGTGACTCAAAAGGTGGTGAGGACCCCATGAACTACTTTTTGTAATATGACTACTATCATGAAACACAAGGGAAGGAGTATATTAATTATCACGAGTATAATGCGTACAAAGCTAAAAGTACAATTAATTTTAATACCATATTAGTTTATATTTTTATGATATGTAATGTCAAAGAATAAGAATGCATATAAAAAGTAACTATTATGGATAATTAATGAGTTGCCTAAAAATATAAACTTATAAATAACCCTTAAGTAAGGTTGATTTGTTATTTTTGTGGTAAATTATTAATAAGATAGCTATGAGGGGATCATCATATGGAGGGCCTAATAGGTAATAACCACCTTATATTCTATTAGGAAAATATATTGTTCCTATAATAATCTAGAACTTATTTTTTAACCAAGCCTAATAATAACCAAGCAAAATAATACTCAAGCAATTTAAATATGTCATTATATGCAATAAAATAGACTTATCTTAAAATCTAAGAATCATGCCAAAAAACTTAGTTTTATTCTTCTATTAGAGTAGTAATTAACTAATTATTAGTTGATTGAACTACCTACACAATTTTTTTTGAATTGATATCTAGACAAAAGTCCACTTTACTACTTCTAAGACCCATATACTTATGGAACTAAATTAGACTAGATATCCTCATCCAATGAGTTTTTTGGATATTTCCTAATCCTAAAAAGTAGTCATCATAACGAAGTTGTAATAATTTTTTAGTACCATTACTAGAGATTATATAGTTTGGTTAGTTAATTTTAGTTGACATAACTATCTTTGAAAATATATAGTTCTATTTTTAGTAGTTTGGATAATATTATCTTGATTAATATGCTTTGATTTGCATATCTTATGTTTCTTTTTTGTATATATTGGTTTAATTGTTTATTCTTTTTTTTGGTCATATTTCTATGAGCAAAAACTCTAGAATTGAGCTAACACCTTTGAACCTTGAGATTGAGATAACCAAAATAGCAATTTTTATATAGAAAACTAGGAAAGTATAGATGGAAAGGAATATGCAGTATTAGAGATGCCCAAGGTAACGAGGGAAAAGTTGTTCAATAGCTCAATAATGACCATACCTTGGGAGACTATTAGTGGCCAACTATGATATACAATTACTTTTGGATTCATGTACAAGTAGTTAAAGTTAATTACATTGAGTTGATTCCAAATCTAATCGAGATGGTTTAGCAACATTAGTATAATGTAAGCATATCAAAACTTCCAACATGGTTAAAATGAGTAGTGTTAGCCTAGGTACCATCGAATTGCTTCTATTCCCTTTTTCTTTGAGACATAAAATATGATGTTGGTTTTAGTATTTGATACACCCAACATAGTTGAGCAACATTAGTACAATGTAAGCATATCAAACCCAAGTATTCATCACAATCCTTTTCTTTGTTTAAATCATCTCATGGTTGTGAAGATAAGATGATTCTATTAGGAGGAGCTAGAAACTATTTAAAAGAGATGTTGAGAAGATGTCCTTGGCATGGGTTTGAGTTGTGGTTTCAAGTCCAAACTTTCTACAATAAGCCAAACTACATGAGGATATGCACCATTGATATGGTCGTGGGTGGATTGATTATCAACAACTCACTTGAGGAAGTGTAATATTTATTTGAAGAGTTAGCAAAGAATATCACGTCTTTGAGAGAATACAAACTGAAGTATTGGAGTTGGATAGATTAAAGACTTTAGAAACTTTTCTTAAAATATTGGAAGCCCAAGAGGAAAAAAAAGTAAAAAAGAATGGAAGAAATCATCATTTTGCAACATTTAGAAATGAAAAACTTCAATCCTATTTATCAAGTGGAAGAGGCCAATGGTTTATAAAGAAAAAGGTATGTATTTTGAACCAATACTAATATCTCTACACAATACTCTTTGAACATGATAAATCATAAAGATTTTTCACATGGAAGCTATAGTAGTGAGTAGTAGAATGTTGGACAAATCTTAAAGAATTTTGGGAATAGTTCGAGAAATATAAGATAAATAAAAATTGCTCGAAGAAATGGAAAGATGGATTTGATGGATAATGATGCTAAAGGTAATTCTTTTTAAATCTTCTTTTTACAACATGTTTTAGGAAAAAAAAATTAGATGAATAGTATGAGAAAATTTTCAATATTTTTTAAAAGTTGAAAGTGAATATTTTATTGGTTGAAATAACCTTAAATAACAAAGTATATGAAATTCATGAATGATATAATGAGTAGTAAAAGAAAGTTGAGATATATAAAATTATGAATATGATTGAATAATTTAATATGATTATTCATTAAAAATCTTTAAGAAGTTGAATGATCTAGAATGTTTTACGATACCATATATAATAGGCGAGCACACATTCTAGAAATAATCAACCAAACACCCAAATAGTATTATTGAAGATGTATTGGTTAAACTTAATATATTTTTTTATGTGAAATTTGTTGAGTTGGATATAGAGGAAGATCAATGCCATTTTTAGCTATTAGATAGGCACTCATCGATATCAAGAAGGGAGAGTTTACTTTTCTTATAAGCAAAGAGCAAGTAAAATTCAACCTTTACAAAAATCAATAGAATTTAGATGATGATGAGAAAGATTATTGAAGGATACATAATCTCCTCCACACATCAATACAACAAAAGATGAACTTTAGATTGATAAATTTAATAAAAGACTACTGGTTTCATGAATATGAAAAAGATGACATTGATAAGAAAAATTGGAGATATGAAAGTGGAGAAGCAGAAATTGATGAGGATGACTATTATAAAATAACAACATTCTACAAATTCATGACTTTAGACTATTCCAAAAAAAAATACTATAAGGAAGTAGAAAAGGAAAGTGAAATGCCCAAATTATCATGATAGCTGCTTAAAAAATGATATTGAGAATATAGAGACAAGACTAGTAGTAGAAATAGAGGAATAATTCCAACTAGTGATTTATGATATTATAGAGGAAACATAGCTGAAACAAAGATTCTAGAGGAACCAAAAAAAGGAAATAAATAAAGTAGAGGCAGCAATTGAAAGCATGACTTTTAGTAGTGCCATGAATTTGGATATATATAACCTAAATGAAGAAGCTGTAACAATGAATAACACTATGATCAGGTGATTCAAGAAGAAAAAGCTCAAGCTATAGATCAAGAAAAAGCCATGGTGATCCAAAAGGTCATGACATCTATTTGAGAAAGATCCAAAGATAGACTCATGAAGAAGCCTAGAAAATGATTCAACATTAAAAAAGAATTTTGAAATATAGGAGCGAGTAAAAGATTATACTAAAAAGTTAGTCTAAATAGTTGAGGTCATCAATTGATGTATCAACTTATTAATAGTCTAACTATGAATGCAAGCTTGTTAATCAACGAGAAAAAAATTTTACATGGTGGATGAAATAATATATTATGTATTCTTTACATAAATTATCGTGTATATTTTATGCACCTAAATATTTGGTCACATAACTTAAACCTCACCATGGCTCTCTTACATAACCTCATAAAAAGAAGTAGCCTAACTATCTTGACACACTATGACACTCAAACTAAATATTAGAAAACAATTATGGTATATTAATGTACAGTTTAATTTTTTAGATTGGGATTAATTATTGAAAGATGTGCAATGACTTTTGTGTATTAGTTTGTTAAGTATACCAAATAATAAATATTACTAGTTATTTTGGTAATTATTCTTGATATGTTTGCATGAAAAAAAAGGCTTTAAATAGAATGATTTCATGAAATAGTAGTTTTGGTGTATTATGATGAATAGTAATGAAATTGAGTAATTTTTATATGAACAATAAAATTTTGTACAATTATTAAGTATGAGGGGAGAAAAATATCATGCAAAGTTATATCATTTCTTATCTTATGACTTTGTTATACCATCAAGAGCATATTAAATTATGTTGTCATCCATTCATGGCAAAAACTCTAAATTATTTGTCATGTAAATCTTCATATGTCATGACACTATCACCTCATTAAAATAATTATTTAACTATGTAATATTTTTGTTTGGTTGTGAACCTTTTTTATAGTCATAGCTACACTAGCTCAACAATATTTTAAAAGCTACAATATTAAGAACGGTAATATTGTAGCTATTCTCTAGTATCATGACTATCTCTTTCATGAGGCACAAATAATACTAATGAAAAAGTTATGGCTATTCTTCATTACTCTAACTTTTAGCTATAGAAATTTATAGGGAGTATATACTTGAACCATGACTATTTTCAGACTCAAGATTTTTTCTCTTGAGAAAAGGTAAAAGTCATGATCATTCTTAGTGTCATGATTTTTTATTATAGAGGAAAAATACATGAGCCGCAATAATTCTCATTGCAACAACTTTGTATTGTAGAAAGAAAAAACATGAGCTATGACCATTATCAGTGTTATGACTTTGTGTTACAAATAGGAAATATATGATCCATGGGCATTTTTAGAGCCATTGAAATCTAATAAAAAAAAGAGAAAAAAGCTTTGACCATCTATACCACCATGACTTTGTGTTACAAAGAGGTAAGGTTGTATCTATGAGCATTTCCCAACATTGTGACTTACCACTTGAAAATTCATCCATACACATGAGTATAAATGGAAATAACAAAATATCGAGTTCAAAAGGTGAGAGAAAATCAAGAAATCCAAAAGAGAGGACAAATTTTACTACATCTTGGGTGGTATACATGATCAAAAAGATGAAGCAAAACACAAGTTTAATCCCTAAGGGTGGGGCATAAATTTTGACCTCCATGTAGGGGTAGATCCAAGGCACACTAAATGATGATTATGAGTTTAGAGTTTTGAATATTTGATTCTCTTTAATGCTATCATTGAGAATCTGAAATTCCCCGAGTTGTATTTTAAAATTTCTCATGTTAATTTCTCTCAAATTTCAAGCAAAATTAAGGTCTAAGGTTGGTATATTTTGTTACATATAATCATTATATAATTGATGAATTTTATATTTGGTTTGTATTGTAGTTTATTATTAATGGATCTTGTTATTTTATTAAACTAATTCATTATGTATATCTTAGATAAACTAACTCTTAATTGATGTGAGGTTATGTAGAATATTTATCTAAGGATTTTAGCTTTAGTGTGTTAGCCACATGATATTATGGTAGATGGTGATAGGTAACCCATGAGACATACACGAGTGAAGGTGACTCATAAGGTGGTGATAATTCTATGAGTTAATTTCTATCATATGAATAATACTTGTGAGACTTGATTGAAGATATATGATAATTGTCATGAGTATAGTACTTACGAAGCTAAAAGTATAAAAATATTTAATATAACATTAGTTTATATCATTATGGCATATGAGGTCGAAGAATAAGAATACACATAAAAAACAATCATCAAGGTTAGTCGATGAGTTGCCTAAAAGTTGTGGACTTGTGAATGAATCTCAAGTAGAGGTGATTTGTTATTTTAATAGTAAAGTTCTGGGGGGGGGGGGGGGGGGGGGATGGAAAAATAAGTGATAATCACCTTATATGCTAATTGGGTACTAAAGCATTCATATAATAATCTAGTTTTGATTCTATAATCAAGCACAATAATAAGCAGATACTTTAGATATATCATTATGCATAATAAAATGGATTAGATCTAGAATCTAAGAGGCATACCAAAAATTTAGTTTTATCCTTTCGACTAAAGTAATAGTTATTAGGCTATTGATTGATCAAATGAATTATATAATTAATGTGGGTTTGATATCTGAATTAATATATACTTTACTACTTATATGACCTATGTACTTACAAAACTATGTTGAACAAAAGGCTCTCACCCAATGAACTTTTGAGATATTACCTTAATACTAAAAATTGGGTCTCATAATAATGTTGCAACAAAAGTCTATAATGTTGAGTGGTGGATAATCCATAGTGCTGGTGCTGGTGCATTTCTTTTAGCTAGAGCTAGAATTGTTAGCTAAATATGAAGGATAAAACCAACAACTAGTTGTAAACTCAATACAATTAGTTGTATTTAGCTTCTAAGTTAAGTATTAAGTTTTTGCACCATCTACATTTTTGATCAAGCAATACCAAGCAAATATATAGATAGATGCATTCTCTACATTTTTGAGTAAGAAATCTTCTTTCTCCTCAATAAGTATAACAATGACAAATATGTGAGATGAATTCTCTACCTCAATGATTTTTTTTATTATCCTCATGTAGAAGCATGATGTCATCTACAAGATATTAACTCCCTCTTAGTTGATTTGTCAAATTTTTAGGAGAATATGCCACCAAGTTACATATATACATATATATAGTTATATATCGTGATATCTATATAGTTATGTAAACATAGATATATGTACACACACACACACACACGTGTGTGTGTGTGTGTGTGTGTGTGCGTGTGTCATTATTGCCAAAAAACAATTTATCCAAACACTACCTAGGGTTTCTACGTGGGATATACATCCCAATAAAGATGTGACCACGACTTATTTATTTACCAAAGATGGTTACTTAATATTCTTCAATTTGGTTATCAAGATATGTTGAAAGAATATAATCAAGGTTGTGAAGAGATTCAAGAAGTCATGCACCACTCTAATGTTTTATAAAATGTTTATAGTTCATCTTTCATAGTCAAGTCTGAATCCTTTATTTTTCATCTTTCATAGTCAGGTCTGAATCCTTTATTTTTCATTTTTTTCAATACTTTATAAATTCCATAAATTATTTAACTTTCAATGTGGCAACTATATGATGGTGTTGTTCTAATTTTTAAGGTAACCACTTGATGTTGACCGATGAGTAATTTATGTTGCCCTTGTAAATACTTTTTTATTGATGGTGCTTTTAATTTTCAGTAATTTCTATGGTTGTTTAATATATATATATATATATATATATATAGTGATATATTGGGATATCTATATTGGTGTGTGTGTGTGTGTGTGTGTGTGTGTGTGTATTAGGATATATCTATATATGCATGTATGTATATATATAGATATCACAAAATGATAATACAAACTATGATTAGATATAAAATTTAATCATACACTAGGATATATGTAAATGATAAGGAATTTGTCACTCTTTTGAATTAATATATCTTTAGGCCCCTTAATAAGGAAGACTAAAACAATACACGATCTTGCTTATATTAATTAATAAAGGTTTTTATTATCGATTGTTTAATTAGTTTAACAATATATGGTTGAACCATATATGGATGACTTAATTCATGTCTTATGTTTGATCAAGATATTATGTGCCAAAAAATTATATTATGGACTGAATTTGGTTATGTTGGACATTTATACAACTTGAATAGTAATAATATATGGATGAGGCTACTTTTTATTTGTGAGACTTAAAGAAATGTTAGGCCCATCACCAATATTATATAAATCCATAGAATTGCATACTTAGAACATGTTAGAAATCAAGTATTGAGTTAGTTTCAAATTATATATATTATTAAAATGAGATTTTAATATTACGTTAAATACCACTTGTTTTTAGTAAAACTATAACATACCTTATTTTAATAAAATGTGATTTTATTAAAAGATATTTGTTTAAGGAAAACTATGAAACCATTAATATAAATAAAATATGATTTTATGAAATGAAGTATGTTTAGAAAATCATAATATAAAATGCATGAATTATAAAAAACAAACAAATATGTTTACTTAATACATATAATATGTGTTTTGAGAAAATATATAAAATGTCATACATTTTTTTAAAAAGATGCATAACAAAATTTTAAAAAAATATTTTCAAAAACACATCTTGGAATCTTTTGACAATAACACACTAGCATATTAAGAAAATGCCCATTGTGTGGTTTCATGGGAATATGGAAGATGTGTTTTCATAAAATTATGCATAACATTTTAAATAAAAAGAAATAAGCAGAATGAAAAAATACCTACTATAAATACACACCTCACATGAAGAGAATAATATTATAAGATTACATTTTTTTTTTGAAATGATTCATAGTGTTATCAACAAATATATGATATATTTGAGAGACATAGAAAACATGACATATGTTTCAGATGCTATGTTTATGAACATTACACTTTACCTTAGAAAATATACATGATTTGTTTCACTAATGTGTGTGAATACACAGAAACATCATTTTTTTATAAATAAAGGATTCTATGAGAAAAAACTAAATTGCTAGCACAAAACTTGTTTAAATTCCAAAGAGTTAACAAACATATTCATCATATGAATTTTTTGTAGAGGGTGTGTTCAATTCAACATAACCTAGAAGCACAAAACATACATTTCTCAGAAAATTAAGGTAACTTTCTTTCCAATAGTTGATTACTTAATTCATGGGTCTTTCGCTAGGTTTATGAAATCCACTATATTAATACTTTAAACTGCCAATCTGTAATTCCTAATGTGAATATGATAAATAGACATCTTTTAATTAGGCTAAATATATTGCTAAAATATTTTTAAAATTTTGTAAACCTTTTAGTGGCAATAGAGGGACCTTTTTCAATTTAATTAAATTGGTTTATATTTCTTTGTATTTAAAAAAATAGTTTTATTAATAATAGAAAAATGAAGGTACACAAAATTAGGTAAGCCTATGTAGGGTAATCCATCAAGTAACCCTATGCACTGTGTAATTCTATGCATATAAAATTCACTTAAAAATCCTACTAAACTATCCATTCTTAGGCTTTTGTGCAGTTGATTATGAATACAAGTACATATAAACATGAAAAAGTATTCTAAGCTACTATACTTTTGACTTTCTTCATGTTATCCCTTGCAGTGGCTTGTATTCCTTTAATTATCTATTTTTTTGTAAGCTAGGGAAACAAATATACCATACACAACTATATATATATATATATATATATCCACATTTTAATTTTAATTTTTAGAAGTGGCAATAAGGTTGGGCTTTTCATGATTTCATGATATGTCATCTAAATGTGTCATTTTATTTCATACAAAAATGATACTCTGGATAAATGTCATATTAATGTGTCATCATGTTTCAAAAAGAATGTGACACTCTTGATAAGTGTCAACTTAAATGTGTCATCTTAAATGTATCATCAAAAAATTACTTTTCATGATATATTTTTTTAAGTGTCATTTTAATATGTTGTTATATCATATCAGATTAGCCAAGTGTCATTAAGATAATATTTATTCTTTAGTAAAACCAAACCCTATTATTTTTTATGTATAACTAAAATAATTATATTTTTAGTTATTTCTTTGTATTTAAGAAATTCAAACCCCATTCTTATTTCTTTGTATTAAAGAAATATAAATATGTGATTATGTATGGTATATATATATATATATATATATAAACTTTAATTCATTTCTCTCCAAAAATAGTATAATATAGAGTTTATACAAGGTTATAAATAATTTGTTTAATTTATTATTATTAGATAAAAAATATGATTATTAATAATTTTAATATTTAATTTGATTAAATATGAAACTATAATTATGTGATCAATAGATTTAAGGCAAACTATAATAATATATAGTTTATATTTTTATATATATATATATATTTTGTTTTTTTATAAAAATACATAATGTAGTATACCCCTTTAATTAATGTAAGTGACTTTCTTTTGGTACATTTAAGCAAATTCATTGAGATGAAAATTTCCCTAAGTTGACCAAAGATCAAATTAAATTATGATTTATACAATGAAATATTTATTTTATTCTATATATATATATATATATATGCACAAGTGATGCTATATATCTACATGAAATGTTTTATATACACATATGCTATATTATAAATACATATGATATTATATATATACATATGATGCTATATATGCATACATGTGATTCCATATATAATTGAAGAATTATGATAATCCTTCTTTTATACGTTAAGTTGTGAAAGAGACAATCAAAGTTATACTTATATACCTAGAAATGATTCACACATTTATATATGAGTATGCCAAAATAAAGTGTATCTTACTGAGACATGATGGATAAAAGCATAATCCATATGTATAAATTAGTTTTTCTTAATAGATCATCAAAATAATTTTGGACCTAGGGCATTAAATAAGATCTTTAAATAAAGACAAGTGATGTCAAATCTTATAGTGATCCAAGATTGTCATGAGATTTAATTGGTAAAGAGTTACGTACCTAAATATTATAACATTAGGTGGTAAATCAAAATTTACTTAAAGTTATGTGAAAGTGAAATATGAATCTTGCCCCATTATAGTTTAAAGTGTTGAGATAATCAAACTAATATTTTAAAGTACTAGTAATGTATCGATAAGTCAAATGGCTCAAGGCTAGTAAAAAACAAGAAAAAGTAAGGGTAAGACAAAAGATTACAAGAAACCTTAACCCAATCATATGTTTAATCCTTGACCCAAGGTTAAAGAAATTAAAAAGAGAGAGTGTTTTCATACTATGAGCCAAGATATTGGAAAATAAGTTGCTAACTTTACTTATAACATCAAAAGATAACAAAGAATAATGAGACTATATCTTATGGTATATATTAAATAAGTCAATTAATCTATATATATTTCTTGAGTATTAGATACCATTTGTGTATTCATATTTGTGTTAATGTAAAGGATATAAGAAATAATAGATCATTGATTAAAAATAATGTATACCTATGTATTGGTAATAGAGTATTGCTTACTTCTTTTGCTATAAGAAATGACTTTTTTTATCTACATTTTGGATTTATTTTGGATATGTGTAATAGTTATTTTGTTCTTGCTATTAGGAAGAATATAATTTATTTTTCTTGCTTGTATTTAATTTTATTATAAAAAATAATAGTTGTTCAATTTATCATGATAGTAAATTGTAAGTGGATGCATACTTGATTGATAGCCCATATTTCCTAAATATTGTTGGCATTTAATGAATATAAAAAAGTATAATTTACAATAAATTTAGTATGCACATAAGCTACTTACCTATCCTCTTCACATTAGGAGTCATTACTTAGTAGTTCAGAATTTTAAAGTAGCATATTTTGTAAACCAACAAAGGATCTATTAACACGCTCTATAAGAAATCTAAATCAACATATGTGTTCAATAATACTAAGGAAACAAAAAGATTGTGTGCAACAACCATATTTTTGTCTCATAATCCTTTATCATGAAAAAAAAAAATATTTCTATTTTTTCTTACATATTTGTGAAAATATTTTGTTATTTTCTCAACTTAAATTGTTTATGTTCAACAACATAACTTCTGAAATGTCTTTTAATTTCGCTATCTATCATAATACATCACATATTTATTTTCACATCATGAATTATTCATAGAGAATATGACCTTGATAAACTAAATTTGGAATACTTTATCTACATGATATGCATGTATTTATATTGGTGTATTTTTAGTATTATACTTTTTTTTTTATTTTTTTAATTACATGCAACACATAACATGCGAGACATGTTTCCATGAAAACACATCTCACATGTTTTGACGACATCGCATTGTGGTGTGTTTTAATAAAAAAAATGGTCACATGGTTGTTTATTTATTCATTTATTTATTTCATATTTTCAATAAATTTTGTATTATATGTGTTTTTGAAATACATTTGTGTGTTTTCATGAAATGCATATCTTATAAACCATTTTATGGTTTTTAAAACTTATCTTATTTAATAAAATCACATATAATTAAAACAAATTATCTTAAAATTTTAATAAAAAGTAACATCATTTAATAAAATCATATTTTATTAAATCGAACCATCACAAGATTTCAAAAAAAAAAAGATATTACTTAATAAAATCACATTTTATTAAACCAAACTGTATTTAACATAATGATAAAATCATATTTTAATATTATATATTATTTGAGTAACTCAAAACAGATTTCCAAACTATTATAAATGTGTGACTCTATAGATTAGCATAACATTGACATTGCACCTAAAAATCTTTTTTGAGCTCTCAATACATGAATGGAATCCAAAGCATTGACAAGTAACCATAAGAAATTGACAAACTTTGAAAATTATAATTTGCAACACTATCTACTATATATCATAAGTATAACTCCTCCATTCTCTAAGGAAAGCACAAGACCTAGCAATATATCCATTAGATTATTATCTCTGAATGTTCAGCTAGTGTTTGAGAGAGGTGTGAAAAATGAGAATGGGAAAGAAAAAAAATGAAAATGCATCATACATACTATTTTATAAAAAATAGCAAAAAATCTTTTTGATGGGATTCAACCCTATTTTATAGACAAATATAATCCATATGCACCTATATCTCATTCATTAAAATAAAAAATATAAAGGTACAAAGTAGTTGATGATTCACCTCATTCGTAGTGTTTTGAGTAGTTCGAAAGATGTTATAAATTGTTGAACTCTAGTTGCTACCCAATGATGTGTTCAGAGTTTTCACCAAGGTGATTTGAAAACTAATGGAAATTCATCTCCGATTCAGATGCAATATATACTACCCTGATTTATAGATTCCCATTTCACAACAATTTGTTAACTTCTTTAAGTTTTTTGCAAATTCTATTTCTAGTTTTATTTTTATGCTCTTCTAGCTATACTTGTAGGCAACTTGACTTCAAAATCCTACAAAGTTGATTCAAGAGACACGTACTCCTAAGAAACACTATGTCAAGAAAAAATTGATCTATAAAAGCATCCTTCCGAGAAGTGATCATTATCCACAACATACATTTTACAAGTCCCTGGCAATAAAAAAAGCAAGTAATTCTGAAATTACATTTTGATTTCTTTTTTGTTTTTTTTTTTTTTGTTTCTTTTTTGTTTTTCTTTCAACTTGTAATAGAAATATAACAAATAATCAAATTATATCACTATAACAACTTACACTACTACATATCATTTTCTTGCCCAAAGCTTCTCTCAATTTTGCATGAAGAATATATAAAGGGGAAAGGGAGATGATTATTATATAAATAGTACAACATATGCATCAAACACACAACAAACAAGGAGGATGCACATAGGTGTAATCTATAGCTCCAAAAAAGAACTTTCACTAAAAGAAGACCCATATCTCAAAAATATAAACTATCACCTCAGAACATCAAAAATCCCTTCTAGTGGATTTTCTCTTCATACTCTAATATGAATGGAAGGCCACAAGCCCGCAAGATAGTACATAAAAGTCTCAACAAAAGTAGTGGATACTTAGCTTTTCTTGATGGCTTCCTCATAAGTACATTAAACATAAGTTTGCAAGACAAAACTAATATTCTTTGGATATTTGAAAAGTGCACATAAAATATTAGTGTCCACTATGTCACATGCCGGAAAGGATATGTATTTGATCATAGTACACAATCCACAAACCATAAATGTTGAGATAAATAATTCCTCAAAAAATAGATTGAATTCACATCCCTATTATATAACTTCTTTACCATTTGAGATACTGATAAGCTTGATTGCAATTTCTTGAATTCCTATTGGTATAGTTGCTACATACGAATTCACATTGTAGCAGCTACTCATTTCACAATTATTCTCACTTTCATTCCATTTATAATAAAATAAAAACACACATGTTGATCAACATTATCATTGAATATTATTTGATAAACATCCAATACAATCTAGCTTAATATTAATAATAAGTTAATCTTATTAAGAATACTTTGAAAGAATCTCAATTTCTTGTGAATTACCATCAATCTTGGACAAAAGTTGGGTGAACAAAAGAGTGTGATGCTTCTCCTTGTTTAGGCAATGAATTATTAAAAATCTCCCAATCTAGTAGTTTCTTTGTCACCTCCTCCTCTCTACTAAAAGATATCAAGTTCTCATTTTTCGTGCTAGTAGCTAGATGTTAGTAAAAATGTAAGATGACTATTTTCCTCAGTTCGTCTTTTGTTTTTTCCCATGATTTATCCTTCTACTTGTTTAGGAGAATGAATTTCTCAAGCATCTCCGAACCATATATATTTTTAAAAAATAATTAATTAATGCATAATTAAAATCATACATTTTGGTTTATTATTACATTAAAATATCTTATTAAAGAATTAAGTGTGTGTGTGTGTGTGTGTGTAAAATCAAAATCAATTTAATAAGAATCAATTAATTTGACATAATCAAATTATTTGATTATAATTAAACTAATTATTCTGAATATATATGCATTTATATTCTAAATAAATAAACAAAATCTTTAATACTTTATGATATCCATATAAGGCTATAGGAGGAACCCTAACTTGAATACGATCCTAGGCTTCTAATATAAAATATTTCATATAATAATTTATATTAGTTATAAATTATACTACTAAAAAATTATAATTATACTTTCTTGCTTATTCAAAATATTGTATGTTATTTATCACTAATTAAACTCTCGATATTAAAATTAAAGATACATAATAATTGAATAAGATCACTAATAATCTAACTCAATTAATCTCTAATAATTTCCATGATACTTTCTACTAGAGGTGTCAATTAGGCCAGGTAGTTCGGCCACTGCCTGGGTAACGACTTGGTTAGCCATGCCTGACCCAGCATGACATTGTATGGATTTGTGCTTTATCCTAGGCCCTGTTGCCCCATGGCATAGTTTGTGTTGTGCTAGGCTGGCACGAGCCATGCCTCGTGTCGGGCTAGGCATGACCCATGTTCCTAGTCTGATGACATGGTCCGTTGGCCTAGGAACTTATAACTAGCTAAGGGTCATGGGTCAAGTCCCGTTGGGGGTGACTACCTGATAGAGTGAGTTATTATTTTTTAAAAAAAATTCAACCATGTAAGCTGGTGCTTATGTGGTTGATTGCAATTGGCCGGCCATGTAAGTCGACCACCCATTACAATTTGAAGCAATGGGTTATACAAGGATGGCCCGGCATGGTATAGCATGGCCAGACAGTTGGCCATGCCACTATGCCACTACAAGAAAATATATATTTAGCCAGGAAATTTTAAATAGGGATCAATCCCTAGCTAAATAGTGAGGGATTGGTTAGGGAATAGCAAATGATTTATGTTTTTTCATTGAAATAAAAATTAGCAATGGATTAACGATGGATTAGCGATAAAAAAATTTTCATAAATTTTACTCAAGAAAAGTGGGGAATTTAGATATGGACTTAGCGACAGATTAGTGACGGAAAATTTTCGTAAATTCTGCTCAAGAAAAACAGAGAATTTAGCTATAAATTTAGCGACGGATTAGCAACAAAAAATTTTCATAAATCTTGCTCAAGAAAAATGGTGAATTCAGGGATGGATTTAGCAACGTAATATCCCTAGCAAATAAAATCCTAAACTTAGCGACTGATTTAGCAACAGATTTTTTCTAACTAATAAAATCAATAATTTAGCTACGAGATTAGTGATGGATTTTCCCTAGCGATTAAAATTCCATAATTTAGCTGCGGATTTAGTGACGAAATTTCCCTAGCTAATAAATCCTTGATTTAGCTACTGATTTAGCGATGAATTTTTCCTAGATAATAAAATACGTAATTTAGTTACGTATTTAGGGACAGAATTTCCCTAGCTAATAAAATCTATAATTTATCAACAGAATTTTTATAGCTAATAAAATTTATAATTTAGCGATAACTTTATCGACTGATTTTCTCTAGCTAATAAAATCCGAAATATAGCAACGAATTTTTCCGAGCTAATAAAATCAGTAATTTAGCAATGGATTTAGCTATGAAATTTTTCTAGTTAATTAAATCATGAATTTAGCGACGGATTTTCCCTAGCTAAAAAATCTATAATTTAGCAACGGATTTTGCCACAGATTTTTTAAATCTAATAAAATCCCGAAAATAGTTACGAATTTTGAGATGGAATTTCCCTATCTAATAAAATTTAGAATTTAGCTACAGATTTGATGATGGAATTTCCCTAGCTATTTACATCTGGAACATAGTGACATGTTTCAGCGACAGAATTCCCTAACTAATTACAATCGAAACATAGCTATAGATTTTAGCGACAGAATTTTCCTGGCTAATTACACCCCAAAATATTACGATGGATTTAGCGAAAGAATTTTCCTAGCTAATTACATACTAAAAATATCAACTGATTATAGCGACAGAACTCCCTAGCCAATTACTTCCTGAATATAGCGACGAATTTTTGTGACGGATCTTCCCTAACTAATTAAATCATGAATATTTTGACGGATTTAGTGACAGAACTTCCCTAATTAATTAAATCCGGAATATAATTTTGACGGTGTTTTAAAGTCGGGCACGGCACGGCCCGTGGGCACGGCACGGCCCGTGGGCACGGCACGGCCCGTGGGCACGGCACGGCCCGTGGGCACGGCACGGCCCGTGGGCACGGCACGGCCCGTGGGCACGGCACGGCCCGTGGGCACGGCACGGCCCGTGGGCACGGCACGGCCCGTGGGCACGGCACGGCCCGTGGGCACGGCACGGCCCGTGGGCACGGCACGGCCCGTGGGCACGGCACGGCACGGCCCGTGGGCACGGCACGGCACGGCACGGCCCGTGGGCACGGCACGGCCCGTGGGCACGGCACGGCCCGTGGGCACGGCAAGGTCGTGCCGTGCCGTGCCCGGCCTGCACGGGCACGGCCTGGCTTGGCCAGGCGGGGCACGAGCGCACGGCAGGCATCCAGCCTGGACGCCTGGATCGGCTCAACCGAGGTCCGGGTCCCGGGAGCCAAGCACGGGCACGGCCCGTGCTTCTGCTTGGCACTTCCGCACTTGGCACATCCTAGATAGCACGAGATAGGCGGACTCATATGATTTCCACCACTGTAATAAATCAAGATTCTTATTGTCAGAAGGTGATAGGATTGAGCAGTAATTGGTATCTAAGTACCGAGACAGCTCGTTCCTATGTGAAGGTCCACCACTAAGTTTCCCCCTCGCTAGGTTAATGAAATAAGCGTCATCTCCGAACAAGGTATCAGAGTCCGTACTCACAGTCTCACCACCACCACCACCATACCTAGTATCGTAGTATGTGAACAGGTCTGTCAACTTCTCGTAAATGAACCCTTCAGGTGGCTCTTCCAGGTTCATGCACGAGGAAATGAAAGTCAGGGTGTTTTCAACCCCTTCCACCTTAGCCCTAGCGTCCATGCATGCTGCGAGGCAATAAAGAGATGGAATGGTGGACCAGTACTTCAGGTACTTGGTCTCCATCTCTGCAACCATATGGCTAAGCGTCGGGTCCGCTCGATACATCCTAAACATGCTACTAATGTTGCATATGCAACGGAGTGCAATGCAAGTGGTGGGCGTATAAACCGACGAACACATGTTCGTCGTGTCATAAAATATCTTCAGGAATTTCATAAATGAAATTCCTGAATCCCAGTCAGTGTCGTCAATAATAAGTTCGCCACTCTTACTATTGACGTAGTCGGATATCACGTGTTCGTATCCAACACATGATTCCAACATCAGGTACGTGTAATTCCAACGATGTCTCACATCCGATTGGAATTTCTTCTTCTTAAGATTCGCAGACAAACAGAGATTACCAAACTCTTGTAGTCTGCGATGAGTGCGAATATACTTGAGTGCATTGCATATATTTTCCAACGCGGGGGAACAGACCTTCATACCCGCTTGAACTATCAGGTTAATAACATGACACATGCATCTGATATGAAAGATCTCTCCTAATGGTGCGTCTCTAATATTCCTAACAAACATGTTGATCGCTACTCCATTATTCGCAGCATTATCGAAAGTGACACTAAAAATTTTATTTTGAATTTTATATTCCCTAAATATTTTCATCATACACTCAAAAATGGCCGGGCCATCATGAGGATGAAGAATCTCAGTGAATCCTAATATTTTTTTATTGATAATCCAGTTTGAATCTACATAATGACTCGTGAGACATGCATAAGAAGAATCATCGTGACATGTCCATATATCGGACGTCACGGACACCACTCCACTAAATGCCAAAAATTCCTTAATTATTTTTTGTTTTTCTAACTTATATATCTTTAGTATGTCACTCCTAGATGTGGACCTAGGAATCCTACGATAGGATGGCTGAAAATAAGTCTGCATGATGCGCACTACCCTCGGATCTTCCGAAAATCTGATCGGAAGACCCATCAATGTGATGAGCCTGGCCATGCCGTCCCTACCCAACTCGCTGGAGTATATGAAGGGAGTAAACTTTGAGACTGAACTCGATCCAGTCTCAAAAAATGTAGTGCCAAGTTGGGTTTGCCTAGGATCTAACGGTCCATGTTTTTTGGAGCATATTTCAGCATGCCTCTTGAGGTGCCCAGTCCCACATGTACTCTTGCATGTTAAAAGTCTCATACAATATTTGCACTGTGTCATTTCATGTTCCTCACCCCTAACATCTACTTGTGTTATGATTTTAAAATGTGTCCAAACTACAGAAGTCCTCCTAGTTTTTTGTTTTTTAGAACTTTGGGCTGAGACGACAGGAGAAACCAAAGTTTCAGGAGCCACGGACGTCTGTGTAACACTAACATTTTCATTTTCCAAATTTAAATACGTGTTAGGTGTATTTGTCATTTTTTTTTCGTAAGTTTTTCTAGAGAGAGAAGCTTTAGAGAGAGAAAGTACAAAAAAAGTAAATTATATTACCCGGTAAAAGTAATGATGTCACTCACGTGCAAGGTGCACCGCAGGAAGCTTTGATGTTCAAAACTCAAGTTGAGTTTCACGAAAATCCAAGCCGAAATCAAATTCACGAGGGCCGAGAGAGAGATGCACGGTTTATGTGAGAGAGAGAAAATATTGAGAGATTTTGTTTTTGAAAAACATAAAATGTTATAGGGAGGGGGGTAGATTTTATAGGCTAAATAAAGTTTTATTTTTTTAAAAAAATATTTTTTTATTAATTTTTTGAATTTTTTTAATATATTTAAGGGGCAGAATCACGAGGACCGTTGGATTCTGCCCCCTAGCCGTTGGAGGCGAATCCAAGGGCTGAAAATCGCTCAAGTTTGAAAAAAAAAAATTTTTTTCCGTTGGAAATTTTTTTGGATTCGGGTTTCGGTAGAAAAGACCGCGGGTCGAGTCTGTTTGGACCCGACCCGCGGTCTTTTTACCGGCGGGGGGGGGGGGGGGGGGGCCCGGTTGGGTCACGACTCAGTGAGTCGTGACTCATGAGTCGCGACTCACGCCACGGCACGCGTGGCACGCCGCCAGTGCCACGCGTGCCTGCGTGAACCGGCACGGGATGGACCCGTGCCAGCGTGCCGCGCCAAGGCACGGCACGGGCCCGGGCACGGTTTTTGAACATGCTGGGCCGGCCCAGGCACTGCCGAACCATGACGTGCCTCATGTTGGGCCGGCCCGGCCCGGCACGTTTGACACCTCTAGATTCACTATGTGTATCATTCACCCTGTAAACTCACGAACATGGTTCAATCCTTTCTTTTAATTATTAAAAAAATAATATTTGATAGAAGTTTATAGAATCAATCAAGTAAATACAAATTAAGATCATATAAATATGAGTTTGTGGTGTGACCACAACTAAGTTTGTGCCAATTGATACAAGCACTAAGAACAAGGGTCTTGGATCTATTAAGGCATATAATAGATCATTTACACATATCATTGAGCAAACCCACATATAATCTTTTATGAACTATGACCAACTATTATATTAGCAAATAAATGTATTATTAAGCCTATGTGTATAAACAACAAAAAACTAGTTCAGAGTAGTAAAAAGTCAACAACTCTAAAAGGGTTTCAACTATTGGAGAAATACATGAGGATGACAACTCACCAACAAATGGAAGGATAATGAGTAAAATAACACAGTGCAGTCTAGATATTATTAGTGAATAATTTTTGTTGAAGATTATAAATGTGTTATTAGAGTCTATATTTTCTTGATCGAGACGGTGCACTCTAGATATTATTTTCCAATATCCTATATGTCCTCCATCCCAAAAATAAATTTATCATCCCAAAAATGAGAGAAATAAGAAAACTCACCAACACATCTCGACACTTAAAATTTCCTAAGAATGTAAGGTAAAACAATGTATCTAAATTGACTTATATGATTCATTAAGAAATATTATGTTGTTTGCCTATTTATGACATTACCACCAAAGAGAGAAGTGGATCATAAAATCGAGTTGACAACCAATGTTGAATCTCCAACTTTAGGCTCCTATTTGGATGACATTTGCAGAACTCAAAGAATTAAGGAGATGAGTTATTAGAGGGTGAATTTATGTGTGATTTAATCAATTATCGAAGGTGGGGTAAGGATCACCCTATTATTCCAACGAATAAATGATGAATCTTTCTACCTATTTATTAATTTATTGAGCACACAACAAATTGGCAAAGAATTAAAAATATCAAATTTTGTTATCAGAATAGCATCAAATTTTGATGTGTAAATGTGATAAACTAAAGAATATATGCATGCTTTATTATGACTCATGAATCACAAAAGCACCTAAAATATTTTACACTCATGAATAATATACTTGAATAATTTCTTGATCACATTGTAATCATATAGTTAGATCATATTGTGATATAGAATAAATCCTTAGGAGAACATATGGATCAATAAAGATAAATATTTCAAGTACTAAGTGAGAAAGAATTAAATGTGAAATGAAAGAAAAATATTCATTTTTCTATAATGAAATGCAATTTCTTAGTCACCTAATAGAACGATTCAAATGGACAAAGATAAAGTACAAATTATTATTGAGCTAAAATTATCAATCAAGGTGAGATAATTATGATCATTTATTGGGTTAGTATATTATTATAGTCAATATATTAACAGATATTCTAACAAAGCCATGTCATTGACAAACTTGTTGAAGAAAGAAAAGTGTGAGATTGGAACAAAATTTTGTTAGGATGCTGTTGATCATATAAAAAACATGCAATTACAAAAGAACACTTCCTAGTCTAACAAAATTGTGCTGTGCCTTGTGTTCATACTGATGCATACGATTTTTCTATCAGAGAGGTTTTAATACAGTGGAAACATCCACTCGATTTTGAAATCCATAAACTTAATAAAATGAAGTCACAAATAGCCCAATACAAAGAAATAACAATAATAGTTCATTGCTTATGTATATAGAGATATCCCATGGATTCTTGGCTTATGATAAGAATAAACATTGTATCACGAAGGTATTATCAAATTCAGATGAAGCTTAGTCTAAAGGAACCTCAAAAATAAGAGTTCATTGTATAGTTTGGCTATAGAATATAACACAAGAAAGACTGATATAGTGAATGATACATTAAACTCAAAGAAGAGTTTATCAATATTAGTGGGCATCAATGTTCTAATGAGTACCCGTTAAAGACTTATACACAAATACCCAGTTAGAAAATCATTCCTTGATTATGCCTTATAAAGAAAATACTAAAAGATTCTTGTAAGAAAATGACTCATTTGTTTTGCTTTTGTCTCATTGCTTGGGAAGTTAAGAAAAAAAAAATATGCGCAAATTCCATAATTTTAAGTGGGCTATCCACTCATGTAGTCGACACATTCTAGTTCTTGTGGAAGATGAATACTGGTGGCCCCAAACAAAAAAAAATATTGTGTATTCCAAAGTGAAAATCTACATATTGTTGCAATTAGTCAGGGTAGAGTAGAAGTTAGTTGTAGAGGTATCAAACGGGCCGGCCCGGCACGGCACGGCCCATTTTTTTCCAGCACGATCGTGCTACAGTGCCGTGTCCGGCACGGCACGGTTTGAATATAGGCGGGCACGGCACCACCCGTAGGCACGGCGTGCCGTGCCGTGCCGTGCCGGGATCGCTAAAGCCCAGCCTGACCATACAGGCCAGGCACCAGCTGCCACCTGCCAGGGCATACCGGCATAGCCGCATGCCCGCATAGGCTGACTGGCTGAGGCTGAGCCGTTGAGGGTGAGACCGTGAGAGAGAAGCATGAACGGGCAAGCGGGCACGGGACCGGGAAGGGACGGGTGACGGGTCACGGTATGAAAGGGGACGGGGAGGGGAGGGGAGGCCATGTAGAAATCCTATTCTCTGAATTCAAAAATCAGAATATTGTATTTTTTTTTTAATTTATATATTGTAAATTATATTTCTTAATTTTAAGTTAAGTGTAGTGTCATAGTGACTGTAGTCTACTCTCAACACTGTGTAGTGTTGAGTATTAATTATTAGATATAATTTTTTTTTAAAAAATGATAAAAATTTAAATTTAAAAAAAAAACAAATTTTTGAAAATTATTTTTTTATCAAATTCAACTAAGTATAGCTTTATTTATATTTATAATTTATTAATTATAAATTAAAGTTATTAATTTTTAAAATAAAATTTAAATTATTAAAAAATTAAATCTATACATAATGTTAGGAAAAATTAAATTTAAAAAAAAAATTAAACTACAGAAATGAAAAATTACCAATCATGCATTTGAAACCGATGGTCCGAACAAAACAAGTATAAGTTTCAACACAAGCACAACGTACAGACAAAGCGTATAAATACAATGAATAAAAACAACATCGAAAAAAAACATCATATCAGCATCAATCGTCAAGCGGCATATCATGAGAATCATCAGCCGCAACATCAAGATCAGTATCATATTGATCATCATCATCGACAATCAGCTCCTCCGCCATCGTAGTGGATGTGGATGCGATTACAGTGTCTGTCCCAGTCACAGCTTCAGCACGATCATGGATGCTAAACCTCGATTCCTCTCAATCCTTCAAACATGCCAAGGCCTCAACCATATCTGGACGTAATCTCGATCTCTTATCCGAAATCATGTTCACTGCAACAGAAAAAGCAGACTCCGATGCTACGCTCGACACCGGAGGAGTCAGTAGATCCCGTGCCATCCTAGATAGCACGGGATAGGTGGACTCATATGATTTCCACCACTGTAATAAATCAAGATTCTTATTATCAGAATGTGATAGGATTGAGCAGTAATCGGTATCTAAGTACCGAGACAACTCACTCCTATGTGATGGTCCACACCTACGTTTCCCCCTCGCTAGGTTAATGGAATAATCGTCATCTCCGAACAAGGTATCAATGTTCGTAATCACAGTCTCACCACCACCACCACCACCATACCTAGTATCGTAGTATGTGAACAGGTCTGTCAACTTCTCGTAAATGAACCCTTCAGGTGGCTCTTCCAGGTTCATGCACGAGGAAATAAAAGTCACGGTGTTTTCTACCCCTTCCACCTTAGCCCTAGGGTCCATGCATGCAGCGAGGCAATAAAGAGATGGAACGGTAGACCAGTACTTCAAGTACTTGGTCTCCATCTCTGCAACCATATGGCTAAGCGTCGAGTCAGCTCGATACTTCCTAAACATGCTACTAATGTTGCATATGCACCGGAGTGCAATGCAAGTGGTGAGCATATAAACCGAAGAACACATGTTCATCGTGTCATAAAATATCTTCAGGAATTTCATAAATGAAATTCATGAAGCCCAGTCAGTGTCGTCAATAATAATTTCGTCACTCTTACTATTGACGTAGTCGGATATCACGTGTTCGTATCCAATACATGATTCCAACATCAGGTACGTGTAATTCCAACGATGTCTCACATCCAATTGGAATTTCTTCTTCTTAAGATTCGCAGACAAACAGAGATTACCAAACTCTTGTAGTCTGCGAGGAGTGCGAATATACTTGAGTGCATTGCGTATATTTTCCAACACGGGGGAACACACCTTCATACCCGCTTGAACTATCAAGTTAATCACATGACACATGCATCTGACATGAAAGATCTCTCCTAATGGTGCGTCTCTAATATTCCTAACAAACATATTGATCGCTACTCCATTATTAGCAGCATTATCGAAAGTGACACTAAAAATTTTATTTTGAATTTTATAATCCTAAATATTTTCATCATACACTCAAAAATGGCCGGGCCATCATGAGGATGAAGAATCTCAGTGAATCCTAATATTTTTTTTATTGATTGTCCATTTAGAATCTACATAGTAACTCGTGAGAGATGCATAAGAAGAATCATCGTGACATGTACATATATCAGACGTCACGGACACCACTCCACTAAATGCCAAAAATTCCTTAATTATTTTTTGTTTTTCTAACTTATATATCTTTAGTATGTCACTCCTAGATGTGGACCTAGGAATCCTACGATAGGAAGGCTGAAAATAAGTCTGCATGATGCGCACTACCCTCGGATCTTCCGAAAATCTGATCGGAAGACCCATCAATGTGATGAGTCTGGTCATGCCGTCCCTACCCAACTCGCTGGAGTATACAAAGGGAGTAAACTTTGAGACTGAACTCGATCCAGTCTCAAAAAATGTAGTGTCAAGTTGGGTTTGCCTAGGAACTAAGGGTACATGTTTTTTGGTGCATAATTCAGCATGCCTTTTAAGGTACCCAGTCCCACATATACTCTTGCATGTTAAAAGTCTCATACAATATTTGCACTGTGTCATTTCAAGTTCTTCACCCCTAACATTTACTTGTGTTATGATTTTAAAACGATTCCAAACTACAGAAGTCCTCATAATTTTTTATTTTTTAGAACTTTGGGTTGAGACGACTGGAGAAACCAAAGTTTCAGCAGCCGCAGACCTCTATGTAACATTAACATTTTCATTTTCCAAATTAAAATATGTAGGTTGACTCCCACATATACCCAGACCCGACCCACGGTCTTTTTACCGGGGGGGGGGGGGGGGGGGGGTGGGGGGTGGGGGGGTGGGGGGCCACTGGACGGCCGGACGGGTCACGCCGCCACCAGGCGTGCCTGCGTGAACCGGCACGGGACGAACCATGCCCGCGTGCCGTGTCGGACCAAGCACGGCACGGCACGGGCTGTTCCTAACTCGAGCACGGTTTAAAAACATGCCGGGCCGGCCCAGGCACGGCCGAACCATGCCGTGCCTCGTGTAGGGCCAGGCCAGCCCGTTTGACACCTCTAGTTAGTTGTAGGCATTCATTTGTTTTGTTGGAACTAAAAAATAATTCGCCTACATCACATATATATATATATATATATTTGTTATAGAATTTATCTTCTTAAATGAAGATTGGAATGGAATGATTCAAAATATACCTTAATTAATCGTAAATTTGCAGCAAGATGGAACCTTCTCTAGTGTCACCGATCTTCCGTTCATAATGAGGAAGAATAAGATGCACAATAGCTGTTGGTTTGTAAATCTGCTGGTAAATATTTTTTTATAAAATATTAGATTAAAACATGTTACGTAACTTTATAAAGTGATCTATCGTTATTATTTATTTAAATTATATAAAAGATTAAATTAATATTATTTAGATATATATAATTAATTAAATAATTCAATTTTTATTTTTTAGAAATTAATAAATTTAATTAATATAATATAATCAAATTAATTATACGAATTTTACATATAACATATCCTAAATAAATAAACTAAATCTTCAATTATTACTCTTACATTTTTGATAGCACTGGATTAGGATGAGTAAGAAATTCCAACACAAATATAATCTTAAGATTTCAATATGAATTATATGTATTATAAATAACATTAATTATAATTCAGACCTGTAAAATTATAATTTATACCCCCTTATTCATCTAAAAAACTCACATTCCTTGTTATTCAATATTTATTCAACTTGATTTTTTAAAATTTTATAAGTACTCATTAATTATTAATTCATCTATTGATTAAAATTTATCAAGGATTTGAAAATATCAAAACTTATTAATATTCTCAAGTAGATATCAACAATTCATTCTAAAGGATATATAATTAATATATTAATAATTAATATTTACCATATAATTAATTAAACTATCCACTTTACTATATATATTGATCTAATTATAAATCTTACATTTTATAAGTTAATATAATAATTAATAAGTACACTTATTTATCAATTATATTAAAGTTAAGAGTAATGGTATTTGTAACATGAATTGTCTTTATTTACCATGTTAGCATAAAATAATTATGTTTTTGCATCTCATTCAATACACAAGCAAGAAATTAGAATTTTATCATTCAGCATAATCAAGAAATATTTATTTAAATCTTATACTATAATCTTATCAACAAAATACCTAACTCCATCTAGATGATAAACAATGAATTTATGTCCTACAAGAACTAATAAATTGATATTTTAAATTAAAGTTAAAACTCTAAGTACAAATCATTAACTAAATATGAAAAAGGATGCATATGTTTTTTATTTTTAACATAATCTCAGTTTATTAAAATTCAATGAAAATCAAAATGAGTCAAAAACATAAGAAAAAAAACTATAGGGTTTAGATTTCAGTATAAAATAGTTCCACCAATCTCCAAGATATACTTAAAATCATGATACCACACATCATATTGAAATTTCTTTCAGATGCCTTAAATGATTTCTTACTAATAGGGGTTTCATAAAAATAACTGCTAGGTTGTCTGCTAATACTACTTTAATCACTATTATCTGATATTTAAATTGAATGTATAAACTTTTTATATCCTCAAAGTTCCTTCAAGTTAATAACCATTTCACAATTATCACAATAAAATATATTATGCAATTGTACAAAGAGAATAACAACTAGATTGATCAAAAATTGTACATAATTCACCTTATGAATCCACTTCTCAAGGTAAACACATAACCCACATAAACTTGCTCTTGTTCTAATCTAATCTAAAATCCAAGTCTGTAAATCTAACAAATAATAGATTATCTGATTAGTATACCAATATATAATCTCTTATCCTTTTTAGATATTTAATTATATTATTTACTACTATTGAATATTCTTGTTATGCGTTTGGTTGATACCAAATAACAATGCCTATGATAAAATACATTTTTGATCTAGTAATAATTATTGCATACATCAAACTTCTTACTGCATATGCATCGGTAATTATATTAATTTTCTCTCATTAGTCATTTTGAGATACTAATCATTTCATAAAGCAATTCATATCTGAAGAAAAAAATTCTTTTAATCTTACATGCTAAAATAAATCAATATCTAATTGATATAAATAACTTAAGAGAAATTAAATATTTTTTTAATTGTAATCTTACAAAAACTTAATCCTAAGAATATGATCAGCTTTCCCTAGATATGTCATATCAAAAAAAAACTAGACATCTATACCTTGAAGAAAGACAACAAAGCAACATAATTTTCAATGAATAATATGTCATCAATATATAACAACAAGAATATCACCAAACTACAGCTATTGTTCATATACATAGAATACTCATTGTAATATTGATCGAAGTCATATGCCATAATAGCTCAATTAAAAAAAAAAACATTCTATGATCTAGATATCTATTTTAGTCCATAAATAAATTTTAATTCATACAAATGCTCTTAGCCCTTTTCTATTAAACCATCATCATATAGATGTATTCTTCTAAAAAACTCATTAAGAATATAATATTTATGTCTATTTTGTAAATCTAATAATCATAATGAACTATAATAGATAAGTATAGGGATAAACTCTATCATTGTTACTAACAAAAAATTTCTCATAAATAATTGTCATTCTGAGTTGTCTTTTCCAACAAGCATAAACTTTTAAGTATCAACGATATCATCTTTCTTTTTTATTTATAGATTCACATGCAAATGATAAGTTTCTCCTTCAAGCGATTCAATAAGGTTCTAAGAGTGATTGGAGTTCATGAACATAAACTATACCTCTAGTCCACTAGCCATTTGTCACATCTCAACATCTTTATTTTAAAGTGTTTTATCATATCCATTGGGATCAGTGTCAATAATTTTGACATAAGACTCAAGAATATATGTCATGAAATTTGATGAATAATCCTCTCATTAGATGAGATACTCCACTTAATTGTAAACTTTTAATGGTATGTTATGGAGTTACTAATCCGTGGGAAGTATGATGAATATCACCCTCAGACTGCACATTTAGCATGTCAATGATAAGTCCATAAAATCCTTCATTGTCAAATGGGTGGTGATGTTAGACCAACAAACCAATTTTTTTCATGCTCATATGAGCTTGTATTGTACAAAGCACGGTATGCTACAGTAACAATGACATGCCTTGCACAAGATTCACTAAAGGGCAGCACTTGCATGGCTTGCAGCACAAAAATAGCCTAAGTTTAGGCTGGTTTGGGCTAGATCAGGTCAGGGATATTCTAGGTTGAGATAATTCTTAACTTTAAATAAAAATTAAGGATGACATGACCACATAATCCCTAATTACTACATCGTGTGTCGCTCATCGTTAGGAACATGACCACATAACAGGATCCCAAGTCGTGCCTAGTAGGCACACGAGCCAAAGAGGCTCGACAAAGCACGACATGAATTGTGCTGAGGGTCCACAGAACACAGCCCCGAGCAAAATTCTGAACCATGTATTGTCATGCACGCTTGAATAGTGTCGGACTTTAGGCCGTGCCTAGGTCACCGACTCTGTTGACAGCTATGATAAGGTTCAATATGATTATCAGCATTAATAAAACTCTCATGATATATTAAAATATCTAAGAAATTACATTGTAATATTTCTGCTTTTATTACTAGTATTTAAAAAGTTAAAATTAGTTTATGTCTCAAATTTTTTAGAAGAATCATATTAATAATAACAATTTAATCCTTTAACCTATAATATAAATTATATTTGGTTCAAATAGGATATTTTACAACGAAATAAAATTTTACCAAGCATAGATATTTTTGCATATAAATCCTACAAGAATTCTATGATTTCTTAAACATTAAAAACTAAGATGAAATCTCACGATGCAATAAATTATCTGAAAATAAGTATTAAGAAGCTTTTATATTTTTGCCTATAATGTTTGAATCTAAAAAAGGCTTTCAACGTATGATATATAATAAATATATTCATAATTTGAATAAATATCAATAAATATAACAAAATACTCCAAACAACCACTCACTTAGATAGTTATTAGTTGACATAGATCGTGAGGAATTAGTTCTAAAAAACTTAACAAAAAATGACTAAACAACATATTTTGGACAAGTGTTGTAGAGTTGAGGAGGATTCACAAGCATGAAATTTTCTATTTTTAATGAACCTAAACATTCATCTTCGAATAGTCTAGATATCTATATTAAATTTATGAAATAGGCACAAAAGCTAAAGATAGGTCTAATTTATTTGGGAAGGTGGTTTCTCCTTATATGACTAGACTAAACTTATTCAATTCAACTTGTTGGTTTGAAGAAGAAATTGAATAATTTATATACAAATTATAATTAATGTGACAAAATTAATAACTTTTTTATTCAAATAAATTATTATAGAAATAAAAAATACATAAAAATAATATTTCAAAATTAAAAATAAATTTATTTCAAACTAAAAACAATAATCTTTCACATCAATTGCCAGACCCTTTGGGGTATCGCCCATGTGAAAGGATGAATATTTTCATCACTTAGTTATCTAGTTTCATATGACTATTATAAAAGATTACAAATATGATAAGCAATTATCATATCGACATACCAAGTCTGAATGAAAACTACCAGCAAACATGAACCAACAAGTAGGGCGTAAGATTTACATTACTTATTTACAATACTAAGATAAATAAGATAAAGCTTCTAATATCTTAATAACATTGAAAAAAAATTAATTTTTTTTTTTATATTTTTACTCAAGTGATTTAGAGGCTAATTATGAAATATGAATATATTTTTAAAATTTGTTCCTCTAAGAAAGATTCAACATTGAAGATATTTCAATAATAAAAACTTTAGAAATTTTTTTGATAATACTCTCTATCAAGACTAATTCTTTAAGCAATTATATCTATATCAACTATTTATTCATAATAAATTTAAACAAATTAAGTTCTAATAATCTCTAGTCGATTCAAAATATCAATCATGTTTTCAACATATTTCCATGCTAGGATACTTTTAAAAATCATAATAATCATCAATTCACTCATAATTTTATCCAGCAGCATAAATTAGTTTTAAACTTTTTTTAAAAGTAAACATCCTATCATTAATATTAGGGATGTAGTGCTAATATTAGAATATATTTAAACTACAACAGCTTAGCATCTGACCATAATGACAGACTTCATATTTGACTGTCAATAAAATTTATTCGTGCTACGATTTATGAAAACAAATTAATATTTTTCTTATGTTAAAATAATATAACGTTTTATTTTTTAATTGATATAATTAAACAGAGAAATGTTTACATAAAAAATGAATGGATAAAGGATTGAAAGTCATTCTTAATCAATCAAAACCATAAAAATAACCGATTAGCTTTGAATATCAACAATTTAATGAAAATATCAACAATTTAATGAAAATATCAACAATTTATCATTTGTTAACATATTTAATCCTCTCAATAATGTTATCTTAGCAATTGATCTTAGCACACACCACTAATAATACTATTTTAGATGATTAATGAATAATAGTTAAGTTGCAAATAAAAATTATTGTATAATTTACAACTAAGTATTCATCATAACATAATTTCACATAAGAAATTTATAATTTAAATCTTGAATTATAAAAAAATTTATTTTAATAATTCATAAAATTATAGAATTATAATTTATGCACAGTAGAGTTATTAGTCAATCAACTTGATAGGAAAGAGACGAAAACTAATATAAAAACCAGGTTGCGTTGCTTATAAACCAGCTTGAATTATCTAAAAATTACTTAGCCCACATAAGCAATAATTGGGAAATCTACCACAAGCACCACAATAGAATGGTTTGCCAGGAGAGCCTTAACAAAAAAGATGTTACCAGAAAATCTATAATGGAATGGTTTGCCTCGGGCCTTGCACAAATATGATTTTCCACTATAAGCTCCATCATAACATGGTTTGCCACGTTGTTTGCATGTCACTAATAGTTCAGCAATGACAAAATTTGCCTCAAAAATTAACAATAAAAATGGTTTTACTGAGCACAAGAACATATAGCTATTGGAAGTTCTGCATTGGGACGGGCTTAAACAACGCAATATCTTTAAACCATGCGAATGTGTCGGAACCAGATCACCGTGATATGGCTGGGAGGAATAACTCTGCCTGCAGGAGCCGGCCTCCGCCCGTAAGAAGAGGATCTTAATCTATAATAAAATTACATTTTTTTGCAACAAATAATGCCCGCGGCCCCAACACTCCAAAGAAATTGAAAATAATTTCAGTACAAATTATTTACTATCTAAAAATAATAGATAATCAGAAATATTAATTTTATTTACCACAAACTTTGCCCAAAACAAAAATCGATCATTAGAAACAATAATAAAATATTAAAACATAAGTATAAATTAAAAATTAATACAATTTAAAAATTGAAAAAAACAAAATTCAAATTTCAAACATTAATAAAAAAAAAGTAGAAGCGGAATAAAATCACATTGAATTAATATAAATATAATAAAAATGAAAATCAAATATTAGAAAAACAGAATTTCACTCCATCATTATATCATACAAAATATTAATAACTGAATTATAATTAACAATCAACTCACTGTTGTAACCACAATATAAGCAAAATCCTAGATAACAGGATTTAATTCTCTCAATCCATTTTATAAATATTTAAACATAAATAATTTCTAAATATACTATCAATCTCGTATAAAAAAGAACATTAACAATAAAAGATAAAATAGATAACGATGCCACGCCCAATACCAGGAGTTAATTAATTACAAGAATGATAACATCATTTTTATTACTATAATATCTTAGAATTCCTTATAAGAATATAATTAAATTAAACAAAAATCAAAATAAAGAGAGCTGGGATGCATTCAACGGTTCATATAATCAATTCTCTTGCTGCCTAAATTAAAAATTAATTTCTAAAAATAACATCACTTTGATACTTATAACTCACCAACAAGCATTAAACCTGATAATATATAATGAAAAGAGTGATCAGATTCTTATATATAAAAAATTTAGAATAATTTTTTAAAAAAAAATAGAATACTGTAGAAAATATTTGGAGCATTAGGATCTGTATTGTTAATCGAAAAAATTTAACAGAGCGCTGGTTCGTGTAAATTGATGCCCCAGGGAGCCCAACCAAGAGTTGCATTAAGCCCTGAGAGCTCGACAATCTGAAATGAGCTCTTGTTTGAGTAACATAAGCTCAGCTTCGAGCTAATTTAAGTTACAGGATCTCAAATGAGCTTCTGGCGCTCGCCAGGAAATAATCCACAAATATTCCGCAGCTAGTACAAAATATAATAATTTTGAAAATTAGAAATAAGAAAACTTTTTAAAATACAATGATAAGAATGTCTAAAAATACTAATAGATAGTAAAATTTAATTTTATTATTCATCGCTTTCAATTTTTTAATAATTAAAATTAACTTTGAAATATTATCAAATTCTACGTCATAAACAGTCACCATTCTAGAAATTAAATTATATTTTTCTATTCATTATGCCAATTCACCTATAAAAGAAACCCAAAATGACAATTTAAATGCTAGAACTTCTGAAATCATGGCAAGAGCTAAACGTCAAACCTCAAACTCAATTCAAGAAGGCATTAAGCCCTTAACATTTCTCAACTCAAGCATAGATACCATGCCAAGGAGCACTGATTTCAAGCCGCAGGCACCAACAGTAAAGTGAACTAGAACACTAAGACAAATAAAATGCATGACACTTTAAAATAAAATACAAGTACCATTTAATTTATTATACGTAAACAATAAATTATCCAAGAGGGCATTACTGAGCATCCAAATATACAATCCAACAAATCAAAATTAATTTAAATTTCTGGCATAAATTATATCTTGATATACAAATAAGACATTAGTTATTACTTGGATTTACCTGATATTTATCAGATTATAGATATGAAAGTTGGTCATGGCGAAGGATAATTTAACACATTAAAAAAGATCAAGAAAGCCATGCATACAAAAAAAGGCAAACTGATTAATATTTCAGATAGCCATGAAAAGAGGCTAGAAAAATAAAAAGGCAGCAGCCAATAAACTGAGCCGAAGAGAAAATATAGAGACATACGTGATTTATGAGTTGTCTCGTAATCATTTTATGTAGCAAAATCAATAAAACCTGGCTCGAATGAAAAAGAAAAAAAAAGTATACCCAGGGCATTATACTAATATTTAATCATAAATGAATACAAAATTAATAATTAATAGCTAGAATTGTGAAGTCATTATGCATTTCTTATAATCAAAACAAAATGTCTTAGAACAGCAGAAATGATATTATAGTGGGATTTTTAATTTCAATAAAACAAAATAATGCAAAATTAACCAGTAGAAAACAAAACATAAAAACTAATCGCCAATGATAAGAAAAGACAATTTGCTGAATTGAAATAGACATGCTAGTTTAATCCAAAATAAATCGTGTAAAAAATGGCCCTTATGCAAAGCAAATGAAATGGAAGCAGAGAGACCTAGAGGGGGCTGTCGTGGATCATAGTCGGTTAATTTAAACAGATGTTTACGAGATCAAATAACAAACTTAATAGGTCAGATAATAAATTAATTAACTGTGAAAATCTAACGAGATATAAAACAAAAATATTACAAAAAAAGTGCTTCAGAAGGAAGGCAGACAATCTGATTTGATCACGATCAATCATAATTGGCAGAATATCCATTTTCTTTCCTCATTAGCACTTGAACAAAAAAATTAAAACTTGTTTAGCCATGGATTATGAAAAGCCTCATAGAGAAGATTAATGCTGTCAACAAAATAAGTTCAGCCATATGCTTGTCAATAAATATATTTAAATCATAGGCTAAAAAAAGAACCAGAGTTTAAGCAAATATTCTTAACTGGGCATTGTATAGGAGATTTGGATAGCAAGAGTGCCATGAGTGATGAAAACACCCGATGGTAGACGAATTAAGATCGGAAGCAGAAAACGAATTCTGCGATCACAGGAAAAACCTAATTAGGTTTGTTCCATATATATATAATAAACAGCTACGGGGGGGGGGGGAGGAGGGCGGAAGAGGTGTTTGCAGACCGCGGCAAGACGGGTTACAAGCAAAACACGGGCTGGTTGGGTAGGGTTAGAGGACAACCCGATTCTGACCAACGGCCAAGGGGAAACACATTTAAGATTCAATATTTCAATATCTTCCTACTCTAACTCATCCCCATTATTAATTATTAAACTTGTTGAGTCTGCTTGTTGAGTCTGCTTGTTTTGTCTGCTTGTCTTAACTTGTAACTTGTTGATGTTTTGTCTTAACTTGTCTTAACGCAACGGCCAAGGGGAAACACAGTTAATCTGGTATTAGTTCATAGTTATGTTTTGTCTTAACTTGTAACTTGTTGAGTCTGCTTGTCATTAATTGTATTACACGAAACAAAACCCAACAAACATTAAAAATTTGGCCACCTATATATTAGGATCAATATAATTTTGTAATTTTTAATTAATTTTAAATATCATACAAATCACAATTAACCAATGATTAAAATATCAGTTTTTACGGATATATCGGTACTTGGATTTTACGGATATATCAGATATATCGAAGATATATCGGTGTGTATTTGTATATGAGCACCAATCAATGATTAATATATCGGTCTTAATGGATATATCGTTACTTAGAATTTACGGATATATCGAAGATATATCGGTGGATATATCGGAAATTTATATCATTGCAATTAACGATTGCATAATTATATTTATTGCTAAAACAAAAGTAAAAATAAAATGTCTAATATTATTTGTAAAGTCAAAGTTATTGGTAAAACGTCACCTTTCCCAGATTGAAAATTAATTTTAATTTATATTTCATAAAAGTAGATTTCTCTATTGAAAATATCTCAAATTTTCTTTTTAGCTTGTATTTCATGGTAGTATTTTTTATTTATTGTTTTATTATTTAATTTTCTATTTTTAAATTATTTTTGTGAATTTTATTTTTATACCAATGATATCATATAGAGATTTAGAAATTAAATTTTAGTAAAATTATATCAAAAAGGTGATTGTGGTCTCAGTGTTTGATTTTTAAGAATATATTACACTCCTCTACTTACCTAGAAATTTTTTTTTTTGTTTCAACAAAAATTATTACTATTATTCTTATTTACTATTCATAAAAAAGTGAAATAAATAGCAATAAAATTTGAAATAAAAAAAATAAATGAAAATAATTATTTATTATGAAAAATAAAAATTAATATAATTTTGAGAAATGATAATTACTTAGATACAATTAAAAAAATAATTATCAAGATTCTTGAAGTTAAATAAGATGAGTTGGATGGTAATGTGATTGTTGATCTATATTTGGCACCAGCTGATAGGGCTGTAACCGAGCCGAGCTACTCGCTAGCTGTATGGCGTTCGGCTCGTTAGAAGCTCACTCGAACTCGTTTATTAAGTTAAACGAGCCGAGCCCGAACATCATTTTGAGGCTCGTAAGTTAAATGAGCCGAGCTCGAGCACCCTCAAACTCGGCTCGTCAGCTCGTAAACAGACTCGTGAATAGACTCATGAACAAGCTCATTAACCAGGCTTGTGAACAAGCTCGTAAACATGGAGAAGGCTTGATGCACAACAAATTTTTCCTACAAATGAACATGATGAATATTTTAACTTTTGAACTTCAAACAAGTTAATTGAATTTTTATTATCCTATCTTTTTAATTTAGTTGTATCTTGGTTATTTTAGATGAATATTTTCTTTAATTTTCGAACATCATTTTGATGCTCGTAAGTCAAACGAGCCGAGCCCGAGCACCCTTAAACTCAACTCGTCAGCTCGTAAACAAGCTCGTGAACAAGCTCGAGCCTACTCCTTTAAAACCGAGCCGAGCCGAGCCTGCCTAATACTCGGCTCGACTCGGCTCGGTTACACCCCTACCAGCTGATAGATTATTATTGAGTATGATAGAAAAATATACGATAAAAAAAATTTGGGCTGCTCTCACAAAATTATACGAGGCAAAGTTACTCTACAATAAGATTTTCTTAAAGAAAAGATTTTACACTTTTTGATTGATTAAATTTATTATGGTATCCCATTATATCAATACTTTGAATATTATATTTTCTCAACTTACTACGTCATGTCATAAAATAGAAAAAATTGAGCGTGCTAATATTTTAGTTCAAAGTCTATATGATTTATATGATTAACTTGTAATTAATCTAACAAACTGTGTTCTGATAGGCAGTCTAATCTTCACCAACCACAAAGTAATATTGATTTATATGATTAACTTGAATATATACTATGACAAAATAAAGTAGTTGAATGGTTAAACAAAACTCTTAAAGAATATATAAGAGCAATATTGATGATTACAAGTCTACCCACCTCTTTTTAGATGAAATAAGCTAGTACTATATGTTATATGATAAATTAATCACTATTAACTATGATTAATTTGAAGATACCGATAAAGGTGTGAAATGATCGACCATTAGATTACTCTACTTTAACAAGAATAAAGTTGGATCCAAAATCTAGAAAGTATATATTCTTAGGATATACTGAAAAAGTAAAGAGATATTACATATGAGATTTCACTAACCACAATGTAATTATAAGTAAATATGTTATATTTGTAGAAAATTAACTACAAAGAATAGATGACGATGATAGCATGTTAAAAAAAGATTTTGAAAATATCATTGTCCAAGTAAATAATAATCATTGGCTAAATGTTCCAAAATCTATAGAGGAAAAATCATAGCATGAAGCACAAGAGCAAGTCGAGTTTGAGGCTCCAGAAATTAGTCAGCCAGCACATGATAGAAGGTCGCTAACTTGGCACTCAAAGTATGTAATGAAGAGTAATATTGTATAATATTTTCTAACAGATGATGGATAACCTTCAACATTGCATAAAACTTCAAATAGTTTAAATGCATCTTTGTGGATGAAAATAATGAAAAAAAACTATATCTTTACACAATAACAAGACTTAGAACCGGGTATCATTACCACAAAAAAGAAAAATTTTTGGTTACAAATGAGTTTACAAGATTAAGCGAGATAGTAACGATCAAGTAAAATGATATCGTGAATGATTGGTAATAAAGGGATAAACTCAGAAACAAATATTGAATTCAATGATAGTTTTTTTCTGATAGTTCATCTTGTAATAATTAGAGTAGTAATGACTTTGTGTGCTAAATTTGATTTACATTTAGAATAGTTAGATGTCAAAACTACATTCCTTCATAAAGAAATTGAAGAATACATTTATATGTTCCAGCTTGAAAATTTTGTTGAAATGGATAAGGAAAACTTAGTTTGTAAATTGAACAAATCTCTATATAGTCTAAAATAGACACCGATGTATTGGTATAAGAGATTTGATTCCTTCATAATTAGCCTTATGTATAATAAATTCAGTTTAGACTATTGTACATACTAAAATGGGCTTGAGAATGAAAATAATTTTATCATTTTATTATTGTATATGGATGACATGTTGATAGTGAGCCTCAATAAATATTGAATCTAAGAATTAAAAGCATAATTGGTTAGAGAGTCAGACTTTGATATGAAAGACTTGGGACTATTAAATAAGATTCTAGGAATATAAATTTATCAAGACATGAACACTAAAATATTTGGCATTTCAAGAAAACTATTTTAACAAAGTTTTGCAACACTTCGACATATAAGGTTGTAATCCAATTTTTACCCAACTTCTAATAAATTTCAAGTTATCATCAAGTATGTGTTCTAAATCATAAGAACTCACCACTAAGTTCAATTTACCTAGGATCTAATGCACTATTTTTTTAATGTATTATTCGGCATGCCTCTTATGATAACTAGTCTCACGTGAACTCTTGCAAGTTAATATTTTTTTATAATATTTATATCATGCTGAATCTTCTTTGGTACTCCTAACATTTTTTTTTATTTTATTATAATAAAATGAGTCCAAACTATTAATATTTTTTTAGTTTTTTATTTTTTAGATATTTGGGTCGAGACAACCAGAGAAACCAAAATTTCGACAGTCTCGAACCTTTCCGTAAGATTTTTATTATTCATATTATAATTTTTAATATTTATGTTTAAATTAATTTCGTAACCGTACTAAAAATTATTATTGGTCATTTAATTTTTATAATAGTTTTAAAATTATACTGTAATTAATGTTTTTAAAATTATATATTAATTAAACTAAAACTAAATTCTAAAAATCTAAAATTTTAACTAAAATAAAAAAAACATAACTAAACATAATTTAAAAATTAATACCCATAATATGTAAAATTATGTTTGCTTTGTTGGGTAATTGTGCTTCCACGGTAGTGAGATTAAAAACAGAAACAACAGAAAACACAGAAAAATAAGCAATATAATCTCAATTCAGCAAGCATCCACGACAGAATCAAAAATGAGAAAATCAACACCGAAAATACCGTGGTTCGCTAGTCGCTCAGTACAACTAGCTACCTCTACCAGAAAATACTTATGCGTTACAGATTAAAACCAAAAACGGAAACGACTTAGAGTATGAAGCACACAGCAGTCGCGAAAATTCACGTAGAGAGGAGAGAGGGATGATGAATAGTTCCACGGGTCAAAAACAGCCACCCAAAAAATAAAATTACAAATCGTTTTATATTAAAAAAAACATCTGGTTCATTTAACCGCAGCGGGACCTCCGTTATTGTGTTACTGCTGCATCCCCGGCCTTTTAATATTTCATTTCCTACACTTACATGAAAATATTAAAACAGAAAAATATTTTGTTATACAAACAGATTATTAAATAAAAATAAATTACATATACAACATGCTTTATGATGTATGCGCGACATTACCACAATCAACAGGTTGCACTCTACACCCAAATTCCAAAAGTCATAACCGAAATAAGAGACCTAGAGAGAGAGAGATAAAAATTATGAATGAGGGGAAGGGTGTGATTAAATATATATTTTAAAAATATAACTTAAAAACCCATTTTTTTCACTTTGTTTTTGCATTTTTTTTATTTTTTTATAAAAAAATAAAAAAATTTTAAGGGGCAGAATCGTGAAAGTCATCGAATTCTGCCCCTACTCGTTTGGGCCGATGAATCCAACTACCTAAATTAAAAACAACATTTTTTTAATTTTTTTTTACCTTTGGGTCGATTCAACTGTAGAACCAACCCAACAGTCTCATATTACATAGGTTTTGGCTTCTGGAATAAATGACCACCCATTGGCGTCGGGTAAGGTCTACATGTGTCAAACATGCCGGGTTGCGCAGGGCAATTTTTTTCAAGCGCATACAGGCTAACTTGTTGTTCCAGACACGACACGGTTCACTAAAAGATAGGGACAGCACGGCCTATGGCTCAAAATCAGCCCAAGTTCTGGCTAGTTCGAGTCAGGTCTGACCAATTTTAGGTTAAGATATAATTAGGAAAATTAGAGTTCGCACAGTCACGCCGCCAATGCACATCAGCCGTGCCAAGTTGTCATTTTTTGGGTGTCACCACATTGTCCCTCATTGGGCATCGATGCGTCAACCATCGTGCATCTCTCGATGCATCGTCGCCCATGTCGTGCTCATATGCCATGCACCCGGGTCATGCCTAGCACAACACGTGGGCTGAAGACTCTCGGCACAACATGAATTGTGCTAAGGGTTCGCTCGTTACAAATTGTGTCGGGCCAGGCATGCATGAACCCTGTCAGGTTTCAGTCCGAGCCCAAGTTGCCTGTCTAGTTTGACTTCTCTATTCGGGCTGCTGGGCTCGGCTTCGGAGCATCAAGCCAATATCCAGGTCGAGATCTGCATCCGACCATCCGAATCCAACCACCCAAGTCTGAGAGCAGGACACGATTAGGATCATGCTGAATAACCATGCCTTTAGGCCAGGGTATCAGGTTATGCATGACCCAGCACAAAGCTCGGATTACCTTGGCACGACACTACACGAGCCATGCTTCAAGCGAGCCTGGTACTATGTTGGACCATGCTGTGCCAAGCTAGGCGCAGCAGACTCAAGTCCTGCCTCGGGTCGGGCCAGAGCTGTCTGGCCCATTTGACACCTCTTTGTCTTCTACAACATTCAATAAACTTATACGCCAAGTTAACATGCATCAGCTTAAAAATCTTTAAATTGAAAAGTTTAAGACAATATAGTTATACCACTACCTTGTGTGGTATATATAAAGATGTCAGATACTATATTATTTAACTCTTTGTCCATATTTTGTCCTGCTAAGTTTTACTGGAAAAATTTTTAAAGAAATAATTCTAATAATCTAGTAATAATCATTCAAGGGTGAGTATTATAAATAATTCATTGAATGACCACATATTTACTGATGAATAATTATTAATGTATAAAAGAATTTAACACTATATATCTAAATTTCTGGAAAAATAAAAAGATATAGTTTTCTTCTTAAATTATCTCTATTATCTCTTTTCTCTCTTCTTTATCTTTCAACAATTTTATTTTTTTTACTGATAATTACAATAATTAAATTATTAAAGAAATAGTTCATTATTTATCTTTTCTTATTTTTATCAAATAAATAAAATGAAATTCAAACATAATATCAACATAATTAAAAATGATTATACACTCAAGTTTGCTTATAATTTTTTTTTCCAATACTTGGCATCATAAACATTAAAGATAACACATCAAATAGGAAATGTTTGCATCTATTTGAAATTAAGCTATCAAAAGACATAATAAATATTTAATTGAGATGATTAAAATTATTATTTTTATGATAAGAGAATCCAATATGTGAGTTGCATCAAGTTTTGCATTTTTCTATACACGGGACTACTATGAATTCCTTTAATATTTGATTAGTTTCATTGTGTGAAGAATTTTTTATTTTTGAGTTTTTAAATTTTTACGTTGAATTAGATTCAAAATTTTGCAAGCCCAAGAACAAGTGTTGTGCAGGGGTGATGGAGGTGTTGTGCTGCACACCACGCTACCACCATGTTGGGCATAAAGAACTCTTGCCTTTATAATTAGAATTTGGGGCATAATGGAAATGAAAGATTTATAATTAGAATAATAGTGGAAATGAAATAAATTCAGTAGCCTCAAAAGAAATATTAGCTAAATAGAAAACAAACTTGTTACAACTCAAAAAAAAAAAATACTATAGACCAAGAAAGAGAAACTTCTTAATTTCAAAGAAAATAAGTAGAGTAGCAAAAAACAAGAAAGTCATGATTAAACTAGTAAAAGTAAAGAAGAGATAAATGAAATAGAAAGATCTATAAAATTATTTAGAGGAAAAATAAAGTAAGGATTTTCATATCTAACAAAAAAATTCTACAAGTAGTAGACCAAGGAGGATGATCAAACAACTTTCATTGTCATCCCCAAGCACCAACCCAAAAACATGAAAATTACTAACCAAGGAAAAGATTGAACCTAACTATGCACCATCAAAATGAGTAGAACCACTTGATTTATTAGCTGAAATTGAAATACAGCATCCCTCGCGACTAGAATATCATTTACATACATAATCAATAAAATTATTATAATATCATAAGTCCAATAAAAAAAATAGTAACATATATGTATAAACCAAGTGAGAGATGATTATTAGTCAAAATCTTATAAAGTATGCACTTAATAAATGCTTTAAGTTATACAATATCTTATACAATCTAAAAACCATAGTTGATTGTACCATTTGAAGCTCTTATGACTACTCCATATGCTCATATTATATATACCATATCATTAAAATCTGCATAAAGAAATTTATTCTTTATATCTAACTAACATATCCTTTATATGTATATATTTTCACATTGATCACTCACTTATAGTCAACAAAGGCCTTAAAAATCATGGCACTAGCCCTGAAATCTCATTCGTGTGAAATACACACACATACACACACATCTTCAATCATAACTTGACAACATCTTGGATAAGATATATAATATCTCAAAAAAATATTGATGTCACGGTATCACCAAGAGAAATAAAAAATATATATGAATATAATAAAACTAAGGAGATCAAATATAACGTAAAACTCATATGTTCTTTCTGGAAGATGATCATATGATCATGATTTGATGATTTGGCGGCAGGATCATCAGGTTCTTTGATGGACTCATCTCTGATATAGCATAATGCACATATCCATTTCTCTTAGTATAGCCTCTACAACATTAATCTAATTTATACTTGTTCGTATATATAATGACTACATAAAAATAATATCATATTGTATACCAATAAATTCAAAAATTAAAAATTGAATTCTCACAAAAAATAAAGGTTCAAGTGGGTCTAAGATTAAGAAAGAAAAAATTAATATGTCCAAGGATAACTTCCTGACTCAATTCCTCCCATGTTCTTAAAAAAAACTCTACGTAAAATATATATATATATATAAACACTCGTTAACACTCGATCAAAATCTAATAAAAAATATTTATATCCTGTTTAGATACTCAAATATGAAAGAAATGCATACTTCAAGCCCTAGGTGTTATTTTATCCCGTCATGAGAAGAGATTATAAACAAATCATATACTTTCAAAAACTCTATCAGAGAAGTTAAATAATTTTCTCTAAAATGCATAATAAGAAACAAACATGTTAGGATGAAATGGATTATAATAACTGATTGATAATGTGATTTATAATAAAAATCACATCTCACTATAAAATTTGTTAAACATTTATACAAAAAAAAAACAAAGAGTGCAAGTTGTTAGTTCTTCTTTTCTACCATCTCATTCTATGAGAATGTGTTATTAAATGAATTATGATATATGATCATGTAATCTATTTAATAAATATTAACATAATATGATATATACTCAAATATAAGATCACTTTTTATTTTATTAATTAAATTATTATTATTTTATAAAATGCATATAATCTAAAACAAAATTGAAACACTAATGTAAAGCAAAAATACTCATCAATAAATATAACATAATATTTGAAATTCTTTTGGGTCTCATTTCTAATAGATCCTCAAATGTATAAGCATATCAAATAGAATAAATAATCATATCAAATGTCTAAAGGGCATAATAAAAAACTTTGGTATATTTTCCTATCACACCTCATACTCTAGGATATTAAAAAAAAACTACAAAAGCTATAATAATATATAATAATAAAATAATAATCATAAATCAAAGATAAAACTATATTTCAATATCCAAAAAATATATATATTTTTATTTTAAAAACCTTTTTTTGTTTTGCTCGAATATGTACCAAAAACAAAAATAATGAATTATGGTACTCTAAATTCTCATTTTCCTAAAATACACCTCTACATAAAACATTATCATATCACTCAACAAAAGTAAAAAAAAAATTAAGAAAAGATAAAAAAATGATTCTTTATATAATGTTGTGATACATAGCACACACACACACACACACATAACATACAATTTTTTTTAAATATTTTTGTTTGATATACAAATACATATAGATAGATCATGAAAATAATTTTGGTGACATACAATATAAACATGAAAATAATTTTCATGTACACACACACACACACACAAATATATATATATATCATGTTCACATTATACATTCACAATATATGTCATGTATGCATCATGTATTTAGAATACACACCAAAACTCAACTATTTGTCAATGTTTTGAAAACCGGACCGGAGACTGAACCGGAAAATTTATCGGTTCACTGTTCACTGGTCGGACCGGTGGTCGAACCGTGGTCGAACCGGTGACGTCATAAATAGATAATTTATATATTATTAAAATTAAAAATAATTATAAAAGGGTAAATTTTTATAAAAATTTTGACAGCATCTCCTCTATTTCTTAAGCATTTCTATAAAAAAAATTTACCTGCATAAATCACAAGAGATCATATTTTTAATATAATATAAGAAGTTAATTTCCATAATATAAATCAATATAATATTTATCATAACCTTATTATTCTAACGAGTAATAAAGTATCAATAACCTAAGGAATGATTAACATCATTCATAATAGAAATGTCATTCACAATACTTACATGGTTACTCAAAATATGAAATGTCAACATTAAGAGTTTTTCATATTAATAAGTTCATGCATGAAAATATAGATATATGTCTTCATTCATTTTGGAAATTAGGATGTGAAAAGTCAAATTGTGTATATGGAAAATTAAAGTTCTCCAAATCAACTCCTTCTAAGGCCACGCCACCATCGTTCACATCTTCTACAAAAACAAGAAATATGTATCAATAAGAGAAATAATTTATAAAGGAAAATAAGTAATAACAACAATTTAAAATGGATAAGTTTATAAATTCTACTAACCAATTTGAGTAGCTAAATTTGAGCCTTCAACTTCTATAGGAAGAGACCCTTCCTCATACAAATGATTTTCTACTTCTTCAAGATCTAGTTCTCCTGGTTCATCCTCATCAATTATCCAAAATTCGGTTTCATCAATACATGCGTAATCAATAGGATCATAGCTTCTTTTCTTGTTATAGAACCTAAAAAAGATAAACATGAAATTATTCATAACTATCCAAATAAAATTGGTATTCAAAATAACTAAGAAAATATTTATAGCGATTTTTCAGTATTCAAAATGAAATTGTAATGAATGTATACAAGATCATTAAGTCTTTGATGTTCCAATCTGTTCCTCTTTTTAGTATGTATGCGTTCAAACACGTTCCAATTCCTTTCACACCCAGAAGATGATGAAGTTTGACTCAGTATTTGAATTGCCAACTTTTGCAAATGTGGGGCACTATATCCATGTAGCCTCCACCATTCATCTAGTTTTCAGTACACATAAGAAATGAAAGAAAAAAAATCATTAGTAAGTTTAAAAATATAACAATGTATACTTTTAAGTACATTAGTAAATATTAAAGTATAACTAGTTAAGAGATGAATTATCATTTACCAGGTTGTAATATTTCACGTGAAGAATAGGCAAGCTCTCTTCCAAAACTTTCCAGTCGCTCACGGTACAACTTTAACTCATTCATCACTTTGTTTTTACCTTTGATGACTTTTTGATCAATGACATCCATCATACCTCCAATAACTTCAGGCTTGTTACAAAAGTTTTCTTGATCATATTGGAAACATGGATTCAACCAATAAGCAGTTGAATGAATGCTTTTGCGAAGTTGTTCATCCCAACATTGCTTTATGATATTTGTATAAGGCTTGTATAGTCTCTTTTTATGAATAAACAACTTCTTGATGCCCAAACGAGCCCTATACATGCCTTCATATACATATCCCATGGAAGGTCTCTCATCACCATCAACAATACGCAATAAGCGCACAAGTGGGGCCATGAGTTTCACAATTATGTAACAATCATTCCAAAACTTGTGATCCAAGATGATAGAAACCACGACTCTACTTTTATTATCCTTTGAATATCTAGAGTCTATAAAGAACTTGCTAGTCACCAAAGCTTGCAAATCATGTTTGTGATCATGAAGGCTTTTCAATGCAATAAATGTAATAGCAAAGCGAGTTGCACCAGGTCAGAGAATCTCTATCCATCCTTCTCTTTTTCTTAGCCAACTTAACAAAGCAACATGATTATACACAAAAATTGTCACATTTGATGCACGTCTTGCAAGCTCAGCAATATGATCTAACTTACAAATATCCTTAAAGATCAAATTAAGGCAATGAGCTGCACAAGGTGACCAATTAATGTGTTTATATTTCTCAGAAATCAATCTTCCTGCAGCCACATAATTTGCTGCATTATCAGTGACCATTTGAACCACATTGCTTGGACCAACCCATGTAATGATCTCGTCAAATAGTAAAAATAGATTGGTTGCATCTTTCACAATATCTGAAGCATCAATAGACTTCACAAATGATATTCCTTGGGGACAATAAACCATGAAGTTGATGAGTGTTCTTTGTCTATTATCTGTCCAACCATCACCCATTATTGTACACCCAACTTTTGCCCAAGCTTCACGATAAGAATCCACAAGTAATTGAACTTCCTTCTTTGCATCCTTTAGAAGATTAACTCGTAGTTGATAGTAAGTCGGACCCTTATATCCTGGACCAATTAGAGATATAGCATCCAACATTGGTTTGAAGTAGAATGAATTCACATCATTGGTAGGAATGCACGCATCATAAAAAAATCTCCCAATAGCCATGTCTGCTCTCCAAACTGCTTCTTTCCCGGAAAATGCACTCTTAATGGAAGGTTGAGCCCCTTGAGTAGTTCTTGGTGCAAAGTACTTATCCATTGTTGTTTTTTTTCTTTTTCCACTCATTTGCGGCCTTGAATTTGACATTTGTTGAACCTCTTCTTCACCTTGTTGCTCATCCGAATACCCGTCAAATTGTAATACATTGGGGCCATATGGATTTTCAAACTCATAAGTTGCTTGAGCTAATTTTTTGGATTTTACAATCTCTTGTAAGGAATTTTCCATCCGATATTTAACATCGGGAGGAACTGACTTACAAGGTCCAATATCTCCCTTTACTCCAGCAAGATGTAGTTTCATTCGATGGATTCCCCCACCTTTAGCAACTTTTTTGCAATACAAACAAGTTAGAGCTTTTCTTCCATTTGAACACATTTCTTCAGAAACATGCTCCCATGCTGGGTCGGTCTTGCTTCTAATAGATTGTGAATTAGAGGTTGAATCTTGAGCGGAGGTTGGAGTCCCAGTTGATTCCATATTTCTATCAATTTGTAAAAAAAAAATTCATATATGCAACAATACAAGTCATCAATTTCCACAAGTTGCAAATCATGAAACAAATAAGCAGATACAAAGATACAAGTCATTAATTTTCTATCAATACTTCAATGATTTCTCAATTTTATGGTCCACTTCATTTTAATTCGGGCATTTGTAATATGCTTACTCCATTGTCCAATAAATACATAAATAAATATATAAAACACACAAGTAAATTAAAATGCTTTCCCAAAGGCCAAATTGCATACATCAGTCCTCTGCTCTCTATCCCTACTTCCCTAGTAACATCTATGATCTACCATACCCATCAAACTAGATTCTAAAAAATCAGTAAATTATTCAACATGTTAGCAGTACACTTCCTACTTCTTTCTCCCCAATTTCCTTTTTTTTTTCTGTTTCTTTTTCGTTTTCTTGTGTTTTCCGTTACACAACATCATTAGCATAGAATTCTAAGTATTGCACCACTAGAAAAAGAAGACCAACATGCATTCTCTTTGATTCTATCCAAGCAAAACATAAGTTATCTTTTACATCATACCCAAATATGGTCTCTTCCCAAATAGCGATTCCAAAAAGGATATTGCTCAACTATGTGATTAATTTTCCCACTTGGTTTCATTTCCTTAGAAACAATATCATCAATATCCATGAAAATTGACAAAGACGCATTCTAGTATAATAAATATCAATCTCAGAACATGTACAAAATAGTGAAATACATACAGATCTTTGGATTTGGGTTACGAAAAACCTGTTGGTTGTGAATCTCACCGATAAAAATCCTGCTGCTCCGATAAAATCCAGAAATCTCACCGATAAAAATCATGCTGCTCCGATAAAATCGAGAAATCAAGAGGGAAATTGATCAAATCCGATAAAAATTGCCGTAACAGATTCTACTGGTTATGCCGGAGATGGAGTGACTGGCGTCGGAGTCGGAGTTGGAAACTTGGAATGGTCCGAAGAGGAGACTGGAGAGAATATGTTGATCTGAAAAAAATGGGTTCTTGAAAGGGATCAACTTGGAATGTGAAGAAGGGCAACCCACAGGATCAACTTGGAATGCAAAGAAGGGCATCAAAACGACGTCGTTTTGATGTAAAAAACATCAAAACGACGTCGTTTTCACTTAAAAAAAAAAAGAAGCGAACCGCTCGGTTCGCTGAGAACCGGCCGGTTCATCCGGTTCACCGGTTCGACCGCCGGTTCGAACGGTTCTAACCCGGTTTGCTTAATAAGCGGTTTTTTGGATTGAACCGAACCGATTTTATGGCCAGTCGACGGTCGAACCGGTCGGACCGGCCGGTCCGGTTCGGTTTTCAAAACATTGCTATTTGTGAGTTTAGTGCACATTCAAAGAAAAATAAAAGTTCCCAAAATCAAATATTTTCATTTTATGTAATAAAACATTATTTCCTCGACATAATAATAATAACATGTATAAAAAAGTACATCAATAAAAATTTACAAATATTAAAAAAAAAATATTACTCATTATGTAAATCTATAACATTATTTTAATCATCAATATTACTCTTGAATACTATTATGTTTTTCTCTTCTAACATAGAATTTACATTATATCATTTTCGATCAAAAAAAATAAAAGATGAAGTTATTGAATTAAATGTTATTCCTCCCAATATGGGCATAGTGATATATCTTCAATTAGCTAAAGTATGCAGCAATATGTCAACTTTAATAGCTCTAGCAATATTGCCCTATGTTAGTGTATTATCATCAAAATTTTAATCTTTCACATTTCCAAGTACAAACCTACATCTTTTACTCTTCTTGTGAATCACTCATCATTATTATTCATCACAATCAAAATAATAAAATTAATAGAATTATATTTCTTATCTTATTGCTCATATATTTAATAAATATCATGTCATTCAAACATTGATTGCCCATCATACTGTCTAGTATGAATCTACCAAATATTTAAAATTTACAAGTAAAATTATATTACATAAATTATTAATTATAAATTTATATATAATTTTTTTATTTATATTATTGAATATGCACTAATTTCTTTCATACCCTAATATACTATACATAAAGTCAAACATTTTCCATACAAACCTAGAGCTAAAGTCTTGAATGCACCTCACTACTCGACATAATAAATATTAAGAATAAAAAAAAATTCAAGGAAAAAATTACATGAATAAAATAAAATAAAATATAAATGACTAGCCCAGTGATATATTCTTCCTCATCTTAGCAATTAACTCATTTTCAAATAATCGTTGAATATTCATATGTAAAGTTAATTCTATCATAATTTTTCTTATGTTTATAGATTTGCATTTTTTTCAATAAAAATTAATACACAACATTTTTTATGTTCTGCATTATTCTTCTTTAGTCTTTTGTAAAAGAATTTGGTTTGAGAAATATTCAACTAAAAATATATGGCTTCTTCCACTTATTTTTTAGAAAATTTTAAAATATTAAAAAATGAAAAAAAATAGAAAAGAGAGATAATTTAAAATGACTACGTTATCACTTATATCAATAAAAAGATAATCTATTTATTAAGATATTACATAAAATTAGACTTTTTAAAAAATATATTTTTCAATATGAGAATGCTTCAAATCATTTGGAACATTCATATAGGCTCATCTTCTCCATGCATACTTTGCAATGAGCATTTTTTTTATAAGACGAATCTTAATGAAGATAATTTACCTACTGGGCTCGATATCATGATGCAACTTTCTCAACCATGACATCATCATGAAATAGATAATCCCTCAAAAAATTGAGGATTCGACATTATTAAGACAATCACGAAAAGTTCAAAATTGACAAAGTCTTCTAGTACATTATCTAACACTAACTAAAAATTACAAAAATACCGACTATTTTACCGACCTAAAAATTCGGTCGATAATTACTGTCAAAATCACGACCATTTAGCGACCAAAAAATGGTATTGAAAAAAAAAATTCCGACCACTTTTCTGACCAAATACCGATCATAATTACTGACCATAATATTTTAGGCCAAAAATTGATCTCTAGAGTGGTTATCGAATATATTACCAATCAATTAATGACCAATCATTATAATTGGTTGGTATAGTGTGTTATCAAATTATTTATAGATTCGTACTTACTGAATATATATGTCGGTAATTATTGACCAATTCACGACCAATTTAAATATCTAAAAAGGAGCATCGAAAAAAAATATTTCCGACCAAAATTTCCGACCAAATACTGACCATATTTTACAGACCAAATATATTTGGTCGGAAATTGTCTATAAATTAGGCGGTAATTAGTGAAAGAATATTGCCAAAAGATTACCAACTATTTAACGACTACAAATTTATAACCATGAAAATGGTCGGTGAAGTTGTTTTCCAAAATATTTATAACGTCTTAATTATCGAGCAAACTCTTGATCAAATATTTAAGTCGATAATTACTAACCAATTCACGACCAAATACCGACCATACATACCGACCAGATGTTTTCAGTCAGAACTTGGTCAGCAAATTATGATAGAAATAGCAAATAGAAATTGCCGATAAATTACCGTCAATTTAATGACCAAAAATATATTACCATTAAAATTGATCGGTAAATTATACTTCTGATTTCTTATAAATTTGTTCTCACCAACTAATTACCGACCATAAATTTGGTAAGTAATCCATTGTTTTAAATTTTTTTTTATTTAGAATATATTTACTAAGTCATTTACATCTTCGTTGAATCGAAACAGCATCAATTTTTCAAATCTGACGCGACTGTAAGCACGAAATTGATAAATTTGTTAAATTTTTTTGAATCCAGGTACGTTTTTATTTGTTCTTCTCCTTCAATTTGCTTATACATATCTCTGTCTCTCTGAATTATATATAGACACTCGGATTTTTGTTTTTTCAGTAGATTCGGGTATTATGTTTTGTTATTTCTCCTCTAAATTTCATAATTTTTGCTTAATTTTCATTAAACCTAACATTATTTTGACTCGACACAAATAATTAAACTATAATCTTTCATGTTTAGAATTTATTCTTCTACTGTTTAGAATTTTAGGGTTTTAGTGATCTTGATTTCAATTACATAATATTTGCATCCGAATAGTCTTAATGTTGATGATTATATTTATATAATTGTATGATATTGTATATAAATGTCTATACTTTAATATATATAATTATTAATGTTAAATCAAACTTTTATATAATGTTAATCTTAAATGTTTATAACAGTATATATAAACTTTTATACATTTATCTATATCTATACATTACTATATGTATAAATATATAAAATTAAATGAACAAATATATAAACCTACATGTATAAATTTACATTTAACTTTATGTGTAACTATATGTATAACCACATGTAACTTGTATAAATATATAAATCTACATGCATTGTGGGTGAATTTATACTGCATATGTAAAAAGAAAAATGATTAAATTTCATGAATATTTCATTTCTATAACTCGTTTGATAAACAAAATCAAATCTATTAATAATTTATTACAATATGCCCTAGTGTGTTTGCATTGAATTAAAATTTAAAAATATTTGATATGAACTTACTTTAATACCTAATTTCCTTCTTAGAAAGTGATTTTCTAATAAATTATTTTCTTATTTTCTCAAGTTTTATTTACTTTAAAAAATAATTTTTAAAAATATTTAATTTTATTACCAATAGCTAATATGTTTACATTTCTAAAAAATAATATTAAAATGGTTTTTTTTTCAAATTCTTATCATCACTAAATGCAAAAAATTAAACAATAGGTATAATATTTATTTGAAAAAACATATTTTACTTGGTTTGAATTTTTATTAAATTATCTTTCTTTTTTATAAAACAATAAAAACCTAAAGCTCTGATATCATATATTATATCTAATCAAAAATAAAAATATTGCAAATTATTAATTTATCACCTTGGGGTTGTCCTCGTTGAAGCAAAGCAACACTTTTCAGTGTCTAAAAATTTTTTAGAGATTAAAAGATTTACATATTAGTTCAAATAAATATTCTTAATCACTAACATATTTATGTGACACTTCTTTATTCAAGAATAAATAGTTGTAAATCTTTTAATTATTAACATATTAAAAAAAATCACATAAAAGCCTAGTAATTGGGCACTTAGCATAAGGAGAGCCCAATCACCAACACACTACACTTATTGAATAGAAATATTTAAAGATATATTACTATATATATATATATATGCTCTAAATATATATAAGGGTAACTATATATATTATATTAATTGGTGTAATATCATATAAATTAAAAATTTTATATTAATAAATATAAATAATTATTATCTATTATATTTTTAGATATACCAATATTATATGATAAGTTTGGAATAGTAATATTTCATTACTAAAAGAGTTTGGTAACCAATAAATATTACTATAAGTTTAATATTATATAAATTATATTTTATATCGTATAATATTATAATGTTATAAATAATGTGATATATATTTGAATATCCTAAGGAATAGTGACTATATGCTTCTAAATATATATTATGGTGACTATATAATAATATTTTAATAAATATTATTAAAATATATAACTAATAAAAGTTTAATATTATTAAGAATATATCAAATATCTATACATATAATATTTAGGTTTATGACTTAGTTATACTCAAATAATCATATATGCCATAAAAATATGTAATGACATATTTTATCGATAAAATATCACAAAATAAATTTAATTACGTCATTATTCTAATAATAAATATTGGTATAAAGTGTCCTATAATTGATAAAAGTACATACTATACCTCATATAGACTAATTCATTTATTAAATAGTATATCGTATATCCAATTAAAATATATTAGTCAAGTCCCTAAATATTCTAACATTATAGCTCATTTTAGTGGTTTAATTGTAAAATAACTCCTAATATAATGGTTAACCTCATGATTAAAATTTAATTAATATTTTTAAAATCAATATTTAATTTATAAGAATTTTAATTCTTATACCACTTAAAGATTGAGCTATAAATAACTTCATCAACATAAAATACACTCAAATAATAATATATATAGAGATTTTTGTGCTAGTGTTGAATATAGAAATATTACTTTTTTTAGCTCCCTCAATATAACTTGAATTATAACTTACCATACATGATAATCCTTATATATTGAACAAATTGATTGAGGCTGCTTATATGTTGCATGTCCTTATCATTAATATAAACTAAACAAAAGATAAAAAACATAAATTTATAAACTTTTAACAAATGTTAAGTAATAAACTTTAATATCACTCATTAATCCGATGCATAAATATATATAATACAAAATCTGGAGAAAAAAAATGTAAGTTGATATTTTCATAAACGTGTCTGCTAGCTTTCTAAATATCTTTCATAAACCATTAATTAATTTGAGCCAAAAAACATAAAATTATAAACTTTTAACAAATGTTAAGTAATAAACTTTAAGATCACTCATTAATCCGATGCATAAATATATATAATACAAAATCTGGAGAAAAAAAATGTAAGCTGATATTTTCATATACGTGTCTGCTAGCTTTCTAAATACCTTTCATAAACCATTAATTAATTTGAACCAAAATTAAATTATGACCATGAGTCAGTTCGAATAAGAATACGTGTGTTAGGTTTGAAATTGAGTCGGTTTGAACCATTGCTAAATTATGACTTTGAGCTAGTTTGAATTAGAACAAAATCATGAACCTGTACTCTAAATTTTTAAATAATTTAAAGCTGAACCTAATCATGACCAAGATCTAATTTGAACTATAACCAAATTATGAATTTGTGCAAGGTAAAAAATTTTATCATCTAGTGGACAAACCTAAAGAGAACCATAACTCTTGCTCTAAGTCTGCTGGGAAATATTTCAGGCAAGAGGAGGCCTGGAACATGACCAGATCTCATAGCAAATGTGAACACAAACACTAGCATTACACCAACAAATAGTTTAATGGCTGTGGAGTCAGACATGTAGGAACCGATACTGCAACTTGTAGGAACATGAATACCTCTGTAGCAAAGAAGCTCAATAAGAGAGATACTCATTTCTTCCTACTTTATCCATCATTACCATGATAGTCACATATCCAAATAAGCAGATATGGCTGACCAAATAAAAATAATTGTGGTATGATGTTTGCATAATAGCTCTGAGAAGATAACATAATTGTCATCATCTCATTTATCAATTATTGATGCTGCTTGCATTGCAAACTTTAAATGAGAGATCCTAACAACTTCTTTAAGTCTGCCTTAGCCCCATAAGTCTGACCTTGTTTGTATGGTCAATGTGGGTTTTCTGCACAAGACACCATGGGAAAAATAAGTATTTCAGTAGGAATAGTAGCCATGTAAAATCTGATATGTCACCAACCTGCAATTTCTGCGATGCAAATTCTGATGAACAAGACAAGTTGCAATCTGAACAAAGCTTCCATGTGTTCCCTGAACAAATACAAGATAAACTCCTGTCGCATAAAGAGATGTAATAGGGGTGCCAACGGACAACACTCATTCCAATGCTAACCAAAAACCTTCTTGCAAGTATAGCAACCACATTTTTGGTTCTTGCACTCATAGAAGCACCAATAACCATGGGAAAGATGGACAAAATAAAATGCCAAGCTGTGACTGAACTGTAATAATGATGAATAACAATATTCCCTACAACATTTCTGAAAGTAACATCTTTGTTAGTGCCAAATCTCGCACTTGCACATTAATTTCTCTCTGTGCATTGAACAAACTAGCAAACTTTTTGCATGATGGATGATAATAGCTTGAATATATATGTATTTTAATTATTAATCATTTTTGTTTATTTTCATTGCCTTATGTATTTTTTACATATATGGCACGTGGACGAGGTAGAGGCAGCACGTTGCAAGGTCGTATGAGTTATAGTATAGGCAGCATGACCTCAGGTATACTTGAAATTGATAGAGGGTCATGGGTGGACGAGACGCCATGGTAGATAGAGAAGGTTGTGAATGTCCCACAACAAAAACATCAGCTGACTGATCCACATAATAGTCCTTAGATTTTAATTAATGATCAAGAGATGGTTGGAGGGAGAGGATGGAGATTTTGGAGAGTCTACCTCAGAGCACCCTACAGATGAGATTCTTCCTATTGCTCAGCTTGATCTGACAATTGATAATCCATAAGATATTAAACTTAATAAATTATTTATCAATTTAATAATTTATTTCTTACTTGCAAATAAATTTTGTGTTATAGGACAAAGTTAGAGCTATCTGGTTCCATTTCTAGGATTCTGAGGACAATTTTTAGGAAGTCCTTTATATTTAATGGACATAATTGGAAGTCACACATACATAGAGACCAATTGATGATTTGGAGAGAATTTAAGGTAAATATTACAACCTAAAAATTATTACATCTTTTATTTATTTTTTTGTTCACTGATTAATTAAAAATTGTTTATTTATAATTGTAGAAAGATTACAGGTGGACCCATCCAAAGGAGGTGGTCAAAAGTGTGCTCTACAAACATGGTGCCAGTCGGTATAAAGACATTGTGTACGATATCAAAGATAAATGGTTGAAGAAGAAAGAAAAAGATTCGAGTGTCCCGGATCATGTTTTCAAGGAGTGACGGAACAGATGGAAAGATCCGGATTATATGAAGTGGTATGATAAATAAAGCGGCAATCATTGCTCAGAGTGGGCTGGGAAGGGTAGTGGCATGTCTACCCACACTTGTGGATCTTGCTCTATGCGCGAGCACGAATGAGCATTGGTATTATTTCTAATTTATACTTTTTATGTTTATTACTTTGTGAAATATGTTCAATTATGCCTAAATTTAATTTCTCAAAATTTTTTTTTCAATAGAATTAACATATATATTGTGTGTACACAAGGAGGGTAAGAAGCCCAGTGCTCCTCGCTTATTCAGATACACAGATACGAAGGCTCATGATGATAAGACTTTTATTGATCAGAGATCTCGTGCAGCAGATGTAAGTTTAAATAAAAAAATTAATTTTTTTTTGTTTGAATATAAATTGAAATACTTTTCGTACATTTTTATTAGGTAAGATATGAGGAAATGTTAGCTACTGAAACTCAAGCGTATTCCCAGTCTACATCAGGTTCATGTGATGGTACAACAAGAAGTTCTCATTCATCAGTTTCATTAGTTGATACGAATCAGATTTGGTATACGACTATTGATGGCAAGGAGAAGATGCATGTTTATGGTGTCAATTCGTCGACATCATCATTCTACTCGCATAAACGACCAGACTATGAAGCTAAATTTTCATGACTAGTTTCAAATTTGTTCTCGAAGATGAAGGAATTTCAAGATGCGATATAAAATTTGATACAGTTTCAATTGGCCGATACCGAGTGATGCATGATCGACTATGGGGATGATAGGGATGAGTTGTGTATGCATTTTGACTGGCTTACAAAGAAGTTTCGAGAAGGAGGACTACAGCTCAACCCTGATGATATATCTCGGATTGTTCGGCGTAATGCTCCAGCTACAGCATCTACTCCATCACCTACAGCAGCACATGCAGCAACCACATCAGGACTAGCAGCAGCAGACAACTCTACCCCAATACCTGATATCTCACCGTGTGGACCAGAAATATCACAACTTAACGATTATGAAACTAGGTTGGATGATTGAGTGTATTACACACATTTTTTTTCAAAACCTTAAACTATGATTTTGGATTTAATTTCTTTATTTTCTCTTGATGTTTTTAATATATATATGCAGTATATATAGTTGTTTACTGGAGTTAATTGAATTTGTTGTTGTTGTGTTATCTGAATATGTTTATACAGCAAGTGCATCAAAACTAGATGGTAATTGAATGTTTTTTTTTTGGTTTTTTATGTGTTCTTGTTTTTGCAGAAACTACTGCAAAACTGTAAAAAAAAATTATGGTCGATGATTACCGACCGAATTGCGACCAAACCGACTAAAATTTTTTAATACAATGGTCGGTAAAAGGTCACCAAATGGTCGGTAATACTCAGGAGATCAATTACTGATCAATGATTTTAAAAGATTTTGGTCAGTTTTTGGTTGTAATTTTTTCGGTTATTACCGACCATTTTGTGACCATTTACCGACCTAAAATTTTTGGTCGAAAAATGGTTGGAATTTAGCCTGTAATTCTTTGTCGGTGAATAGTATGTAAGTGGTCATTAATTACCAATCATTTGGAGATCATGTATCGACCTAATTATTTTGGTCGGAAAATTGTCGGATTATAGTCGATAAATATTTGTTGGAAGAGGGTCATTAATCGGTCGGTAATATACCGACCGACTAATTTTTTGTCAGTAAAAAAATTAGCGACGAGCAAAATTACAACCAAATATTGTGGTCGGTAATTGGTCACTATTTTGTTTACAGACTAAACTAGACCAAATTACCGACCATATAATTGGTTAGTAATTAGGTGTTTTTTAGTAGTGTAATCTTTGGAGAATCCCATGTTCATAACGTGTATTTTTTTTCCTACTCTATCAAACAATGATCAACATCTTATTATATCATAAAGATGTTATGAGAATAAAAAATTTTACATAAATATTTCATAACTACAATCAAGAGTTGGTGAGATAACTAATGAACAAAGAATATGCTCCATTAGAGTTTATATAAAAGTTGTAATCATAACATCCATAACATCTAAATCTTAACTTTCCAATTAAGTGATTAATGTTTGTACACTCTTATTATATAAAAATAACAAACTAACCTATGTTTAATATATTTAAGTATCAACTTCTCATGTTTAAGGGAAACATCATCTCATAATAAATATACCTAAAGGATTATAACCTAATGATAAAAAAAAATTAAAAATATATACATATAATTGATGAAATATAATAGAATATTTTATCCATCACAATTAAATATTTATTTTTGTTTTTTACTACTTTATTATGAGATGGAGCATGTAAAAAAAAATATAATAAATCATTTAATGTGCAAAATAATAATTATTATATTGACTAAAAATATATTATCACTACTAATTATTTAATCTTATGATCAAATTATAAGTATAGCATTTTATGAAAATGTATAATATATAAAGATTTTTATTTAAACAAATATAATAAAATAAAATCAAAAAAAAATTATCAATAAAAAAATATCTAACTTATTCAATTCTATTAGGCCCTCATATATATATATCAAATAAGATAGATCCCTTCTAATCTTGAATCGATATATCAAGAAAAAAAAATGTAGATATTATCTTGACTGACATATTTAAGGATTAATACAAATAATTTTACTATGAATGCATGATTGAACGATCAATAAATACAAACATCTAAAAAAACATCACAATAAATAAAACACATCAAATTCATTCTTAAAAAATCATATTAGATATCAGTTAAATCTACAATCAAGTCATTTGAAATGAGAATATTAATTTTCTTCCATTAAGTTGCATCTCAAAATGACTTGGACGATCTCATTATTTTATACAATAATATCATTTGCATTAGTGATAAAAATAATAAAAATTGAATGAATACTTACAACATGATGATTCACTTCTAAATATACTTTCTTAGAGTTGAGCTTAAAAATATGCAATAAAAATAGTAGTACCAACAAACTATATTATAAGTTTATAATGTATCTAAAGAAGAATTTAAAGTAATTATTTTTGTAAATCATTACAACAATAAAAAGAGAATGAGAATTACTGTTAGGCATTGTTAACTAGTCTCCCACCCTCAAAACCCCATTCACAAAAACATAAGATAAATATATATTCATTAACTACAAGATTCAAATTTGAACAATTAACAAAAATATGACACACACACATCCTTTATAAGGTAACAATATGATAGAGAATATTTCTTCTGACATTTCCATTACAAGGTTAAATATCATATCTCCAAATCAATAAATAACACAAACACAATAATGTTTTTGCTAAAAATAATATTGAAAAAATCAATGGGACATTAGGTTGACCTTTAACAAACATGACTACAATTAGTTGGGGCAAACTAACCCAAAAATGTGTTATTTATTAGTTGTTTCTTTAAAAGACTAAACTAAAACACCTCTTTTGAATGCACATTTTTTTTAAACAAAAAATTAGTATGCATGCACCCGTTTTTATTCACTTGTGCTTCAAGATGATTACCAATCATGGAAAAAAAGAGAGAGAGTGAAACAAAACCTTGAAATAAAAGCATATATATTTGATAGATATTGCATGAATACGAATACTAATACCCAACTAATTCTTTGTTCATAGAATATTTACATAGATGGCATGCATAGAATGGGGGTGCAAGTAGTAGCAGCAGAACAAATCCTCACATACACCACCTTATCATGTCAGAAATTTTATCTATTGACTTTTTAATTTGTTTTTTATTTTTTTTATTATTCGGGACCACCCGACCTATAGGTTGCCCCAAACCATGCGGTGTGTGTGTGTTTACGTATATTCAAAAACATGACTGTATACTTTTATTTGGGATCACCTGGTGCTGTTGGAGTGCACAAGTGATGGTGCACCTTTGGCAATGCTAGCAATAGTAAACATCAGTGTTTTCTAGTAGTTTGCATCAGTCATGGTAGTGCTTCCATCTTTGGTAGTAAATACCAAAAATACAATGAGTATTTTTAATTTCTTTTACTATCGAGGCAACTGCATCGATGCCGGCATAGTTTTTTGAAAGAATATCTTCGGTCTTCTAGTGTCGAAAGAAGTATTATTTATTAACAACAAATCCTTGTTTAGACAAGGATTTCTAAGAACAGAGATGAATAGATGAAGAGAAGAAGAGAGAATCCGAGAGTGCCGAGTAGAGAGAAAACCAAACAATCTCAATAATAAAAATCTCCAAAACACTTAGGTAAAAAAAATTAGAGTTTATTATTGGCTCTGATAATTTATAAAAAAAAATAAAGAGAAATTACTTTACAACTATTTACACATGGCTTTAATAAATATTCAGTAAGGGTATAAAGGTAAATTCACAAGAGACCCAATCAACTATATCGAATAGCCTAATCAACAATCCTTCCATTTGATGTAGTTGTTAACAGTCCAAGCCTTTCCCATAAGTAAGCCAACTTTTCTCTTGACAGTGGCTTCGTAAATATATCATCAATTTGCTCTTCAGTCCTGCAAAAAACCAACTTAACTTCATTAATTTCAATAGTATCCTTGATGAAGTGGTATTTTAAGCCTATATGTTTAGTTCGACTATGCATAACCACATCACTTACAATGAATATAGTCGATTGATTATCACACTGAATTGTAGTTGGGCAGTTTAATGGTTTATCTAGTTCAGCCAAGAGCTTTCTTATTCATAAAGCTTGAGAAGGCGTTACTAAAGCTGAAACATATTCAATTTCAGTGGGAGACATGGTGACTGTGGATTATTTCTTGGACTACCAAGAAACAACCACAGTTCCCAGACTAAAAATGTATCCAGAGGTACTTTTATAATCCTCTAGACATCCTCCCTAGTCACTATCACAATAACTAGAAATTTCAATGTGACTAATCTTAGTGTATTTCAGGCCTAAGTCAATTGTTCCTTTGAGATATCTCAATATTCTTTTGGCTGCACTTTATTTTATGTGAGTTGATGTATGCATAAACCATGATAGTAAATGGACAGAGTATACTATATCGTGTCTTATTGCAGATGCATACTGTAAGCTTCCAATTAAGTTTCTGTATCTTTTTCCATTTACTAATCTTCCTTGGGCAGAAAGTAGTTTTTGATTTACTTCTAAGGGGGTAGAGACAGGCTTACAATCTCTCATTCCAAAATTCTTCAGTATTGACTTTATATATGTGGTTTGAGAGATGGACACACCACTTGTGTCTTGAGATATTTTAAGTCCTAAGAATTGTTTTAAGTTTCCTAGGTCTGACATTTCATACTTCGTCTCCATTTCTCTTCTAAAATTATTTATTAATTCAATTTTATTACTTGTGAAAATAATATCATCTACATATATGGAGACAATTAAAATTTCAGATTTATCTTTCTTAATGTAGAGTGTAGACTTACTCTTACTTCTTTTGAATCATTGATTCACTAATTATTTATTTTTTGATATCAAACATGATGAGATTGTTTCAACCCATATAAAGCCTTATTTAGTCTATGAACATAGTATTCCCTCTCTTTTTTTACAAACCCATGGGGTTGCTCTACATAGATTTCTTTCTTGAGTTTTCCATACAATATAGATGAATTTATATTGAGTTGGAATAAATTCCAAACCTTATGCCCAGCTAAGGCTATTAAAAGCCTTATTGTTTCCAACCTTACTACTAGAGCAAAGGTATCTTGGTAATCTATTCCAGGTTTTTGAGAGTGGCATTTAGCCACTAATCGAGCCTTATATACAGGCAGATTTGAGTCAGGTTTAGTCTTAATCCTAAAGATCCATTTTACCCTTAAACTGTGTTTATTTGGGGGCATGTCAACTAGAGTCTAAGTGTTATTCTTTTCAATGATAACCATTTCTATCTGCATTGCTTTTATCTAGAATTGATGTTTTACAGCCTCTTCATAGTTGAGTGACTCAACTGAGGCGTAGTTACATCTTTGGTATATGTCCGATAGGTCTTTATGTTTAACATGTGTATTTATTCTATTTGATTCAGACAACACAGACATAGATTCAGATTTAGAGACAAAATTAGAACTATATTCAGAAGTAGATTCAGACATACATTCAGTAGCATATTCTGAAGTAGATTTAGAAAAGGGATAGAAATCGTACCTTGGAGTGCATTTTTGTTTATTACTAGCTGTAGCATTTCCATTACAACCAATTTTATTTCCAGATTGGTTTTCATCAAGGTTTTCACCCCATTTGCTATTTTCATTAATTAATATATCTCTACTCACCAGAAAGGACTTAGTTTCTAGTGAATATAGTCTGTAACCCTTGGATTGCAGACTGTATCCTACTTATTTGTAGTTTAGACTCTTTGAGTCTAGCTTAGTTCTGTGTGCATTTGGTATATGAGAGTAGCAAACACTTTCGAATACCCTTAAGTGTTTAACATTGGATTTTCTGCCAGTCCAAGCTGGCACTGGAGTAAGATTGTCCAGTGCTTTAGTGGGGCACCTATTGAGTAGATACACTGATGTGTTCACTACTTCTACCCAATAGTTTTTTGGTGGATACTTTTCATTCAGAATTGACCTAGTAATCTCCATTACTGTCCTATTTTTTCTTTCCCCATCTCCATTCTGTTGTGATGAGTAGGCAGTGGTCAGTTGCGTATTTATCCCTTTTAATTTACCAAATTCAGTGAATTTTTAAAAATTCACCACTTCTATCTATTCTAAGTATTTTTACACTTTGACCAGATTATCTTTCGACAAGGGACAACAACTTCTTAAAGCAGTCAAGTGCCTCAGATTTGTGCTTCAAGAAGAAAACTCACATGTACCTTGTACAATCATCGACAAATAGTAGAAAATAACTTCGGTTACCTAATGACTAGATTGACATGGGTCTACAAATATCAGCATGCATCAGTTCTTGTGGTTTCGTGACTCTCTAGGTAGAGTGCTTAGGAAAACTTTTTCTAGTTTGTTTTCTCAATGAATATTTTTCACAGATAGAATTTGGGATGACAAGGTTTAAGGGCACTCCATTTACCAAATTTTTTGAAAAATATTTTTTAGACCTAAATAGTTTGTGCCCAAACCTCCTAATGCCAGAAAGAGGCTACGGACTCAACATTCATGGATAATGCATTGTCTGTTCTTTTAACAAATGTAAATGGAAAACTTCTTCCATTAGATATTTTTACTGTCCATGAGGGATGATCACTTTCATGATCAAATATTCCACATGCATTATTTTTAAATAGCAGTCTGTATCCTCTTTCAATTAATTGACCAATACTTAGTAAATTCTGGTCCAAGGCTAGAACAACAAGTATATCCTTTATAAATTAAATTATAGTACAAGTGGGTACTGCCACTAAGTCACAATTACCTAAGTTTGCTTGGATAATTACCACTAGAAGTAAATCTAAAAATATTTTCTTATTCCCCTACATGTGATTTAAGCAATCACTGTCCAAAAACCAAGTGTTGGGTGTAGATGGCTCACTTGTTTCATTTGCATAAAATAGATGCTCTGTAGATGCTACTTGCTCTACAAAGCCATCATTCTGTTTAGGATTGCTTTTACAATCCTTTGAATTATGCCCAAATTTTTTACAGTTTAGGCATTGGTTTTGTTTTCGAAACCAACACTTTGTTACAGTGTGGTTTGATCTCTTGTATTTCAGTTGAAATATATCAAATTATCATCTCTATAATCAAAATATTATTGACATATATTACTAAAATCACATGAAAATCTTCTAATCTTCATTAGAGAAAACATAAATAGTCTAAAATGCATCTCATAATACCAAATGTGAAAATCTACTAAACCATACCATATTAGATTATCTATCCATAGAGGATTATCTATAACCTACACACCATACCTATGTTCTTAGGAACAATGAATCATGGTGGGTGTTAAATAAACATTTATTTCTTGAGATTATAATGAAAAAATATTTTCCTTAAATCTAGCTAGTATATAGTCTACTTTTGAGATGCAATAAAAGAAAGTGACAATTTAATGGTAGTCATTTTGGTCACAAGGGAAAAGTATCCTAGAAGTCAACATAATAAGTCTGTATAAATCTCCTCAACACCAACCTTGCCTTGAGCTGATCAACATAACATGTCATCATGCAATATGACTAAGTATAATTGACAGATTGTAAATGCACATTGAGGGTGATGTTGAGTGCATATAGATATTTGATGAAAGAAGAACTAATGGAGATAAGTAAAGTATGATTTTATTTCATATGCTAATTTTTGTTACACACTCTCATCATTTCTATGATTGTTCTAAAGAGAGCAATATTGCTATTTTCCATTTTCATTGAGTATTACTTTGATGTGAGAAAGATTTTGTAGAAATTGATTCTCAGATTTCCCGAGTGTACATTTTTTGGTTAACTAATTCACCATTTCCTTATTACTTTGTGGTGATTAGTTGAGGGAGCTCCTATGGATAAATATGTGGATACAATATATCTGTTAGTGTCTTTCTTGAAATTGTTATGCATGAAGAGGGAAATAGAAGAAGATAAAAAAATAGAAAAAACTAATGCTTGAAGGGGAAGTATCAGTGGAAATTTGAGAAGAAGATGCATCCTTTATCATGAGTGACACAAGAGACAAAAAGAATGAAAAGAATATGAGAAGATAAACTAGTACGTTTTAAGTATACTTTAGTTGTACATGGTGATATATTTATAGATATCTTATGTAATTTGATAAATATGTAGTTGAATATAGATCAAGACAAGGAAGAGTTGAAAAGAGAAATCAATTTACTACACATAGGAGTAGCAGAAGAGGTTGTCAAGTTTGAAGATTGAATCTACAAACCTAACTACATCTCACGGCTAGTTTCTCAAAATATTTTGGAATAAGATTTCAAGTAGATTAAATGTGATTACACTTAGTTTATCTAACATAATATATCATCATGCAAGATGACTAGGTATCTCAAAAAGAGTACCTAGGGTCATATAGTTTTTGAGCAACAATAAAAAATGAGATATATAGAATCAAAATAAGAGTAAAAAAGTATTCAAGACAACAAGTACTTTATAGAACATGTCTTTGATTTCTTTCATAATATAATTGTAAAGTCCAAGACACTCTTTAAATTAGATTAGCTAATGTGATACAAAAGTCGTCTATGGAAAACTACAAGAGTATCTCTCAAGTATATACCTTTAGGTTGTGATTATCAAGTTTTCTAACATTTACCTCCATCTACTAGAGAAACTCACATCATTTATTTAGTGGGGTACTCACATTAGGCAACTTTCTTTAGTACAACTTCTTATGAATGGTGTGCTACTCTCCTCAAAGCTAGTTATGTTAGTTTCATGAGATATAAGCATAAGTGCAAGATCAATGATTATCCCTCCATGAGGAGCAACAATTATACATGAGAATGAGTCTACCACTATAATGAGTTAATGTGTTCTTTTGGATCAAGTCCATAAAGAAGGATTGATCATCAAAGAATATCATATTGGTACTCATAATGATACTCATGATCTTTAGTTAATAATACATAATTCTAAGTATTAGAGTATCCAAGAAAAACATTATTGATAGTGTGCACAACTATTTCTCTCTGCCTGGAGAAAGATCTTAAACAAAAAAAATATAACAAAAAATTTTGGTGTAAGGTGAAAGAATCACTCTCATAGGAATATGAGTTAGTATGAGATATGACTTGAAAGAATAGAAGGTGACATATAGTTGATTAGAAAGTTAATATTTAATACCACTTCTCCCCAAAGGTATTTAAGTACTCTTACTAAGTAGGAGAGTCTAAGGTATCTTAATTAGATAGTAGTTCTTTCTCTTATCAATCTCATTTTGTAAAGGGGTATCAACACTTAATGTTATTTGAACTATCTCATATTCCTCAAAGTAACATTTTTGATCATCCTATAAGATTTAAAAATGACTTAGTGAATCATATAAGATATACAAGATGAGAGTATATCCTAATAATCAATAGATATCACTCATCAAATGCTTGGTTGTGAAATTTTTAGCTTATCCAACAAAATATATACTAGATGAGAGTATATCACTAGTAGATTAATAGTTGACAAAGATTTAGAATGATTCTTATGGATGAAGAAAAATGAGTACAATCCATCTTGTTTAATCTTGAGAAAATTCCTATGTATGATATATCCATCTTGCATATAAACGTATGAGGAAGAGAATGTAATGTCATAATTAGTGATGATAAATAAGTCATGTCAAGCTGACATAATCTACTTTTTTTTGGCCAAGGCACCCACAATGTTGGAAAAACATACCTAATAAACTGAGCAGCCTGAAATGGCCTACTAGTCTTATGAGAACTAGGTTGTGTTGGGACCAATTTAAGTCATATTGGAAAATACGAGAATAAAACCTAGAAAAATTAGAATAAATATAGAGGTAAGATGGAACTATACCTATTTAAGGTTAAGAGAAATAAGATATAAAAATATTATTTTAGTATTTAATATTACATAAAAAAAGAGATTTTACTAAATAATATTCATTGGTTTATTATCCTGTATCTCATTTAATTGTATCCCAATATATATTTTTTTATCCCACCCCCTCCCCACCCCTCAAACCCATACCATGTGTAGGTTTGAGGGGTGGGCCTTGAGGCTTTAAGGTCAAAGCATGTAAAACCCTGATCCTAGCATTATGAATAGAGTGACTGATGAAGATATCATGGGGTACATATCAGACATCCCAAGGGATCAAAGATATGTCCCCATGGTTAGGTTAGGTGGCTTGCTTTTTTACCAATCAAACTATCATATTATTGTTCCTAATTAAAATTTTTTACTTTAATATTTTTGACATATAGGAAAGATTCATTTAGGAAAATAATAGAAAAAATGAGATAAATTTAATAAATATTAGAATTATCATAACATATATATATATATATATATATATATATATAATGTTGCCATTGTTTTAGATCCTAAGTTAGTTTAACTAATATATATAATAGTCTTAATCACAATGTTGAATATATGAATATAAATTTTGCAAACACATAATTATTTTTACATAATGTGAAAGTCAAATTATTTGAATATATAGTATTTAAGAAATAATATTTGGGCAATAACTACTTAATCTGGTAACTAAAGATGCTTTAGATGTCAACAAAAGGAAAAAAAATACTTGTAGATATTTTTGATGCACCTTCAAGGACTAACTACTTCTTTCATAATGTCCAGTTTTAGTACCATTATAACTTAGCAAGAAACATTATCCCAAGGGAGTAAGAGTATAACACTCAAAACTAATGCAATATTTATAAATTGAATTTTTATTGATAGGTTTTACTAGTAGTGATAATTTCAAGATCATAGAGTGATGGAGATCACTACCAAAAATTTTCTAGTGTTTTTCAAATTAGCATGAGATCTCTTAATAGATTTATCTTTGAAGAATTTATCTAGTATTTAGTTTTACTAATAAAATAATTTGATGATTAGGAACAAAACTAACATTAGAAATGATTGAGGTGATTACATTCATAAAACACTAGGAACAAACTAAAAAAAAAATTAATAAATCATGAAAGATGAATAACTTCTTCTACATTTTTAAAAATTAGTGGATGACGATGTTGTAGAATTATATCATTGTTTTTATATTATATTCTATTTGATTTTGAAATTGTAGTTTTTAAATTATAATATGAAATCACATTATTTTTTCCTCAAAATTTTCTCTCACAATTTGAATTTTTTAGGAAATAAAAAATTTTACAATAGCAAAGTACACTTTATAGTCTATCTCTACACAATGCATTATATAGCCTCTGTCCATCATAGTATGCACTATACATAGACCCTAGGTTGGGTATAGGTGGCTCTAATAGAGACGTGCAAATTCATGTTCCAAACCTAGAGACTCGATTCTAGGTATGAGTGCATGTGCACCCTAGACACATTTTGTCCAATCAGCCCAGCTCACCCAAAGTTCCATCCCTATGATAAGACTTATTAGAGGGCGATAAGAGTCATCAACATTTCATGATCCATCTAGTAATCTCAAATTTAGTTAACATTTGATGTTATGATGTCTCTATTAGAGGATATACAAGTTCTTCTTAACCATGAACAAGGACCAATCTTGTAGAAATTTACTTTAGCTATAACATTAAAAATGGGCCATAAGACTTTGGAATTTATATTCATTAGCATTATTTTCATGTTTGTTACATTTCAACTTCAACTTAGAAATTAGTGTAGTTCTTTATCAAACATATTTGGTGGAGACCAACCAAACTATAATGAATTTCATACATTTTTATCTTGTATTCAAAAAAACTAATCTATATTTACTTTCTATTGAAAGCAATTATTTCCTCCTCCTCATACAAGCTCCCTTTTGATTAAATTACACTTCAAGATTTAAAGATGAAAATATTTTTTTCTTTCAGAATACTATTTTAATATCAGATTGAATGGTGACTCGCAAGATGATATATTCCTAGAAGTGAGATGAAGCGTATCAATTTAGGATCGATCTAGAACCTACACAATTTCCGTAGGTAATTTTTAATGTTAAAAAATGAAAATTATTTTGCTTTGGAAGAGTTCAGAAAGATCTCAAACATTCAATTTGATGCTGTGGAAATTAAATTCTTGTCATTTAATTCAAGTAAGCTTTACAAACAAGAATAATCACAATTTCAAATTCAATTCTAGTACAAATTATAAATTCAAAATCATTTAATTAGAAGAAATCTTGAAATAATAAATATTTATAGATATAAAACAAGTAAACATTGATATACATGGATTTGAACACTCAAATACATGTTACATTTTGGTCAAAATAGGTAGTACCACAATTAACAACTAATTCAAAAAGAAAGAAGCAAGTGCAAAATTTTTACATGGAAAATATACGAGGACAAAAAAATTATACTTTGATTAATAAACCATCCAATATCTACCAAGAAAATAAATTAAGGAGTATTCAATCTCCAGTGGATTATCTAAAAATTATATTTATCTTCAAAATCTCATCTTCAACAAATGTCATATGTTTATAGTCTTTTCAAATCTCGATGAACCTAACTCCTTGAAGATTGAATGAAGAGGAATGTGAATTACTCACCACATGCATGACAATTTCTATAGCAACAAGGGATCAACACTTTTTTAAAAACAATATCATTAGATCATAATATATATTTCTCCTTATTTTTTGAATGATCATAATTGAAAATAACTTTATCACTTTAGTCATTAATATTAATCATTGATTGTCTAGAATTCTCTTTTCCATGTTGAATACCACCTCTGAAGTAATAGTAGATACATATATAACTAGCATGTATCCTACTAGTTGTGCAGAATCAAAAATCTAGATGGTGGCAACTTCTATTATTCCATGATATATCATTGTTTATTTAGAGCTTCAAGATCAACTTAACTTTAATATTCAAGTACAATCCATTAAAATAAAAAAAAACATGTTGACTCAGTGTAACTATTCTAAAATCAATAATTAAACTTGAATAAAAAAACTTGAATTATTCAATTTTAGATTGTTGTGAAATATTTTTTACTTTTTTATTTTATTCTTATATTTTAAATGTGAATAAAACTTTTTAATGCATGCCAAATTTCTTTTAATATATGTTCAAGGCTTTCTAATTTAATTTTTGAATCTAAAATAAATTCAAATCAATAAAGTATCGTAAGTTCAACTCATTATTTTAAAACTAAGATAAAATGTACTACAGTTTGGTGTAGATAACACAATACTAAGGAATTGGTTGAATAATATATAGAGATAAAATAAGCATGTTATGTGAAAAACTTATATGAATTTAAAACATTTGAAAGCTTTCCATCAAGCAATATCATTATGTTTTTGAAACCCCATTTTTTATTATATAAAGTGTATTTTAAATGACAAAATATTTTTTAGCATTGTGTATATAGAATCCCACCTAATTTCCTTTTCAAGTATAAATTTCCTAGATTTCAAAATTTTTATTTTGTAATATTTCATAAACCTAAGATGTTTGGTATAATAGTTAATCCAATACATCAAATTCCTAGTATTTGTTAGTAAATCACTACCTATTTTTATACCTAGTTTTACCATTAAATTTATTGTATGACATGCAGATCATTGATATAAGAAGATATTAACATTATATGAACCCAACATAATTTTTTAGAAACACATTCAAAGCCTTCGTGTTTGATATAACATTATCGAGTTTGATTGATATAATATCAACTTGAACTCATGTAAGAACCAACAATATGCTCAAAAATATCTTCTTATGTTAAAAAACAATTCACTAAAAGTCAATCATTTTTTTTAAAATTGAATATTTCTTGTCTAGGTAATGTGCTATCACATTTAAGTATTCTTTTTATGTCTTAGCTTTTGTATAACAAATGTTATGGGAAAACAAAAATGTAAACTATTTTTTATTGAATTGACAGGCATCATTTTATAAAATTTTATTGAAATGCTTATAATTATTTCTTTTCTGCACTCCTTTTTATATTTACAATGATATGATTACCCAACATAATCCTTATGAATAGGTAACACTCCAAAACTTATCAGTAAATTAATTTCTATGTTACTCAATAAAAAATTTGCTAACATGTATTTAAACTTGATAATTCTAAGTCAATAATTGTTAACTCTCTTTTTCAATACTTGAGATCTATTAAAAAATGATGCTTGACATCTTAGTTTTTTATGTTAACAATTGTGGGCTGACACCTAAAATGTTTGTGAAATTTAGGTGCATCTTTTTATTTATAAAAGGATATAAAAGGACCCCCACCCCCTAGTTGTGAAGTACCCGAGCATCATCCCAAGAGTTGAACATATCCTCTTCTCTTTTTTTTTTGTAGTGTAATTGGAGTATCTTTTAAAATCTCCAAGTTTGTATATTTTTCATCCTTAATCATGTATAACTGACAATAGATGAATGTTTGATCTTTCACATCAAAAAGTTTCTCTTGAGTAGTCATTTGTTGGATATGATAGTTAATTAACATCAATGTGACTAGGGATTGGGATAAAAAATTATGTTAATTTTCTCTGCAAGGAATCATCATAAATGATTCAGAGAAAGACATATTCAAGTGATAGCGATGACTATAGACAAACCTTTATCAATCTCTCTCATAAAAGATGAATGACATATTCAATTGATTCAATATACAAATTAGATTTTCAAAAGATATAGATAGACGATAATTTATATCATATAAACCTTTATCAATCTCTCTCATAAAAGAAGATGGTAGGTATGAATGATGAAGACTAGGCTCTTCTTGATAGACACACCCTTAGAGTTATCTGATTGATATTATTTTGCAACATTGCTTTCAACATAGTAAAAATCAACAATAGGATTTATGATGGTTCTCTCTAGTATATACGAGAATTCATTATTCTCTAACAAAGTTTACTTGAAATGGCAATTATTTGAATTATGGATAACAGAAGGCACATCAATAGCTCATCTTAATGAACTAAATATAATCACAACTCAATTGAGTTTAGTTGAAATTGAATTTGATAAAGAAGAATGAGCATTAATAATTTTATCTTCTTTACTAGAAAATCAGAATGCTACTTTCACAATTGTGAATAGCATATCAAGAAGAAATAAATTAAAATTCAATGATATTTATAAATTGGTTCTTAGTGAAAAATTTTGATAGAGAAGGTCAGGTGAATTATCAACCTCTTCAATTTTACACATGGAGTCAGGATAAAGATATGTAACTAGAGAAAATGGATGTGACAGATGAAAAAGAATGTACATGCATTTTAGAAATGGGGACCCCCTTCAGCTGGGAAATATAAACTCGACAAAAATGGGAGTTTCAAGGATGAAAAAGATAAGTGCATAAGGGAAATTTCAAGATGAAAAAAAATGGAAGGGTTGTTTTTGTGTTTCCAACCCCTACTACAACCTCCATAAGGAACTTCAAGATGAAAAAAATGCAAGGGTTGTTTTTGTGTTTTCTACCCCTACTACAACCTCCTCCCCATCACATGCAAAAATAAACACACTCATTAATGAAAAAGAAGAATATGACGTGCATATTCAAAAAGAATTTGTATGGTTTTAAACAAGTCTCAAAATAGATATAGATTTAAATATATAATTTCACTATTTTATAATAATGATATGTTTGTAAGAGGTACAAATGTGAATGATATCATAAGGTTGAAGTATCAATTTTCAAAGAAGTTTGGCATGATAGATTTAGGTCTAGTAAAGAAGATTCTTGTAATGCAAATCACAAAAGATAACACTGAGGGATTTTATAGTTATCTCAAGTAGAATACATTAACCATGTTTTGCATAGACTCAATATGGGCAATACAAAGTCAATCAGTAAACCCTTGGAAAGTTACTTTCACTTATCCAAGAACGAATCTCCTTTGATAGAGGAAGAATGAAATTACATGGCTATGGTTCCTTTAGCTTCAGTCATTGGGAGTTTGGTGCATGTGATGGTTTGTATGAGACTAACATTCGTCATGCAATGAGATATATTAGCAAGTTTGTGTCAAATCTAGGGAAAGCACAATCATAAGCAGTAAAGTAGATATTAAGGTATCTACTAGGCACCAAAAAGAAATATTTATACTTCGCAAAGGTTTGAGTTAAAAGTATAAGACAATGTAGATGTAAGCCATGGAGGTGAAGTTGATCATTGAAAAATCAACACCAACTATATATTCATCATTGGAACTAGTACAATTAGGTGGATATTACATTTATAGAAACATATCCATTTATCCACTATAGAGGTTGAGTATGTAGCATTGATTGAATCAAAAAATAAATAATACGGCTTCAATGTTTGTTAATAAAAATTTAATTCAAACAGGAGAAGAATGGTTAGAGCAGTGATAATCATGATTCAATTTATTTGGTGAAGAGTTCAACATTTTATTTTAAAATCAAACATATTTGTCTTCCTTATTACTTAAACAAATCTTTATTGAAAGATTAGGTGTTAATTCTGGAAAAAAATTCCAAGAAAGCAAGATGAATTTTTTGGATTGGCCAAGGGAACCAATTACTAGATAATTGTCTAAATTTAAAGCGCTATTGATCACTAGGCTATCAACACATTCTAAAAAAAAAAGGTCTAGCATCATTGGATAGTTTTTTTTTTTGTGCATTTTAGTTAGAAAACAAGGTTAGGACTTGGGTCAGGCCATTTGTATTTTTTCCAGAACATTAGTTACTTGGCTTGGTGGGGTAACTTTTGTTTCAGCTTACCAAGCTAAGTCAAGTTTGCTTAGTTTGTTTTCATCACCAAGCTTGACTATATTTTCACAAATTTATTAAGTTAAGTTCTTCCTAATCCTTTTATTTCCTTGATCATTCTAAAATGATCAAGTTTTGAGCTGAGTAATTTCTAGCCCAATTTGTCATCTCTACTCTACATTCTAGAATAATACAAAAATAGATAAAAAAATGCATATAATTTAAGTTGGATCGAACTAGAAATATTTCAAAAATACTTCAAAAATTCTTTTAAATAAAAAAAAAGATCAATAATGTTGTATCGCACCCACAAAAATATTTATAAATCCAAAATTTTATAACTTCAGAAAAAATATACAAAAACATAAAATATTTATATTTTGGCACATCAGCTTTGAAATTTATCTCTTATACCAAAAATAATGGTTTTCAAATTTGAAACCATTATTTTGAATTTGAAAACTACTTTTCAATTGGAAAAGTAATTTCCTAAAAACTAGAACTATATTTCATTTTTTTAAAATAAAAACTTACACACACACACACACACACACTTATATATAAACTTATAAATAAATACATATATACTTATATATAAACCTATATATTATTTTTTGATTTTAAAAAAATGAAAAGTAGTTTTTATTTTTTGGGAAATTGATTTTCCATTTGAAAATGGTTTTTGATTTCAAAGCAACATTCAAAAACCATTATTTTTGATTTAAAATAAAAGTTAAAATCGATGATATGTAAGCATGAGTCAAAATTATGATTTTACTTTTGAGTGCACCGAAATATAAATATTTTATGTCTTAATCTATTTTTTATTAAATATTAAAAATTTGATTTTTTTTTTTTTTGTTAATATTTTTTGATAGTTATACCAAAACATAATTTACCCAAAAAAAGTAACAATAACCAGGATTGAATTGTTTTTATTCTTGTTCAATCTATGCATATATCTATGCTCTTGTATATTGTTTCAACATTGAATTTCATTGGGCAATATCAATACCATACTTTTTAAAAATTTTAAAAACATGTCCATGATCCAAATACCAAAAAGATTGCTCAATAGCGGCGGTATATCCTCTCATTTGAAACTTTCGGACATAAATACCTTTAGGCTTGTCACATTGGAATGTCACAGCAGCATGCCACACACACACACACACACACATGAATATAGACACATATATGAAAATATACATATGCAAATATACATGCTTATATGCAAATATATATATGCATATATACAGCATTTCTGATGTGACATGCTTATCTCACATCCCCTAATAGATTTATGTCATAAAATTTCGAATGAGAGGAGATGTCGTCTTTGAGTAGATCAGTCTTTTTTTTTAAAGTGTTGCAAACGTAGATCCAAAATGTGGGATAAATTCTCACATTCTAATTAAAAATAAAAAAATAAAATAAATATTTGTGAAAACTACCTTTGTTTGTGCGCGTTTTGGTTGCTACCTTTGTTTGTGTATGTTATAATTATTACTTTTGCTTGTATTTGTTATGGTTGCTGCCCTTTCAGGAGCATGTTTTGGGTTTTCTCTATTTTGGTGTGTATTTTTATGGTATGAATTTCTCTCTATTTTTTTATGTATTTTGATGAATTAGTGTCTATTATTACATGTAATAAATTAATATATGCTGATATAAAATATATGTAATAAATTGATATAGTTTTTAATAGATATTATTACATGTATTGATATAGTTTATAACATATATAATATGCATTAACATATAACAATATATATATATATATATATATATATATATATATATATATATATATATATATATATATATATATATATATATATATAGCATATAAATAATGATATCCATTTAGTTTATAATAGATATTGTTTTTAAAGATATTGCTACATGTATAGATATAGTTTTTAGTATATATTATATATATAAACAAACATATGAATAATATGATCAATATATTTATGTATATAGATATTGACACATATATAGATACCATTACCTATGTGAAAATGGTTAATCTATATATATGTATCTATTATTATTAATATATACATATATATATTATGTAAAATAAAAGTATTAATATATTTCAAATACTGTTAGTGTTATTTTTCAAAAATTTTAATTTTTTTAAAATAAAAGTATTATAGAGTTTCACATAAAATAGGACTAAAATATAAATATTTTATACTTTGGTACACTTTCTATAAAAAATTTAAAAATAAGAACCAAAACATAAATATTTAACATTTAATCTTAATAGACATTGACATAAAAATTGCCAAACCATTATAAAAAAAAGTGTAGAATTTTTTATTCACATTTCTACATGAATGTTGGGGTCCAATTTGCCAACACTGTTTTGTTCATGTAATTGATGTCTTCCAATCACCAACTATTTGAAGGCTAATAAAAAATCAGAACCAAACATTACCTGGCTCCACCTCTTTCGACTCTTTTTTTTTTTTTTGAGGGAATTATGTTTTGGGGTGCTACACCATAAATATATAATAATTTGAAATGAATATTTTAAAGTTTAAAAGAATTGAAATTTGAGATACTCTATTATGTTTATACTAAAATATCTTTCATTAAATCACTAAAATCTTCCCCCTCTTTCATCGGCCCTAGCCTTGCCCTCTTCCATCGGCCCCCCTCACCAGCTCATCCTCTCCCATCGGCCCCTCTCACCTGCTCGCCCTCTCGAAGGACGAGTCTTCGAGCTCCATTGAGCTCGATGACGAGTTCCTAGAGCTCAAAGACGAGCCCTTCGAGCTCCAGGAGCTCGACGAGTGAATCTTCGAGCTCCATCGAGCTAGACTACGAGTTCCTAAAGCTCGAAGACGAGCCCTTTGAGCTCGTCTTTGAGCTAGATGGAGCTCGACGAAGAGCTCCCGTAGCTCGTCGACAAGCTCAAGGAGCTTGACGGGGAAGACTTTGAGCTCCTTGAGGTCTTCGTCGAGCTCCATCGAGCTCGAAGACGAGCTCCATCGAGCTCGAAGACGAGCTCCATCGAGCTCGAAGACGAGCTCCATCGAGCTCGAAGACGAGCTCCATCGAGCTCGAAGACGAGCTCCATCGAGCTCGAAGACGAGCTCCATCGAGCTCGAAGACGAGCTCCATCGAGCTCGAAGACGAGCTCCAGGAGATGGGAGTAGGCCGAGGGCAAGGCGAGGACCGATGGGAAAGGGCAGAAGACGTGACGAGGACAGATGTTAGAGGGCGAGATGAGGGCCGATAGAATAGTGGAAAGGTTTTATTTAAAATTAATTAGTGTGACTAAATACTAGTTTAGAGATTTAATGAGGACATTTTAATAAAAACATAATAGGAGTATCCCAAATTTTAAATTTTTGTTTTGATTTTGATGATTTTTTTTAAATTTTAAAATATTAGTTTCAAATTATTAAATATTTATGGTAAAACATCCCAAAACATAATTTTTTCCTTTTTTTTTGTAAACCAAGAGATTTAGGGCCCACTTAATTGGATCCCTACATACCCTTGGCCCCGGAGAACCGAGCATGTGAGAAATATCCCCAGTACCCCCACTAATAAATATTTGGAAACCAATAATACTTAAACTCAAGACCTCCTAGACATTGACAAGAGTACCAACCAGCTAACCGAGGAGGGGCTCATTCAACCTCTTATTACTAGGCTAACTTGGGGACTGATAAATATCACATATTGTTGAAATTAGTGAATATCAGAAGCGTAAAATATAAAAGACGATCCACACACGCACCGCATTGTTACTATGAAACTTTGACGTCCTAGCAACCTAATTCTAGTATGAGAAGATTCGGCCATTGTTTCAATTACCTCTCTCTCTCTCATCTCTGTCACTCTCATCTCTCTCTCTCAAATCTCTCTCTCTCTCTCAAATCTCTCTCTCTCTCTCTCAAATCTCTCTCTCTCTCTCTCAAATCTCTCTCTCTCTGACTCTCTCTCACACACACACACTCTCTCACTCTCTCTGACTCTCTCTCTCTCTCTGACACACTCTCTCAGATTCATTCACTCTCTCTCTCATCTCACAGCCCATATCTGTAGGTGAGAAAGAAACTGGAGAGGTGGCTTAGCATGCAAAGCAAGCGAAGAAGCAAGATAAGTGTCAAAGAAAGAAATTCCTCGTAGACGTAAGTTTTCGCCAAACGCACACACCGTGCTTTATAAGAATATTTTATCTTTCCTACTCGCTTCTTTCTTCATTGATTGTCTGCTCTGGTTTTAAGTTTGCTTCTTTTTTACAAATCAAAATAGTGGAATGAGCAACGAAGCTAAATCGGAGTCGGAGAGATGAAATGCCACATTAGCCCCACCATGGATGCAAGATTGATCCGGTCCGAGACAGAAAGCAATCGCAACTTGACTTGCTCTTCTTGTGGCGAAACCATGGAATTGCATGACCAGGTATGTGATCTTCTTGTGGCCAAACTATTGTGCTAAAGCAATTACTCGCGAAACTAGCTTCATGCCTAACCGTACACACCGTCCCCCATTACTATGACGCTTATTGGCGCAAATGATCATCGATTGCCCCAAATGGATGATTATAACTACGAAGCTCGCTGTGAAATTGCTAATCTTGATTACGTGCATGTTAAGCACATGAATGAATCCATATTTTCTTTCCTCGATCAATTAAAACAATGGTATCAGTGTTCTTATATGCACATACACACACATACAGATGCACAATTGTATGTGTATGCCTAAATGTAATGAAGTGTACATGATACTTGGAAACTGAAGGATAGAATTCACGATTTACCGGGACTACCTGCGGGAGTTAGATTTGACCCGACAGACCAGGAAATACTGGAACATTTGGAGGCAAAGACGTCGTCGAGGGTGCATGAACTTCATCCCCTAATAGACCAATTTATCCCCACAATTGCAGGCGAAGATGGAATTTGTTATACTCATCCGGAGAAACTACCAGGTACTTAAAATCATGGGGTTTTCCCACAAGTGTAGCGCAAATGTCTTGCCAGGAAGTTACAATGATAACTAGCGTGCTATTACCGCATACGTATAAAGAAATATTTTCTATGTTTTTATGACAATGAAGGAGTAAGTAACGATGGTCAGATCCGTCATTACTTCCACCGACCATCCAAGGCATACACAACTGGAACGAGAAAGCGAAGAAAAGTTCAGAGCGACGAGGAAGGGAACGAGACGAGGTGGCACAAAACCGGCAAGACGAGGCCTGTTCTCGTGAGTGGCATCGCAAAAGGATTCAAAAAGATTCTGGTGCTCTACACCAACTATGGCCGGCAGAAGAAACCCGAGAAGACAAACTGGGTGATGCACCAGTATCATTTGGGAAGCAGCGAGGAAGAGAAAGATGGAGAGCTGGTGATTTCCAAAGTTTTCTACCAAACGCAGCCTCGACAGTGCACTTCTGCAGGCAAGGATTTGGCCGATGAAGAATCCAAAAATCGAAACCAAAATGATTGCCATCACTCGTCCCTTATGGCATATGATCATGACGGGGTTGGAATTGGAAATACGGAAAGGCAACCACATTTGATACCCAGTTTGGTTCTCCAAAGCGACGGCCCATCCTTCTTTTCGTTTGCTGCGGATGCAAGAGAGGTTGACCTTTATATTCACAAGAAATAAAGCAAAGGCAAGCTCCAGCAAGGCTTTGTTTGGGTGTTGCTTTTGCACAGTTACATACAGTGTATACGCGGATAGATTTTTCCGTTAAAATAGGCACCATGGTAGTCTCCCTCATCAATTTTTTTTTTCTTTTTGACTTGCTTGCTTGTGGGTCTGACAAATCCAGGGGCTGTGTTTACAGACTAAATAATTGTATCTATAATAATCCTATTTATTTGTCGAAACTTGAAGCACCAGTCAGTATAAAGTTTCATTTTTTTTTTATTGTTTCCTTCTTCCTTTCCAATTGAATGCACAAGCATTAAACTACCACTATTTATCATAAAGCACAACTTTTTTTTTTCTCCCTTAATACCCAACCCAAAAATGCCTATTTAAGTACGAAGCATATAAATTTTACAAAAATACGACCCAAAATCATATTTAATATAAAGAAAATTTAGCATTCTCTATATTTAAAAGAAACATTCAACAAAAAAAAAAAAAAAAACAAAAAAAATAATGAAATCATGGATCACACGCATCCAAAGAGTACTCAAAACTCGAATTTTCAATTAAATGGAAGACTCATGATTCTCAATCTTAAACATCTCAAGAAAACCTTTCTGAAAGTTGAAAATAAAAAATGGTGGAAATTAGAGGCACAACTCTTACAGCATATCAGAAAACCAAGTCTAACAGAAAATTGCATGCAGAATTTAGAACAGAAGCTGTTAGATAAGGAGATCATCAAAGCTAACCTCAATGCAGGATCCAAAGCTAAACACTCTACTACATAATCTGTTATAAACAAGTGAAGTTCGATCAAGCAGGTTTTAAGTATAATAGCATGATAATACGAACCAGGAGTTATATAGGAAGATAACAAAGCAAAAAAAAAAAAAAAAAAAGACATTTTGTCGTACCTGGGGTGACTCTGACTTTACACAATAAAATGACAGCATGAAAATTTCTATGACTTGTGCAGAACACATCTCTCATACAAAGCAATGATATCCTTTTTGTTTGGATTTTTCAGCTGGAGCAGCTCGGCACCAAAACTGTGTTTGGTGAGCTCCTGCTTAAGCTTCTGTACTGTGAATTTGGCATAATCCTCCTGTCCAGTGTGCTGACTTTGATCATCTTCCTCCCCGCGGAAAACAGAAGCACCATCTTCTGGCTGCGTATACGGAGGGCTCGTGCTCCCTCTCGGCCTCTTGTTCGTCCTAAATTTTTTATTGGTCGCACCCAAATCTTGAGCCGACTCCACACCCATTTCAACATCCTCTGCTCTCAGCCACTTGGCATGCGAGGCAGTCTTCAGTTTGCTGTCCAATGCAGACTCATTTAGGCGAAGCGACGTTAACTCTTGCTGCAGCAAATCGAGCCTCGACCTTGCTACTTCTAGTTGAAGCGAGAAGTCCTCTGCTCTCTTGTTCGCAATGCCATGGGCCTTACGTTCTGCATCCAGAAGATCTTGAAGGGCTTTAACCGTGCTCACCCTCTCTTCGTTGTTTGACTTCAAGAGCGACTCTATCTCTCTTTCTCTTTCTTCGACCCTTGCCTCAAGCAAGGACACTTTGGATATGGCATTCATCTCTGATACGAGCATCCTGTCCACATCCCCCGATAAGTCAGATTTTTGTCTTTCCAAGTTTTCGATTCTTCTCTGAGCCCTCTCAATCTGGGTCAATCTTTCCATCGCTACTTTTTGGAGATCATTCTTTTCCTTCTGAGAAGAAGCAGCATCTGCCCGTGCCTTGTCAGCTAACTCTGTAGCCCTCTTGCATTCCGTTTCAGCGAGATTACTACGTTCCTGGACTTCAGCAAATCTCTCAAATTCTGACTTGTATTTTTGTTCCAGAAGCAACTTTTCCTGTTCTAGCATCCTCGCCTGCCTCTCGGAAGACTGAGCTTTTGCATTCGTGCTGTCTAGTTTTTCTCCCAGCTGTTTGATTTCAACCCTAAGGGAACGTATCTCGGCATCACAATTTTCCATATGTGAGTTGGCTGCCTGCAAAGCAATCATAAAGAATAATATTATCGAAATGTGTGTTTGTCTGGGAGTGGTTGTGTGAGTGCGCATGCACCGTTGTAAATCTGGCAACTCACATGCAAGGATTAAAATATCAGTTTCGACGAATACATCCGTACTTGAATTTTACGGATATATCGGATATATATCGGCATATATTTTTACATGAGCACTACTAATTTGACTGTGTACAACTGGGCTCGGCTGGCAAGGGAAAGCTCAGGATTACAGTTCCCACCACGAGGGCCTGATTTCCATTTCCCACCACCGAACAGTCTTGTACCACCATATCAGGGAGAAGCCCCATCGCCTACCTGTCAAGATTATTTAGTCGGAAGAAGACCAAGCACTTCCACCCATTCATTAAAAAAAAAAAAAAAGGAGCCCCACAAGGGCAATCTTTTAGCTAAAGACATGCCTTGTTTCACTCCGACCCCAATATTGTACCAAGTGTGGTGCCCAATTACAAGGAGTAACATTTGACACCGCCATCCTCTTGGTAGGGGCTAGGGGGTGATGGCAGAATCAATGATTCCGACACTGTCAGCAAGGGCCTTGACATTATCCACATAATATTATCTGGAATTGTCCACCACCGTGGGGAGATGTAAGAACGAAGAACATTAAAAAGAAACAACTTAGTTTCTGTATTGCACTGGCATTATCACGTCCAGCAAGTCCTCAAGAAGTCAATTTAGACAATCTAAAAAACAAAAAGTGACAGAATAAACAAATATCATTAATAAAGTAGTGGTGGGTTGCAAGGAGATGACGACCCTTTGGAAGGAATTGGATCTATGTCACGGCGATGAGTGAGAAAAATCCAAATGATGATGAGGCATGCGAAGAGAGAAAAGATGATAATGATAGTTTCCCACTGTTTGCCAAATCATGTCTGAAATTAGAAGAAGAAGAGAAGCTGGAACGAAGATTGATTATGGAACAAACTACACACACAGCCAAACCTGATATGGACAGTTCTGCCCTTGCTATGTATGAGAGGGCATAATCAAGGAGACAGAAAAATAAACCCAATCGGACAGATAAAAAGTGCTGCTGTCACTGCAAATATGGAATGACGATGACATGGACATTCGTGCTCTTGGAGTGCCTCAAGAAGCCCAAAGAATTGGAAAAAAAGAAATGCCATGAGAAGGCAAACCATGTGCCCCAGGTCGGGAGAGTGATGAACGCTACCAGCAAGTTTCTTCAGACAGGCACCCCTTTCACAACAACTGATAAACTACATCCTTGCAAACCATCAACAGTCACTCCGACCCTCAGCAAATTCGCCTCCTCCATCCCCCCTCGAAATCTCCATCCCAAGAAGGAAAACCATCTCCCTACATCTCTTGCTAGTGCTGATAATATTTCTCTTGAATCATAAATTCTGTGGTGCAAACTGCAATAGATCATCTAGTCCAAAATTCTCAAAATTGCTCATTGCGCATAATCTCACATCTGTGGGAGAAACAAGCAAAATTTTCCTGCAATCTTCTGTCAAGTAGCCAGTTCATGTCACGGGCGATTTGAAGTGTGACGCTAATTCTTCTTTTCTATCTTGATATGAATTTTTGAATTTGAACCAAGGAGGAGAGCAATTGGCAGTCCTCAGCACAGAGAACTATATTTCTTTGAAGACAGTTCTAAATCGAGTAGACAACTTCTATGTACTTGTCCTGAGTGTGCTTCTGCACCTAGTAAGAATATAGTAATGCTTATGAAGCATCCTCATGCATCGCTAACTCATAAAGCATCTCAACCATTTTCTATCAGAGTGGAAACCAAACTCAAAAGAACACCATAAATCATAATCAAAGATGAAAGATCATCCACATTGTAAAATCCAATTGAAGCTAACCTATAAATAAGAAATACAGATGATTGGGGTTTGGGACAACCCACATTATTAGTGCTCACGTCACAAAAACAAAAAAAAAAAAAAAAAAAAAAAAGCCAAAAACAAGAAACTATAACACTTCCACTTAAAGCTGATATATAAATATTCAGAATACAAATCCTAGAGAAAAAAAAAAAATTAAACTGAGATTTTAAATGTAATCATTAACATATCTACAAGTTGGTGAACTACAAGAATGTAGATTGTTACTATAATTTCATCATACATATTCTTCTGGAGAAAGAAATGATCTCTATAATTTTATCCATTCATGAAATTTCGAAGTCAAAAATATACATCTTACTATTTGATGTCGAAATTGATTGGAAATCCAATCTCCTAGGACAAGTGTTTTAAGCAAAGAGATTCGCCTATAGTCATCATCATCACCCTATATTTATATCTTTGTGCTGGAACTAAATATTCCTGCATATCCATCCCCATCTTTTTTAGAAAATAGAATTATTTAATAAGAAAAATATAATAGCCAGTGTTGGATCTCTTTCTGTACAAGTTGTTAAACAAATAGAGTCTGAATATCTAATCAACTGAAAATTATCATGATTACTAAACATTAAGTCCTGTAATTTTTTTTACATATCAAAAATAAGTAACAAATGGGTTATGCTAGGTTGACACGATACAAATTTTGATTGCTTAGCCGGGTCACCAAGCCATGCCAACACAGCACGGATTGGCTCGTCTGGTTGTGCTGTGCAGGCACGACATCATGAAAGGATGGCTCAACACAGCATGTTAGCTTGCCTCATCAACCAGGCATGTCGGGTCGTGCAGAATCAGACCAGGTCGGGCTGGAAGTGGCACAGCACTGCCGCTACCAGTGGCCAGTCCAGTGTACTCTTTTCTGTAAAGTGCAAACTGCTCACTGCAATAGCAGTGGGCAGGGCAGTGGCGACTGCACTGCATTATGCCACTGGGCAGTGAGTACTATGACACTGCGGAGTGTGATGCTAGTGTGACATTGGATTTTATCTTTAAGTTTAAAGTAAATTTTAAATAAATATATAAATATATATATATATATATATATATAATAAATAAATAAATAATATAAAAATATATATATATATATATATAAATATAATACTACATTGTTAATTAATATAAATAAAATTCAGAACTTAATAAAACAACTACATCTATTTTACTTTCACGGTATTGGTTTAATGACAATATCAAAATCATAAATTATAATAAATTAAAAAATTTTAATAGAACAAAACAACACGACACCAATAATGAACAGTTATTAATTATAATATCATCAACATGAATATCAATCCTCTAATATTTGTGATCAATATATCACTTGAATAATCACGTAGAATTTTAAAACTAACGATAGTTTCAATATTTTCAATATCACATGAGTCATCATCCATTAATATCTTTCTAATTTTATTTCAAATATCTATCATTGAATTATCTCAATCCTTAAAGTATGAAAGTATTTATAAAAAATCTAATAGTAGTTTAAATTTCTTATCTAAAATAATATTTACAACCATAAAAAAATAAACTCAAATATTATACTAGACACCATAAAATTTAGTAAATTATGTGTTATTTTAAATAACATGAAATATATGAATTCGTATGATTCATATCAATTTAATATATTTAAATTATTATTATTATTATGTGATAGGATAAAAGAATAATTAATATCTAAATACCGAGACAAATCACTTCTACATGATGAACTACTTACCTAAGCATACTAAAATTATTTTACTCGGTATCATAATATATTAAGTATACTAAAATTATTATACTTAGTATCGTAATATTTAATCATAATATCTAATTATTCATGAATCATACTATCTAGTTCTTCTACTTGGTTTATGTAGATGAATACATATTTTAATATATTTTTTACTCCTATCATAATTCTAAGATCTATACAAATAGTCATACAATAAAGATATCAAATGAATGACTAGTTTTTAAATAATTAGTTTTTATCTTAACAACAATAATACTAAAATTAAAATATTCTATATACTTATTAAATACACTATTAATATTGTATATGTACTTAAGAATAATGAATATGATACAAGTATACACAGATGAACACAAGTACATCATATAATAAAAAATTCAAAATTTTTTAAAAATAAAGTCCATCTCATAATCTAAATTATCAATAATAAATTCGTTACTTTTATTATTAACGTAATCGAATATCACATGCTAATAGACAATATATAAATCTAACATCAGATAAATATAATTCCAATGGTGCATGATATTCATTTAATTTTTTTTCTTTTTTAAGTCCGTTAACAAACATAAAGTATACAACTTTTATTATTTATCAAGTGTCCTAATATTTTTTAATAAATTTCTTATATTTTCTAATATAAGAGAAACTATTTTTATTTACTCTTATACTATTAAATTAATTATATGACACTTATAAGTAATATAAAAAAAATTAGTTAAGGGCTCATCTGTAATAATTCTGACTTCTAACAAATATATTAATTACGATATTATTATTTAAAGTATTATCAAATAGAATATTAAAAATTATATTTTTAATATCATATTTCTTTAAAATTTATCTCGCACTTATATACGATAGAGTTATCATGAGGATAAAAAATTTTACAAAATTTTAAATTTTTTTATTTAGTTTTTACTTATAATGAATATAATAGACAATAAATATCCACATACAACCAACAACATATATCCTCAATGATTAATATACAAGTTCAATAGTCTCATTAAAATAAATAATATTTTCTCTTCTATCATTGCATGATATCATCTAGGATAAAATAATGTCTCAAAATAAAAGTGAGTATTCTAGATTCTAGTACCATCAAAAAAACAAATAATAAAAATTATTGTGATTTACATATTTTTATTTTTTTTCTTTTATTTTTATGCTTTATTTTATTATTAATAAGAACACACAACATGTAGATTGCTCCAATCAATCAATCCATTATATAAGGACACCACTTGAATACATTTCATATTGAGTGTCGAAAGATATTTTTCTTTGTTGTGAATTAATTTTCAATTTGATATTAGAACCAAAATCACAAAAGAATGTAAATTCTAGGGTATCTAGAGAGAGAGAAAGAAAACACATGCAATATAACATAATGCATGTGTGGAGTAAAAAAAAGGTGTGTAGCACATATATAGAAGGTGCATGACAAGTGTGCTCCCTCCCACTTTATCTCCCTCCTATTTTCATCACAATTCACAGGCAATAAGGTCCTTTTGTCACATGCCCACTACAAGAGACATATGGTATTACAATAAACATGCATTTCAAAACCCTAGGCACCCCATTATTGCACTTACACAATAAACATCACAATAATACAAACTATGCACATGCACATGAAAAAAAAATAAAAATAGTAAACAATTTTTAGTAGCATTTTTTAAGTGATATCAATTTATTAATGTGAAAACATTTATGTAATATTAACTTATTATTAGTATCAATTTGGAAAAGTTATGATATGACATCAATATATAAACATAAAATTCTTTCTATAATACACATATTATAAAAAAAAAATATATACTAGGGAGAGATATTAATATTTATTTTTAGAGATGAGACCAAAATAATTACAGAGTATTGTGAGAGATAAATTAACTACCAAAGTCATCAATCATCTAAGAATTATCACAAAATTCATTTATCATAACTGCACAAGTTATACTTGGTATGATGATAGATTAATAATTAATTTTTTATATAACTTTTATCTACATAATCAAATCAACTAGAGGAAAGCTATCAAACAAAAAATTAATATCTAACTCAATAAGTATATATATAGTAGAACCCAAAGACTAAACCATAAAAAAGATATACTAGATATATCTCATATGATGTGGTAGCACAAAACTCTTTGAATCATATGTTATCTCAATTCTAAGAAAATATCTAAATTTTTTAATGTTAATCATTTAAAATTTTAACTAAATATATTTCTTAAGTTATGTGATTCTCAATTGATCATTTTCAATAATTAGAATAACATCTATATATAGTAGGATCAATTAATTGTCACATTAATACTAATAATTAGATATCAATCCACATCCACTTATCAGTCTTAGTTTGAGATATATTTTCCAATAACTAATTCAAGTATTATTCAGGCACAAATTAGATCCTCATCAATGTAAACCAAAGAAAAAAAATATTTGCCCACAATTTTGACTAAGTTTTCCCTAGTTTTAACACATTAATTCCAATCATATTTGTTATTTCACAACAATGCATACTTTTACACAAAAAAAATAAATTTCACAAACCAAAATATTTTTCTTTAAAAGAAAATGTAAGCCACAAACCAAAGCATTATGGGCTGTCATAAAATAGTTGTAGGTTACACAAGGAACATGTGAGTTGCCCTATAATAATTTTGAGCTACTCTTGTTTTTCAAAATTGAAAATATAATTATAACACCCATAAATATTATATAGCCAAAAACACTTCTTTAAGATTCTACATGATTCCACCATCTCGACCACCATGTCATCCACTGTGAGTTCCACAAACATGGCCAATAATTTTTTTTATCGAAAGCACATTGTTGGACATCCAATATCCCTAAACTAGTGAATATCAACTCAAAATATTCATAGTATATGAGTATTTTACTATTATGAAGCAGCGGCACTATCACCACCATAAAAATCCCACAGTAATTATTATCAATGGTGTTTTTAGGGGTGCGCCATCAACTACGCATCTCATCATTAGCACTTCTACACCAAAGAAGGCCCTCTAATACCATGTAAATCAAGTTACCAACCCTAGGTTGAGATTTTGTGCCAATAAAAAGAGCGAAGAAAAAAAAATATGAAAAAAATAAAAATAAATTTTATTAATATAAAAATTAAAGTTTAAATATGACATAAATCATACATATGTTATTTGAGATAACTCATAAATCAGGTGCTCCCAAATAATAAATCAAAACAAAATAAATTAAAATTTAATAAAGTCAATCATATCACCTAAAAAAATAAATGAGAAATCATTATTTCTAGATCTAGTACAAAAACAAAATACATAGCTATGATATAAATAACTTATAAATTCCAAAGAATCAATTATTTCCTAAAAGAGCATGCTTACTAATTTAGAAACTATCGATGTTTGTTATGATAGTCAAGTAACTTAGAACGTTGTTGTTAATTTGATATTTCATAAACTGACAAAATATATTGACATTGATTATTATTTTATACGAAATAAAAATTCAAAATAATTTGATAGTCACTACCTACATACCTATCAATGAGCATATTACAAATACCCTAATGAAGATGCTAAGTTTATAGGACCACAAACAACTATACTCTTTTCCAAATTGATATTTATGATATGAACACAACATCTTCAATGAGTATTAAGGTTTAGTTTAATTAGTAATTTTTTCTTCATTTATTTTACTTCTTGTTACACTGTATAGAAGCACCTCATATGTGAGACTACCTCAACCATACATAAATATATATATCTTTATTTTTCAATTTTTAGAATTAATGAAAAAAATATTTTCATTTTCTATTTACTTATTTCTCTTTCTCCTCCTCTCTCCCCAAGCATTATTAGAACCCTAATGAGTTTCACAATAACACCTATGTTAGGCTGCCTTAATCTAATTGTCCAATCAGATCATCATAATAATGAATGACATATATTATTATTTTAAGAAGTTAATATATCACGATAAGACATAAAGCTACAAAAAAAATAAATAAGAAATAGCTAAGAGTAATAATAATGTATTGTAAATGAATGAATTATAAATATCATAAACTAATAATAATGATAAAAAAACATTATTCATTCAGATCTACAAAGTTATCATTATATTCATCACCACTCATGAATTTTTACCCCTCAAATATTTAGGATACCCAAAGTATTTTCTAACATTACAAAAATTTCTAAGGAAAAATAATATGTGCCATACATAATTTTGATAATTTAATCATAAAATATGTATAAATTTAAAATAACATCATTTATGTTAGCTAAATAAACATTTTTTTTTTCTTGAATCCCCTTTTCACTTGACTTTATTTTATATAAAAATAAATGAACATAGAATTTATAGAAAATTACTAAAAAGAATAAATATAAATATATTTTTCACAAATTAAAATTGACTCTTCTTTCACTTTTTTTCTTTAATACACTTATGTTATTAAATAATGAGACTATAAAAGAAATTTATTGAGATAATATTGTTATCTCTCTTTGATAAATGTAAAAGTGAGTAAATATTACTTTAATATGATATTTTAGAAGTTTGTGAAATATTTATTAAAAAATAATTAGGTGAGGTGTGCATGTGCCTCATCATTTGGTAGGAAAAATCAAGCATACAGTCCATGATTAACTGAATATTCTAAATAGCTAGATGTGGGAGGAGAGAGAGATGGAGAAAATTAAAAGAAAAGGAGAGAAATAGAAAGGAAATTCTTAATTGGGAAAGCTGTAAGAACTAACAATTCCATAGGCAATCACACCTAAGATGGATTTGGGCAAGTTGTACGGTCATACTCTATCTATGCGGTGATTTTTTGATATGTGCATGTGCAATGTATAAATGTTCATATTTTCCTTAAAGAGCATTTTAATGCTCATATGATCTACGCACACACCTTTAACTCCATGCTTAATGCTGTTACTTTCTGTTCAGCAACCTCTATCCTCTGATTTTTCTCCCTTATTTCATCTTCCTGCAGAAACATTAATATAATCTCACACGTGTATCCTTGGATAAAAAAACATAATACAATTATTTACATAAAAGTGATCAAGCTTAGTTACCAGTTAAAGCAACAAAATTAGCGATCACCTTCTCAGTTATATGAACAGAAAATTCTTCACGCAGAGCATCTTCCCTCAACTGCATGCTTTTACTTGCACGCTCTTGTGCAGTTGCAGCTTTCACCATGGCAGCTTTTGCTTCCCTCACAGTTGTATCATACTTTCGTTTCCACTCTCCTGCCTCCTCTTGGGCTGACCTAGTTTGTTCTTGTGCAGCAAATAGTCTTGCTTCAGCAGCATTGCTCCTGGACCGTACTATTGCAATTTCTGAACTGTTGCGTTCTTCATCAGCCTTCTGTTTTGATAATATCTGATTGTGTTTTAGTTCCCATTCTGAAGACTCTTGTTTAGCAGATTCCAGTGCTTTAATTAAACTAGAGCATCTCTCGTCCAATAAATTACGACTACTCTGTGAATCTGATATGCGTCTCAAGTAGTCATCAGCAACTTTTTTCTTGTCCCTAATAGCTTCATCATATCTTTTCATATATTCAGATTTTTGTTGTTCGTTAACTTCCAATTGCTTATTCAGAAATGCCATCCTATCCTCAATGGAACGGCATTTCAACATGAGTGAACTTTTCTCAGATGCAATCTTATCAGTAAGCCGCTTTGCCAGGTCAAGAATTGGGCCTTCTAAACTGAATAAAATGGCTCACTCTCGTAAGGACAAATGTAAATGTGAAAAGCAATGTACAAAAAACCACAAGGAAACAGAAGAGAATGCCTTTGCTGTAGGAATCTGACTAGTTTCTGCCACTTTGCAGGCCCATGGCATGATGTTTCATACTCAGAAACAAGGACATCTAAAACCTGAGAAATAAAAACAACTCAAATTAAACTTTTATTCATAAACTATACGTATGGACTGGTTAAGGAATTATCCAAGTGTTAGAAACATGCATTAAAACACTGTTAAAGGTGAGATGTCAAAATAAAGTTTTCTAGTCAATGAATGATGTGTCCAAATTAAAATTTCCATAATTTAACAAATCAAATTCTCATGAACACAATGAATCATGGGCAAGGGATGTCTTTCAATCTCATCATGAAATATAAAAAAACCATGAAAAAGAAATATTGCCAATAATACCAAAAACAGTTCTATATTCAAATCTATAGAAATAAAAAAACACAGTCATGATAATATATAAATACATATACATACAAGATATCCATATATTGGATACTCTCATCATAAAAAGAAACAATATAGGAATTAAAAACTACAATATCTTCACTCAAATTGATGCAATCCAGAACATCAAGTTTAAATGAAAGAGAAGCAAATTGAGATATTTTCAAAATTTTCGTGAATATGTCAAAAACTGAACTGTAAGAAAACATGTTGTAGCTACAACCACAACCTAGAACTTCTCCCCAAAAATAAAAATGTTACCTTTATGTATTTTATTTGCTATTGAAATATTAACTTTGAGATTCTATATTTCATTTTCTAATTATCAATATATATATAGATATATATGAAGAAAATGATTATAAATTTGATCTCCTCAAATAAATGTTTGATACAAAAAATCTCATAGTTATGAATATCATCACATACTATATTTTTGTATTGGATCTTATTATTATCATCCATGCCTAACTTTTATAAAGATTCAGGTACAATAACATGTAGTTAATCTCTTATATATATAAATTAACACTAAACTAGAATTTAAATATTCAACTAATTAAAGATTCTCATAATCATCAAATGAGCATGTTATAAAGAATTTAAAAAATAATTAATGATATATTGAAAAATTATATTGTCTAATAATAATTAATAAATAAATAATCAATTTTTCCTATAATTATTTTATATGTAATCAAATCAACTAAAAGATCATATTAGATAAAAGATCATTATATGTTTAATAAGTATTCCTACTGAAGGGAAAAATAACTCTATTTAGATGTAATATCATACAATCTCAACAATATAAAATACTGTCTCTTTTCTAAAAATAATTTTCAATGATTTTTTAAGGTATTTTGATTTCTATTTATTTTATATTTGTTTTTAATATTTTTGATGAGAACTACCAACATATTAACTATCCTAATCACTTTTTCTCATTATATAAAAATATTTATTATATAATATTTTATATTGAATATTATTATTTTCAGTTTATTTTTATTAATTTTTACATTATATTAGAATTGAATTAGAATTGAATTAGAATTAAAAAAAAAACAAAAAATTGTTTTCATTTTCTTTATAGCATTGTTGCATGAAGGTGACAACACCAACAAACAATAGATACGGTGTGCACATGCATGTGATTGATGACAACAACATGATGGCTGTTAATGTGGGGCAAGCAATGGTTATTATGGTGAAGCCAATAGTAGTGGCTTATAGGTGCGCACAAATTGATGATAGTAGACATGCACATTTGGTAGTAGTAGCCATGCAGAACAATAGGCACATGGTGGCGGATGCAACATGCAACACATTGAGGTAATTTTTTGATCATCAAACCCTAGGCAACGCATGGCAATGCACGAGGCACTTTGGGAAAAAGCCCTAACTAGTATTCCAATAAACTTGTGAAAAATTAAATTAAAAAAAAATAAACAAAAAAATAAAAGTGAGTACAATTATTTTTTTAGAGAAACCATAATTTTATGAGATCAAATAAATTATCATAGTAGTAGATAAGGAAGAATCTCAGTCCAATATCCTTAGTGTAGGAGGATAAGACACATCAAAGATAATTATTATTTTTAGATATATGACCAAGTATACAATAGTGAGAGAGATAAATTAACTATTAAAATCAAGAAATTCTTATAAAGTTTATTCATCATTATACTAGAGAGTAATATACAAAACTCCTCTCTAAAATAAAAGAAATCATTTATTTTTTTTTAAATATCATTAATTTTTTTACTGGTACTCTCATTTAAACTTTTAGATTAACAACACATGACTCAACAATCATATCATTAATAATCATACTTTATTTTTTATATTATTTAATTGTTCTAAAAATATGATTATAACCAATGATAAATATTTGAAAGTCATTTGAATTTATAATATCTTGCTTATTTTCAATTATCATGTCACTTATTATTCATGAATTATCTTTCCAGATAATTTAGTTCTTATTTTTTTTTTTTTTTCAAATGATATTTATTTATAAGATTGGATGATATTGAAAAAAACTATTTAGAATTGAGCATATTAGATTATATATTCTTTTTTCAATGATAAGATCTTTCAATAAATGTTTGCGTATTATAAACTCATTATTTGTGCATTATCAATTTGTTCACTTATCACAAGCTAAATTAAAAATATTTTATATTTAATCATAAGGATATTTAAACTTTAGAGGATGAGGAATATTTTCTAGGAAAGTTTGCTAAAACTTTATATTCGATGTACCAATCTAATTTTAGCAGTGACTTATTTGATCTAATATACTCAGACATATGAAGACATAATAAAAATGTAACCAGAAAAAGATTTAGATATCTGATCACTATCATTGATGAAAACTTAAATAATACATTAATGTATCTCTTTTATGACATATTACAAGTTATTTTTTTTTTCAAAATTTTAATAAAATAATAAAAATTCAATTCAATAAAAATATTAAAAAATTAAGAAGTATCAATATATTAAAATATATGTTAATCCAATTTAATATCTATTATATAAAATATGAGATTATTATATTTAGAGGTGTCAAACGGGCCGGGCCGGCCCGGCACGGTTCGGCCGTGCCTGGGCCGGCCCGGCACGATAAAAAAACGTGCCCGGGCCCGTGCCGGGCCCGGGCGAACAAACCACGTGCCGGGCCGTGCCCGGCACGGCTCGTGCCTTGGCACGGCACGCCGGCCCGCGTGCCTGAGTCGTGACTCGTGACCCAACCGGGCCCCGCCCCCGGTAAAAAGACCGCGGGTCGGGTCCAAACAGACCCGACCCGCCCCGCCCCGCCTGCCCTGCCTTGTCGTGCGCCCGTGCCCTCGCGGGCCGGCCGGCACGGCACGGCACGGCCTTGCCGTGCCCACGGGCCGTGCCGTGCCCACGGGCCGTGCCGTGCCCGAATTTAAAAAACTGTGCCGTGCCCGGCACGGCACGGCAGCACGGCTGGGCACGTGAAAAATGGGCCGTGCCGTGCTGGGCCGGCCCGTTTGACACCTCTAATTATATTAGATTTCCTGGGCTAGCACACCCTATCTAAATGACATGATTTAAATGAAGAATACACATACGATTGACATGAAAAAGGTAATTCAAAATATTCTTGGGGAGAATCAATTTCAATAACAATTATAACATATCTAGCTAGACACTAGCTAGACACTAGCTAGATATACTCATAATTGAAGGACTGCAACCTTGGTGCATTTTCTTATTTATAATACATTTTCATATTAAAAGAAAGTTTTCAATTTGAGAGTAAATAATTTCATATAAAATTTTCTATTTAATTTAAAATAATATAAATATTAATTTTTTATTTATACAAAATTTTTAAAATTAAAATAATATATTTGTTTACTTTTTTTGGGTAAAAATCCAAGTCATTATATTTATATCTAGAACTGGTGGACAACATGACTCAAATTCATTTAAATCTTAAAAAAAATCAATTTTTAACATGATATATATTAATATATATTTAACAGTGACATTAATGAGCATTGCTATTAAAAAATAGGCAAGGAATTCAAGTGCCTACTTTTTTTATTTCTAGCATGAACCAGCATGTGAAGTCCACATGCCAAGCTTGTTCGTGCTATGCATATCAAAAGCATTAGATCATATCGTACTTTGGCATGCATGTTATTTGGCCAAACTAAGCATAATTCCTGCTTGTGTCATGCCTAGCAAGGCTTTTTTAGATTATGCGGGCACATTTTACTTGACCTATTTGATATATTTAACTAGTTAGATAAAAATTATAAAAAAATTAACTATATAATTATGACCATACTACATATGATATATATAGTTTGTAAAATTTATTATTCCTTAAATTATTTTTATCAATTATACCTCTTCATATAATAAGGTATATAAAAAAATCTCCAAGACATGTAATCTCTTTCAGAGATCATGAATACTTGCAGTTCTCAAATATTTAAATTAGAATTAAACACTAATATACAAGGAGAAAGGGATATACTTCAAGATTTGTCTCTAATAAAAATAAGAAATAAATAGTTATTTTGATATCCAATACAGAGATAAAATTCAGAATGATGATAATAATTATTTATGAGATACTTCAAATGTGATATCTATTATCTACTCAAGAAAATCGAGTATACACTCTCTTCTCTTACTATACTTTAATGTGACAGTCAAGCAACATGACATATAATCTCTAATCTAATATTTCATGAGCAGACAAAATATATCAAGATGAATTACTTCTTTTTTATTAATAAAATTTAAGATAAGATTATTACCATATACATTCATATAATATAATAATTAACAAATATCTTTATTGTGATAATAATTATTTGTAAGATACTTTGAATATAATATCTACTTAAAAAGATATAGTATGCAATTTCTTCTCTTACTATATTTTATTGTGATAGTCAGAAAACGAGGCACATAATCTCCAATCTGATAATTTTACTAGCAAACAAAGCATATCGAAGTGGATTGTTGTTTCCTCATTGAAAAGATTAAAGATGAGATCATTATTATATTATACATTCAAATAGTAGTCACTTTTATTTGTACTTAGGACATAGTATGACTTCATATAAATTTTCTTATAATGTAAATATAGACCAACAAGTTCAAGTATGGCAGATGAGTAACTTTCTTTCCTAAATATTGATCCAAATAAGACACCAAAAGAATAAAAAAAATTAATAAATTCATATGCATCATATAAAATCTCACTCTTCTTAGACTCATAAAAAATAAATTATGCTAAAAAAAATAATTTAGCCTAAGTTCAAACTCAGAAAGACACTTATTAAGACCATTAGTATCATCATATCTTATTTAATAAAGATACCATGAACAAAATAAATATTTATAAGAACTCTAAGAGAAATATTAAATAATCTCTTCATGTTTTTTGATCTAAGAGAGGATAACTTGTAATTAACAAGCACACAATGAGAAATAAAAAAAAATCTAATTAATAAAATAGTATGTAGTTAATATTTATCTTCTCAAAAATACTTCGGAACACTCCTACTAAAGAGAAATGTCTGAGCTGTCTATATCAAATATCTATTATTACTTTTAGTGGTTGTTTTAGTTTTTATTTATTTTATATTTATTTTTGATTTTTTTAATGAGAATATTTAACTTATGGGTTACCCCTATTATTTTCACATATTATATAAAAATATTTGAAATATTATATTTTGCATTGATTATTTTTACTTTCAGTTCAAGTTTGTTAATTTTTACCAGCATTACCATTTTCCTACAATGTGTATATTGTACTTAAGATCTCATGTTTATGTCTCTACTATTACCAATACTTTTGTCTCTACTTGACAAGTATTCCCTATACCTCCAAGTCCAACTGTCCAAGGTACATCATAAGATGTCCATTAACTAGATCTCTATTTGCCTCATCTAGACAAATATAAAATTATTAGATGATAAATCTTTGATTTAGAGAAAAAAATAGGATTACTTAGAATTTGACTACAAAATCCCATGATCTACAAATTATATTTGACTATACAGCTTAAAACTCATATATCATTTACATATACATATTACCATTTAGGTCATCATGAAAAGAGAAATTATTACCATCAAAATGTATTCTTCATCTTGATCTTTAGAAGGAATATATCTTAATAATAATCTAAACTAAATATTTAAGCGAATACTTTTGCTAGAAAACTCATCTTTAATTGATCTATTTTTTTATTCAAACTTATCTTTATATTGATTATTCACCTACAACTAACAACAAACTTTCTAAAATATCAAGTTACTAGTTCTCATATTTTATTAAAGTTGAGGGTATATATTTCTTATAACATAGTCTGATGTTATCCTATGTGAGTTAATATCCTAAAATAAATAAGACTTTAATATTTTAATATTATCAAAAGAAATAATAAAAAATAAAACTTCAATAAAATATATGATCAAGCACTGATTATGACTCCTATTTTATTTTGAATAATAATCAGAAAATCAAAATCAAAAAGATTGACTGAAGGATAATATGACTCATAATAGACTTGTCTTTATTTTGAATAGGTTGCATATATCACCTTCTAATATAGACTCAACGTTCTAGATGATCAAGTCTCCAAATTTTCAGCTCATCATGAACCATGATTAGAACAAATTCATTGACTTATATATTTTACTTCTTGGGAATCCTTACTTTTTTTAAAATAAACTTGAAATATATTTGATATATATAAAGATTTTATATGAGTATCATCATAATATGAACTAACAAATTTATATAGCTATTAAGTCTCTCTCCTAAATCGGATAGGATGACAAAAGAATAAAAGAAGTAATAAATTCATATGTATTATATGGAGGCTCACTCTTCCTAGGCACAAAAAAAAATAAACCATGCTAAAAAATTTAATATTAGCACGCATTAAACTCGATCATACTTTAGTAAAAAATATTTGTACTTAATGATATAACTTAGAGAGACACTTCTTAAGGCTATTAATATCATCTTATCTTATCCAATGAAAAAAAATCATAGGCAAAATAAATATTCACAAAAATTCTAAAAAAAAAAAAATATAAAACAATTTCTTTCCATGTTTTTTTTGATCTAAAAAAGAATAGATTGTAATTAACAGGCACGCAATGAAAAATAATAATAATAAATATCTGGTTAATAAAATAGTTTGTATTTAAATTTGATTTACTCAAAAATATTTACAACACTCCTACCAAAGGAGAGTCTGAGCTTTCTCTACCAAATATCTATAATTACTTTTAACAACTCTTTTTTGTAGGGATGCCTTGGCAAATGAATCAGATGACTCGGGCGGCCTTAGCATGATCCATGGCCCAACAACAAAAATTGGCCTAACAAAAGCAGCTTCATGCTTTGAATGATAATGGGTAGGCACAGTGGCCTATCTCAGACCATGGAATGCAGCTTTGTGACACAATAACATGCAGCGTGACATGACTCGCGAAACCAACCACTTATTTGTATGCATTATTAGCACGCATTAAACTCTATCATACTTTAGTAAAAAATATTTGTACTTAATGATATAACTTAGAAAGACACTTCTTAAGTCCATCAATATAATCTCTTATCCAATAAAGAAACCATAGATAAAATAAATACTTACAAAAACTACAAAAAAAATTTTAAACAATTTCTCTCCATGATTTTTTCAATCTAAAAAAAGAATGGGTTATAATTAACAAGTACACAATGAGAAATAATAATAAAATTATATCTAGTTCATAAAATAATTTTAATTAATATTGATTTCCTCAAAAATATTTTGCAACACTCCTACAAGAGGAGTGTCCAAGCTTTTTCTACCAAATATCAATAATTACTTTTAATAACTCCTTTTTTGAAGGGGTGCTTGGCAAATGAGTCAAATGACTTGAGCAGCCGTAGCATGGGCCATGGCCCAGAGAGAAAAATTGGCCTGACACGAACACCTTCGTGCCTAGAATAATAATGGGTTGGTACAGTGGCCCATCTTGAGCCATGTAATGCAACTTATGTGTAACAATAACATATATCATGACATGACTTTTGAAACCAACCCACATAGGCCAAAATCATCCCAGGTGACAAAACATGCCCGAGTTATGCCCTGGGTCATTCATAAATCCCGACCCAAATTGGAAAGTCAATCTCATGTGCCATTTAATAAAAACAATGATCAAGTTGGGTCGAGTAGGGTAGACTACATCCAAGTTGTCAGTCTGCACCCAAGATAGCCTGGGAGGAACCCAAGTTAGCCTAGGCTTGACCCATGTCGGGCCAAACACAACCCGGGTTTGGTGCCCAAGTCATGTCAAGTTTGTTTGTGGTTCAACCCGAGCCAACATGCTCATCATTACCAATAAGCCATGCAGGGTTGTAGAAAGGCTCATCCAAGGAAGGGGAACTAGCTACTTCATTTGGGTCTAGCAAAAAGAGTTGTTTAACAATCATGTCAAGTCATACTAGGCTTAACATAGTGGACTGCTTGAGCCATGAAAAACTAAGTCATGTCAGTGTCAACATAAAATATATGATGTATGATGTCTTGATCCATTTAGTAATTACTAACACATTCTAATATATACTCGAATACGTTATCACTCTATATTTTTTTTTAATATTTTTATTAAATTAATTTTTCATTATTATATAAAATAATTAAAAAAAACTATAATTTAAAATGAAACAAAAATAATTATAAAAATTATGAATAATAATTAATAAAAATAATAAAATATATAAATCTCTTTGAGTCTTATATCTCATAAATCCTTATATATCCGAGTGTATTATATCGTATGAGTCATTACTTATACTAGAATGATGGACATGATATTAAACTCTAGCAATTTTTTCCAACTAACCCTCTTCACTCCAAGTAGAGGTATGAACTAGGCCGGACAGCCCAGCATGACCCACAACACCGTATGATTCAGCCGTGCCTAACTCTGTACAACTCATGCCATGTTGGATTGGTGTGAGTTGTACATCATGTCAAGCCAAACATGACCCACATGTTTGGCCAAGTGGCAAGGTCCATAAATCTGGTAACCCGAGACCAGCTACAATCAGGTCTCAGGTCAAGGGTCTAGTCATGTCGGGTGACCAAATGGTGAGATAGTTTTTTCTTTAAAAAATTATCATGTAAGCCAAATATCACTTATGTGACCGATCACAATTGAACATTTTTTTAAATCAATTTGTGGTAGCACGAAGCAGCCTGAACAATATGACCCACTCCAAGCTTGACATAGCCCTGCGATTTGTGGGCAAACCATGCCGTGCCAGGCTTCTAATCTGATTCCCATGTTGTTTCGGACTGCTAGTATGGTTCCCATGTCGTGCCGGGCTGCTAGCCTGATAGTCTAGTTACCATGTCGTGCCGGGCTGCTAGTTTGGTTCTTATGCCATGCCCGGCTGCTAGTCTGGTTCCCATGCCATGCCAGGCTGCTAGTCTGGTTCCCATGCCGTGCCAGGCTGCTAGTTTGGTTCCCATGCTGTGCCGGCTAGTCTAGTTCCCATGTCGTGCCGGGCTGCTAGTCTAGTTCCCATACCGTGCCAGGCTGCTAGTCTGGTTCTCATGTAATGTTAAGCTGCTAGTCTAGTTCCCATGTCATGTTGGGCATGACACAATAAGCCTCCCATGTTGTGCCCGGCACGACAAGGTGGCATAACCATGCGACACTATAATAAGCTGTGCCAACATGACACAATCCTTTTGATACCTTTAACTCTAAGATAAAAACACATCTACGACTAAGATATAGTGTTCTCCATAGTATTGAAAATCACGTATTAGGAGCGCCTAGGCTTAGGCACAAGCAAGGCGCAAGCATGGCGCTTCGCCTTGGACGGGGCAAGGTTCATTCACGCATGTGTATGGACCGCAAAAAAGGCACGCACCTTCCGTGAGGCACAAAGCTCTCCACAGACACGCCTCCATGCATGTTGTCATCCATTGAGCTACAGAAACTTGACCAAGAGCTCCATGGAGCTCAATGAGCTCCACGAACTCCATGGAGCTCGACCAATTCGTGAAGGTTGATGGGAGCTCGTCAATCTCCATGGAGCTCCTTGTTGAGCTTCAGAAAATCCTCGTTGAGCTCATCGATGAGCTATAAAAAGAAGGGCAATGGGCGATGTGCAATAGGCGAGTAGAGAGGTACAATGATAATTTTGGATTAGTATATTTTATTATATTTTTAAAAATATATATGTAAAATAGGGTGTGCCTTACATAAAAAAATCTACAGCTTAAGGATGCCTTGATGCACCTTGCGTCTTTCACAACTATGATGTTCTCAACTTGGTCAATAATAAATGATAAAGTCAAGAATATACAAGTAATAAATTAATCATACTCAAATATATAGTAAAAGATCCTATCGTAAAAGAGAAAAGATACAGTAAACCTAACTCAATCTTATAAAAAAATTTTCTCTATATTTTTTGATCATACAAATAAAAATCATTACAAAAAAAATAAAATTAGAATAGAATTTATTAGATTAACTCATAAAAAGAGATTAATAGTACAATCAAGAATCAACAACACGTGAATAAAAAATGAAAAATCCAACTAAATAATATTACACCCAATAATTTTTAAAAATTTATCATTAACTATAATGATACTCAATGAACAAGATAAAAAGTGATAAAAATGAGTACTTGTAAATTGAATATTTTATCCTAAGTAGATATTCAAGAGATTCAAATAGAAAAACAAGTCATAAAAATTATAGTACCCAAAGATAAAAAATGATCTATTGCTATCCTACCAAGGAGAAATCATGAGTTTCCTCTTCAGTAGGGTTACAATGTGAGAACTTTGTGAGGACTCCAAAATGAATCTAATAGTTGACCTATCTCCCTCAACTACCTATAGTGTTCTTAATTTGCTCTCTGAAAACAATACCTAATAATTATATCTAATGTGGTTCATTATCTTTCAATGTGTGCACTGAACTGAGATTATCAAGTCCCTGTCTGTGTTATGATTAATACCTCTTGGTTGTTAGTATATACAGAACAAAATATCTATCCAATATCATTTAGTATTCACATATAAACTAAAATGTTCGATAATATAACTAACTGATAAGAAACTCTCTATTACACAAGATTTGACTGTAAAATACTGAAACTTATCTAGTAGCGCATATAAGAATATCAGGTCAAGAAGTTTCTTTATCTGTTTACTCTATTTGGAATATCAATCTTGACTGGAAAAATTTTCAACAGTTATGCAATCAATCAAGTGAATTGTGTAAGACAAGTAATAACCTGCTCAGACTCTCTAATTTCCTCCAATATCAGTTCACAAAGTTATGTAACTATGTCATATATTTGTCATACTTGATATAAATATAATAATATTGCTAACTCTCACAAAATCCTATATATCGTGCAAGATAAAAAAATTGATATTTTCTCTAACTTAATCGATTATCACATAGCAATCAAAAAAAAAAAAAGCTCAACATTTCCTAACTAAAGAAACAAATCCTAACTCTCATTATCAATTGCGAATAATTTTGAGTTTAAAATTTTCAGAGTAATAACTAGAATTTTAACTTCCTCTAAAAATATATATCCCAAAGCAATGTTAAAAAAAAATCCTTGCTGAAGCAAATGTAAATCTAGAATTTTTAGGGTTGGCGTCATAACCTTTGTTGTCTCGTAACATCACACAAAACACCTTTGCTCCCCCATAAATGCTACACACACATCCCACTATAATAGTCCTCTTACACACACATTTAATGATCCACCAATACACTATAAAATTATATATGCATGCTTCACACACACACACACACACACAATAAGTTGATCAAGTAATTTATAAATAAAATTATATCTTAAAAAAAATACTTTGAAACATTTTCATCAAAGAGAAATATATCAATTATCTTAGTTAAATATATATTCTTTATTTCTACAATCATATTATGCATGAGTGAGTTAGTACTATAAATCTAATATATGATTATATGAATTACATAGTAAGTATTAAAATTATCAAACATATATTCTAAAATATTATTATTTTTTATAATTTTTATATTTTTAGCAAATTATATATATATTTTTTCAATAAATAACTAAAAATAAAAAAAAACTTAGATCTAACATAAAAAAATAATCAAGTAAAACATATATAATTATTAATAAAAAAAATAAAATATTTGAAATTATTTAAAGTTTCAAATCTACTAAACTTTAATATGTTTGAGTGAATTAGATTGAATTAATCCTCATAAAAATATGATAAACATGATAAGAAATTTTAATATATTTTTCTAACTGATAAACATCAAACTTTGATATAATGACAACTCTAATACATAGATCAAACATTTTCAACGTGGCCAAAAAATATATGACCAACTTGAAAATGAATATCTAGTATGACACTTAATCATAAAAGGAAAACATACAAATCACTATTCTTAGTCCCAAAAAGGGTCTTTCTCACAATCTTCTAATCCTACATAATAATATCAATAACATAAAAAAGAGTATCAAAACCTAGTTGTCAGCAAAATAATTTACAAAGAAAATACTATTCAAGCAACCAAGAATTAATAGAATATGAAAGATAAATAAAACATAAAGTTAAATATTATCATAATCATAAGATTTAAATAATTAATCATAGGCTATATTAACATTCAAAGAATAAGAAAAAAATAGTAAACAAAAAATGATTACATTAGATATAATTATTAGTTACTAAGTCAATAATCTAAAAGTCTAGAGAAAAAAAAATAATCATAAGAGATGTAATACTTGAAGTATATAAAATATATGGTCTTAATAGCAATGAATTATACATATTCTTTTCTATTGAGATTTAATTTATTTATTATTTATTTTATTTATTTTTCATTATTTGAGAGCATTCAATATGTGTGTTGCCCAAAACTATATATATATATATATAGTTTGTTGTGTTCTTAAATTGTTTTTCATAATTAATAATTTTTTTTATTTATTCTTCTCTCTCCTTTTTCATAATTTCTTGGATTGATAATTAATATTTAATAATCAATCCAAGAAAATATACCTTCATATGCTATAGTGATAAACTCGTTTTCGTGTCTAGTTGTTACTCCATATGAATGAGCAATTATTGACCTCGCACCTATGACCACACCTAATACGACTAGCATGACTGATTTTAAAGAGATTATTGACACCCATTCTATAGAGGTGTCAAACAAAACGTGTCGGGCCGGCCCAGCCCATTTTTAGCCGGCTCAACCATGCTTTTGTGCCGGGCCTGGCCCGGCATAGTTCTGTAGAGGTCAGCCCGGCACGGGCCCACGGCACGAATCCGCCATATTAAGCCTGATCGGGCCGAACCCTTATTTTAAAAAAAATAAGATTTTGGTGCACGCCGTCACGCCGCCGCGCAGCAGAACCCCTAATTAAAAAAATTAGAGTTTCGGCACGCGCCATCGCGCCGGTGCGCCGCCGCACCACCGAAACCCTAATTTTTTTTTAAAAAATAGTGCTTCTCAGTGTGCGCCGAGGTTCCGTGTTAACAGCCCACGGTACCGTGCCGGGCCAGGCACGGCACAACACGGTCGGTGCCGTGGACAAGTACGACATGGGCACAGACACGGAAAATTCCCGTGTCGTGCCGGCCCAGGCACGACCGAATCGTACTGTGCCTCGTGCCGGTCTGAGCTAGCCCGGCCCGGTTGACACCTCTACTTCTAGGGCATTACACTAAGGAGTAGTGATTAAAGTTGAAAGATTTAACGATTCCATGAATATGTCCATAGTCATTCCCAAATGTGTATTTGTCATATTAGCTAATTTTATTTGAAGTAGTAATCTGAATTATATGATTGTTCTATAGAATAAACCAAAAATATGTTCAACTCAACACATGTTTTCTCGAGTACACTCTCATTATTATTTTGGTATTAGATATTTTAATGTCTTGTCCTCACTTTCTAGATGCATGTTCCTATGTACTTTTATGAGACAAATAGTCATCCATAATAGAGATATTATGTTAAATGAACTAAGCACAAATAAAATCATATCTAATCATACATGAAATTTAATTTTAAAACTTCTAAGTAAGCTATTAACAAAATATAAATGAGTATAAATGATGAATATGAGAACTCAAGAAAAAGTTAATCGAATCAAGATAAAAGATTTACACCAACATGATATTTACTACTGACACTTTCTCCCATGTAATTAAAATGAGTATTCAATATTATTAAGTTGTTACTTTTGATTGTAACATCATATAAATGAATCCTATATTATCTACACACAAGGAATAAATTCATTCATCAAAATATCAAGGAATAAATATTTATGAACCACTTATCAAGATTTATTATTTCCGAGAGCTTAGACATGATGTGTAAATTTTAAAATGCCCTTATAGCTAAAACAATCTCCTATAATATGGTTTAATAGATTTTTTGTAACACTTATTACCTTTAACCTTAGAAGATAATTGTCAAAATATTTTTATTTTCTAACATATATTTGAATGTGAAATATTAGTAATATATGTTGATAATATCTTGATTATAGAAGATGACCATCAATTAGATATATCTCAACTAAAATTATTTATACAGATTGAATTTCAAACAAAAGATCTAGGATATTTGAAATACTTCTTTGGTACTGAGATTGAAAAATCAACAGGCATTACCTTTTTTTTCTCAAAAAAAAAAATATATATTATATATTTTATATAACTTCTATATGTTGAGAAGTACACATGTTGACCCACAAGATGATCCAAATAGACTTATCTACATATATCAATTTAACAATTGATTCCATTAGAAATAGGTGAATCATATGAAAACTAAAAGATTTGATAATGATCAAATTATATATTATCTATGATGTCAGTATAATTAGTCATTCTCTAAATTCTCTTATGATTTTCAAATATGTGTAGAAAGTTTTAAGAGATAAGATTACATTTAGATGTCAAGGGCATAAATATATAGAAGCATATTTAGATTGTTATTGGGCTCAAGTGATCACAAAATTATAATTTTGTACTCTGTCTATTTACTAGATTTTGAAATAATTCTCTTATTTTTCTAGCAAATGAGGTTACATGCAAAAAAATATATAAAATTGGTGATGAATTTCATCACCAATTTTATATATTTTTTTAATGGAATCTCATTTGCTAGAAAAATAAGAGAATTATTTCAAAATCTAGTAAATAGACAGAGTACAAAATTATAACATTATCAACTTATGAAATACATTTGATTAGTCATTTCTTAAAGAAACTTTGCCTACCAATTCAAAGACCAATAATATTATACAATGATAATCAAGTAACCCTAGAAATTATTATCAATCATTTGTTTCATGAGAGAATGAACTATATTAAAATTGAGTATCATTTTATTATAAGAAAAAATCCATGACTATTTTATTATTACACCCTATGTACTTATCAACAAGCAGGCTACAAACATCTTCAAAGATACTCTCAAAGTATCGCATATTATTTTTTCCTCATCCAAACTTATTGTATATATGTTTAGTTTATTGTTTGCCTTGTTTTTCATTGTTTAGATTTTAGAAGCAAACTACATGTGGATTACCCTAATATATATATACACACATACATACACATACATATATATATATATATATATATATATATATTATTTATGTTGTATTTTGAAACTATTTTTCATAATTAATTATACTTTTTTCTCATTTTCCCTCTCCCTCTCTTCCTCCCTACATGAAAATCATTATGATTAAAACCCTAATTTAACCATAATAAATAATGCTTTAGATAACTTATTATAGGCTATAGTAACATTCAAAGAAAATAAAATTATAAATAAAGAATGATTACATCTAATAGTGAAATGATTGTTAGCGATTGAGTCAAAAATCCACAAGTCTAGAGGAAAAAAATTAGTCTTAAAAATTATAATACCAAAAAAAAATAAAGTATATGTTATTTCCTTACCAACGATAAATTATATATATTGCTTTCTAATAAGAATTACAATAGTGTATTTGATTGTCCGAGTAATATACTACTTTATGAGGATACTTGAATAGAACCAATGATTTGCATGTCGCAGAACAATATGTAGTGCATTTGATCTCTACCCAAGAAATAACCACTAACACCTATCTATAGTATCTCTTCTATTCCTACAAAATATGTATTATACAATGAATCTCATGTATCTGCAAATAACTTTTCCAAATATGTATTGGATGGTCCAAACAATTTTTGATTCCTTCATAAGTATATATATAATAACTTCATACAGCTATTATATACCTACACACACTAATACCACTGCACACGAGCACCAACCTACACACCACTTAACACACCCTTTGCGCTCGAATAATGCCAACAATAGGCTGGCATCTTTAGCACACACAAAATGCACCACTTGTAGGAGGCACCACTTTGGCACACACTGCCCAATTACATTGCACACTACAGAATTCTCACTGCACAGTAATACACCACACAACGTGTTTCACACTATTACAATATCAATATGCATATGCCACTGCATGTTCCACTCCATGCACATTACAATATTACACTACATGCAACAGTTTGCACATGCATACTTGCCTTCAGGCTCATTTTTCATGCTATTGCACACTATTTCACTATAATAGTGTCGAAGCTAATATTGCATCGACACAAATTGCACACATTTTATTGTTTTTTAGGGTTTCACTACAGTAACAATCTATGTTGCACGGATATGCCTAGGAACTGCCGTGTCCACGTGTCCGACACGTGGACACGGCAACACGGGTCGGACACGCGTCGGATACGTGTCTGATACGCCACGTGGCGTATCGGACACAAATCCGTATGGGATACGCCGCGTGGCGTATGGGATACGCGTCGGAGACGTATCCAAAGCGTTGTTCGGAAACAATCATCGTTAACAACAGACGCATCATTTACCTACTGACGCGTCGTTTACCAACCGACGCATTTTTTCAATTCTAACGCGTCAGAAATACACTATATATTAACTATTACTCTCACATCTCCAACAAATTGAGGAGCACACCGTCGACAGTGAGTTGTCGACAAGCCGATTACGAAAAATAGTTGTCAATTGTCATTGCGTCAAACGGGGAGGGGAGGAGCACACAGCCGAGCCGCCAACAGTAACTAAGATAACCTAATTCTATAAAGGGAAGGGGTGGGTTTTAGAATCTGTATCGGAAGGGAGAGAGTTCGAAAATCAAAAATCAGGAGGGAGGGTGTTAGAGGGTTTAAATTTTTTTTACATTATTTTAAAATACAGAATTTTAAATTATTTTAAAATACAGAATTTTAAATTATTTTAAAATACTGTATTTAAAATATATGTTAGAGAGAGTTAGAAGCTGTAACGGGAGGGGGCTGGGGGCAGGGGTTAGAGGGCTTAAATATATATTTTTTATATTTTAATTATTATTGTTTGTTTAATATATATACAAAATATAATAAACAAATAATTTATTTTAATTTTAAATAAATAATTTTAAGAATAATAATAAATATGCAATATTAAAATATGGAATATTTAAATATGAATACTTTTGTTAGTATGTATTATGTAATATTTAGTAATATATAATATGTAAGTATAATAGTTTTTATTATATAATTTATTTTAAATAAATTAATGTTTTATGAAAATAATAAAAAATATAATGAAAAATATAATAAAGTATTGATGGAGAAAAAAAATAAGATTAAATTAATTTTAAATTAATATAGATTATTTAAAATGCATAATTTTTTTCATGCAGAATTATACAATAAAATGAGTTGTAATTCTGAGCCTTCAAGTAATCAAGAAAATATTCAAGATGTTGATGATAATGCTCCATTATGAAAATATGTCACGAAAGATGCAAAATTAGATAAAGAAAAAGGGGGAGGAAATGTTAATTTTCAATACAATTTTTGTAGACAAATATATAGAGGATCATATTATTGAGTCAAGACTCACTTTTAAAAATTAAAGGGGCTGGGATTGCATCATGTACTAAAGTAACGAATCAAAATTTGATTGAGATGCAAAGGATGGTGGAGGAATCTGAACAGAGAATGAAAAAATCTAATCTTAAGTCAGTTTCTTTACCCATATTAAGCATTACAGATTCTTTTTTTGAGAATTCCTCTTCTAGTGCTAATCCAATTGATCTAAAAAAGAGAAAGAGAACTATGGGATCAATTGAAAATGCATTCAAAATTGGTGCACGTGAATTAGTTGACAGTGAGATAGCTAGGCTGTTTTATTCTGGAGGGTTGTCTTTTCACTTAGCTAGAAATCCTTATTATGCATGTGCCTTTAAAAGTGCAAGTCAACTACCAGGTTATGTCCCACCAAGCTATAATGCATTAAGAACAACATTATTGCAGAAAGAGAAGAATAATATTGATAATCTATTAGAACCAATCAAGAAGACTTGGAATGAGAAAGGAGTGAGCATTTGTAGTGATGGATGGTCAGATGCTCAAAGAAGACCACTTATTAATATCATGACAGTCTCTGAAAGTAGACCAATATTTTTGAAAGCAATAAACTGTGAAGGAGAGACTAAGGACAAATATTTTATAGCTGATTTATTGATTAATACTATACAAGAGATTTGTCCACAAAAGATAGTTCAAGTTATAACTGATAATGCTGCGGCTTGTAAAGCAGCAGGATACATTGTGGAAGCAAAATTTCAGCATATCTTTTGGATCCCGTGTGTGGTTCATACTCATAATCTTGCTTTGAAGAATATTTGTGCACCAACAAACTCAAGATATGATGATATGATTAAACAGTGCGGTTAGATCGCTCAAGTATCAAATGATATTTTTTTTATCAAAAATTTCATTATGAATCATGCAATGAGATTATCAATATTTAATAAGCATTGCAAGCTGGAGTTACTTTCAGTGGCCGATACACGTTTTGCTTCAACTATTGTTATGCTTAAACGATTTAAAATAATAAAAAGAGGCTTTGAGCAATTAGTGATAAGTGAAGAATGAGAAATGTATAAAGATAATAATTTAGTGAAAGCTAAAGAAGTAAAAGATAAAATCCTAAATGAAGAATTTTGGATGAATGTAGATTATATTCTTAGCTTTACAACTCATATTTATGAGATGCTTCGATTAGCTGACACTGATAAACCTTGCCTTCACAATATTTATGAGTGGTGGGATTCTATGATCAAAAAAGTGAAGGAAGCTATTTTTAAGAAAGAACATAAAAGCCCCACAGATAATTCAAGGTATACTTTTAATTTAATTTTTAATTTTTATTATTTTGATTGAAAGTTTAAGTTTTAATTATAATTGAACTTATATAATTTGCTATGTATTTTAACCTATAGGTTTTTTTATATTGTGAATAAAATCTTGGTGGAAAGATGGAATAAAAGTCACATACCTTTATATTCTCTTGCTCATTCATTAAATCCAAGGTAATCTTAAGAGTTTAAATTATAGATTATGATAATTTTAATATAAATGATATTCTATAATGTTTAATATTTTATAATTAATGTTATAACATAACTTGCAGGTATTATAGTCAACAATGATTTGCTGAGTCTGGCGATCGTGTTCCACCGCATCGAGATTTAGAAATAGTAAGAGAAAAAAAAATATTTTGAGAGATATTTTTCTAATGAAGGAGAAAGGAGAAGAGCAAATGACGAGTATGCTATATTTTTGGTATTTTTAGAAGATTTTTCTAGTAGTGATTTCATAAAAGACAGATGATATATGAGTCCTATTAAATGGTGGGTTATTCATGGAACTGCTGCACCGATGCTTCAATCTATTGCATTAAAATTATTAGGACAACCTTGTTCATCCTCATGTTGTGAAAAAAATTGAAGCACTTATAATTTTATTCACTCCATAAAGAGAAACAAGTTGACACCACAAAGAACTGAAAACTTAGTTTATATCCATAACAATCTTTGACTTCTATCAAAGAGATCTCCAAACTATAATGAAGGCGAATCTAAAATGTGAGACATTGGAGGTGATGATTTTGAATCAATAGATATTGAAAATGTTGAAATTCTCGAGATTGCAGATCTTTCTTTTGATGAACCTGAACTGGAAGCTATTTTGTTTGATTCATAAGAAAATGCAAATCTTTTGTTTTAATATTTCTTATGTTTGTGTTTAAATATTTGTAAAAATAATGTTTGAGCATTTTTTTTATTTATCTAAATTTCTGTTAATGGATAATATTTATATTTAATTTTTTTTAATGCCATATCCTAGCCGTATCCGTATCCTAGTTTTTTGAAATTTATCGTGTCCCCGTATCCTGCAGTGTCGTATCCCCGTGTCCGTATCCGTGTCCGTGCAACATAGGTAACAATGATGCTATGGTAGCATCCATGCACACTATTCACACTCACACACATTGTACACACTATATGCATGCATACGACATTCAAAAATTGTCAATATGATTCGACATTCAAAAATTGTCATTTTTTATCTACATAACTTATGTTTTTTATCAATTCTTCAATATGCATTTGACATTCAAAAATTACCGCGCTCATTATTAAAAGTATATTAATCATCAATTTAACACTAATTTGTATTCTTTAAAATATAAATTTTTGGAATTAACATACAATGGATAATTGACAAAACTAAGAAGGAAGATGAACACCATTATTTAGATAAATCTCATCCAAGTAAATAATTTCAAAATACATGTTTAAATTCTTCTATTTTTTTTTCTAAATATACGTCTCTCATATAACATTTATATTATGTTAAAAAAAGGAAAAAGTACTCATAATTTTTCAAGGCATAGGATTAGATATCAATGACTTGGAAATTAATTCAAAAAGACTCGATATAATAGCAAGCCAAAAAATCCAATTGAATTGTGAAAATCAAGCTCACGAGAATAATAATAATAATAATAAAGATACATTACATAATTCAATCAAAATTAATCTATAAATAAAAAATAAATATAATTGGCACAATATACATATTAGATGCTATCATCACAGAAGTAAAAATCAAATTAAACTTAAGAAGCAACATCATCCCATTAAGCTAGTGCATAGTAAATATCCAAATCTAAGCTTTCAGGAAATAAAAAAAGCCAAGATATATTTTCATAAATATATTTGCTAGCCCCTTGTAGGAATGTAAAATGTGAATATAGTCTTTTTTTGTATCTTCTTTAGAAATAAGAAGTAATTCATCTTTATATATTTTGTTCGCTCATAAAATATTAAACTCAAGATTATATGTCTAATTATTATAGTAGAAAATGATAATAAATGATTGAAAATTAAATCTTTTCAAATAAGTATATGATCCAAAAAATCTCATATGTAGTCATAATCAAATATCCTATTAATGCATTTGACCTAAAAATTATCGTATATCTCTACATAAGGTGGCACTAGCTATAATATGAAGATCCAACCAACCAAAAAAGATCATATTCATCAAATATAATATAAAATCCTAAAAAATTTTTTATAAGTTAGAGTATATGAAAACCTACATCAAAATTAATATACAATTGTGTAGACTATATCTAATCTATCAATAATTAGATATTTAATTTTTCTAATAATTTTTTATATGTTGTTATGATTTACAATATATTTATTTTAATATCTTTTTAATGGAAGCACCCAATGTATAGGTTGCCCAAATTTTCTTTTCTTTTCTATAAAGGCTTATTTGAATGTTGATCATTATATAAAGCATTATTTGTTGTTTATAGATTTTACATGGTATCAAAGTAGTACCCTAGGAAATATAAATCATAGGGAACATGCATGAGTTAGGGTCACAAATTCTAAAGATAGAAATGCATACACTATACTAGCATAATGAACACAAACAATCTAGGAGGGAGAGAGAGAGAGAGAGAGAGAATGGTGAGAAAGAATGGTGCACATTCATTGTGTACCACTGAGTATTATCATTGCACACACACTATGTTCGACAAGTTATCGGTGCCTACTACATCAACATTGTGAGAGAGGCAACAATGTATCAATGGTGTAATAGTGGTGTGCTTGTGATGCACATCAATATGCATTTTTTAGAGTTACGGGAAAACTCAATTAAGAGTTTTGGGAAAGTAATTTTGGGGTAGAATCATCAAAATCATTATGCCCCAAAAATTAGTGTATCATGCAAGTTTTGAATAGTTTTATTTTATCCAATTTAGGGTTTCCGGGAAAACCCCTCAAATTAGAGCTTATTGTTTATTGGGGGATTTATTTGGATTTCAACAATATTTTTTAAATCATAGTTTATTGATGTGAAACAAATTTATATTTTTAGAGGTTCAAACAAAAAATATCTTAATTGTAATTAATATGTTAAATATGAAGAGAAGATATCACAACAAATATAAACAAAAGAAAGCTTAATTTTTATGCATATATTGTAAGAATATGAGTTACACTAGAAATAATTATTGAATTTTATTTTTAGGAATGAGACGGACTATATTGCAAAGAGGTAAAATGACTATCAGGATCATCCATGAATCTTCAGAGTTCATCCAAAGTACTCACACTCACCTTTCTACAGGCTACAGGTATTAGGATTTACTATACAACATTAACAAATATAAACATCAAATTACTTAACTTAATATTACTCAATAATTTATATCGACTGATTGAAAGTTGAGACAACTCATTGGATGGGTGCTTTGATTAAAGTAAATAAAGAAAAAATAAAATTTAATATATATAAAATTAAACTTTAATAAATATAAAATTAAACTTTAATAAAATTTAAAACACATTTCAAATGGATGTATAAATTTCGAATGTACAAAGATATGACAAGAAATAATTAACAAATTAGTTTGAATCAATTTCAAATTGTAATCATGACAAAATAAATTTTATGAAAAAAAAAATAACTAAAAAAATACTCTCCTAGCCAACTTAAGAATAATAACAACAAAATAACAAAAAAAAATAACCCTTTCATAACTTAGAAAGAATAACAATAAAATAATTAAAATATATTTTTTAATATCCGACTTATAGAGAATAATGATAAAATAATAAGAAAAATTTTTTTCTTAGCCACCTTAAAAAGAATAGTGACATAAAAACTCAAAATATTCTAAACTAGCCAATTTAGAAACATGAAACAAAATATTCTCTCCTAGCTAAATTAGGGAGAAATAAAACAAGTGAAAGAAGAGACAGGTACAATGCACACCATACACAAAATGCATGACCACAACTCTGTGCAACAACCATGCATGGTCAACATTGATCTGCCAATCATATTGCCAAATCATTGTTCTTCCAGCCATTTTCTCTGGTAATTTTGATAACACTCACCAGAATCACAACTTGGGCATCCTGCAATTTTAGCTGATAATAACTGTTGAAAGCATACAATATATTTTTTGTTACTCCTATTCTATTTCATTATCCGCTATAACTGATAGCCATGCAGTCTGCAGTGTTGCAGGCAATTTTAAGGTGATTATCCACATTAGACAAGCATTTGTAAGGATTTTCCACACACCAAGTAGATGGAAGATACTCCACATTTCAAGCATTTTTTAACAAAGCTTTATCGAAGTGCAGAACCAGTTGACATTTAGCCTGGCTGCTTGTTATCCAAATGCCGCATTCACTGTCTCTGAAGTAACATTTATGATGAGATCAGTTGGATCAAAGATGAAGTTATCATCAATGGCATAAACTAGAACACCCTATGCTGTTGCTGCTGTAAAGCAATGCCCAGCAAGGACAACTACAAGGCATTTTATTTGAATGATAGGCCTCTTGTGATTGTGAATGATTCATGGTAAATCATAAAGTAACTTTTCAAGAGTCTGCATGTCAAAGCCTACATCAGCATCTCTCTGAGTTCAAAAAAATTACAGTACTCCAACAAGAGATTGATTTACATTTTACAGTTATTTGACAGCGGCAGAGTAGAACATGTTTGGCAACATCATACATGCATATTATCATCATCAACCAAATTTTATTCCAACTATTTGGGATCAATTGTATGGATACTATTTTTCCATACATGCACAAATAATTGCTAATTCCACTAACTAATATATAACTCCCATCAGCAGAATACAACAAGGTTGTGAAAAAGTTGAATTAGCTGCCAATCTATGACAACTTAGTAGAAGGCCTCCTCGAATATCCCTATGCTCCTCGATAGTATACATTAAGCTCCATCAATTGGGTCCCAAAAGTGAATTTTGGATCACTTGATTTGTGATCAGAGAAAGTGTGTTGTTCAATAAATTGGGTCCAAAAGTTGAATTAGCTCGACGCAATCATTGTCAAACCCTATTTCTAAATTGAGATACAAAAATTTCAGAACCAATTCATCAGGAAATTGATCAGTCATTGCACTAGTAATGTAATCAGTTACTTGAGAATGATTGACATAATGTTGAAACAAATCCAACAAGAAGTCGATTGATTTTCATCGTCAGGTACGTCTGTTTCACACAATATCTAGAAATTCAGATTTGAACTTGCATTGTGATGACTCACGAAGAAAGCAAAAGATGGAGGAAAAAAATCCCAATTCATCAAAATTTCATGTGGATTGTTGTACTTCCATGACATCAACACAATGGGCATCGATGCCTACACACGTAGTTTTATCATACAGAGTGGATGTGTGATAGGAGGAGATGGAGAGTTGACACACAGTGAGCATGCCCTCTCTCCCCTAAGGTCATTGACCCTTTTCAACACACACACTCCCCTAGAATCTCTAGCCCCTAGGATAATCGCCCTAATACCATGTACAAAATTAACAAATATAAACTTCAAATTCTTTAACTTCTTTTACTTAATAATTACATATATCGATTGCCCTTATATTAAAAAAAAATTGATTGGGGCAGCCTATAATTTTGGTGCTACCAAAGCATAAATAAAATAAAAATTAAATTTAATAAATATAAAGTTATACTTCAACAAACTTCAACAAACTTCAACATGTGCATAATTGTAAAAATCATTATGCCTCAAAATTAGGGCTTCAGAGCAAGTTTCTGATTTTTCTATTTTACCCAATTTAGTCTTTCACGAAAACCTCATTATTAGGGTTTACTGTTAATTTGAGGGAGAGGGGGATTATCTAGATTTAGCAGCATTTTAAAACCTTAATGTATTGATCTGAAGTATATTTATATTTTTTGGATTTTAGACTAATGAAACTCTGATTTAAATTGACATACTATGTATAATGAGAGATTACCACAACATAAATAGACAAATGAGAGTTATATTTTAGTGTGTACACTATAGGAAAACAAATCATATCAAAATAGTTGATGAATATTATTTTCGGATAAAAAAATAATGAATAAATAAAACTTCTTTCTCCGACAACATAAACTTTCTTTCCTAAAGTCATTATTAGTTCTATCACTCATGCTCATAATTCGAACTCCTGGATTACCGACATATAATACAATACTTATATTACTGAAAATTATTTTTTATTCATTATATTTTTCTTTCATTATCAAAATATTTTAATAATTAATAGTAAGCTCTCTAAAATTACTAGATATAATAATATTTAGTTTGATTCTTTATTTCTTCATCATATCATATTTATTATTGATTGTCTTATTAGTTTATTTTCAGAGTTAATTTTTTAAATAATTCAATTCTAATTTTATTTTCATAATTATTAATATTTATTTATTGGATCTAAAGACTAAAAAGATTTTTATTTGAGATTAAGCATAATTAATTATATGTCTTATCTTATAAATACATTTTCTATATAAATATTTGAATGTGTTGAATACTTGTTGATTCGCTACTTAGTGATTCATCACTAGCCAAACTAAGAATACTCTATTCTAATCTAAAGAATATTTATATCCTAATATGCGAGGTAATTTAATAGTAAATAATAAACTCTCTATTCTAATTAGATATAATAGTATTTAGCTTGATTCTTTATTTCTTCTGTGTCATATTTATTCTTGATTATTTTTTTTATTTTCAGAGATTTATCTTTTCAAATAACTCAATTCTAATTTTATTTTCTTAATTATTAATATTTATTTATTAGAGATAAAGACCTAAAGGTCTCTATTTGGGATTAAACATGATTGATTATGTCTTATCTTATAAATATATTTTCTTTATAGATGTTTGAATGTTTTGAATATTTGTGTGTTCGTAACTTAGTCATGCATCATTAGCCAAGTTGAGAATATTCTATCAAAATCTAAAAAATATGTATATCCTAATATGTAAGTTATATCAGTTAGAAAAATATATCATAGCTTTATATCATGTATGCCTATCTAGTGTAAGTATAGACTCACTCAATTTAATACACTCAGATATATAAGGACCTAATAAAAATACAATCAAAAATGAGTTAGAAGTATATGATTACTTTTATTGATGACTACTAAATATATAAATGAAAATATATTTTTAGTGATATATTACATATTCTTTTTATCCTTCTAATATTATATAAAATAAAAAAATTAATTTAATAAAAATATTAATAATATTATTATTATTAATAATATCTTTGAATATATCTCAGACAAATTAAATACTTATTACATTGATCATAAGTATACCCTGAAAAAATAGAATTATTGAAAGAAATAATAAATATCTATTTAATACAAATCAAACACTCCTAGTTGAGAATCATACTCTAAAATATTTTTAGAAAAATATAATTTGTATTATAATTTATGTCATTAATTAGATATCATTTTCTATTAATTCTCAGAATATACCCTTTCAGATCACATATCTTAAAGAAAGATTTTTTAACTTATCTCACAGTCTTTAAGTGTACTTATTTTGTTCTCAATCTTACTCAAGAATGAGTTAAGTTGATATCTAATACTTGGGGATTTGATTTCCTTAGATACTCTATTATTCGATGAGAGTACCAGTACTTTTCATCATGGATCAATAGGGATTATAGTGAGTATTAATATTATTTTTTTTTAATAAGACTTAAATATATTTTAATAAGTCTAGGAAGTATATGAGTCCCAAAGTTAATAGTGTCAGAGGTCTGTGTACACTACCACCACATGCATTACAGTTAGGTGCATATACAATATTATTAACATGTTTAATAAGCATAGAGATCACTCTGCACTTAGTGTCATAACTATAAATATGAAAATTAAGTATTAAAGATGCTAGTCTTCCATTCCAACTATATTTTATTTGACTACCTGTAAGAATCTTAGAGTTAAGGTGGAAAAAATAAAAAATATTTAGACATATATATCCGCGTGCATGAACCAGGAACACAAACAAAAAATTTTATTTATAAATAATTAACTGACTCATTTACATACTATGACACTAAGTATGATAATAGTTGTAGTCATACTCCAAGTACAAGCAAAGACATCATATTTAGAAATAATGATTCTTCAATTCAGTTAGCTATGAGTTAATGATAAGATTATTCATCTAATATAAGCGAGTTATTTTGAAACTTAAATACTAATTATTATTTTATCGTATCACATAATTTACTAACCCTTCTAATATTAATAAATCAAACAATTTGAATATTTTGTTATGATAAAAATCATAAGAATCTATTTATCCCGTACTATCTAAGATAACATAGGATCTCTTGACCCATTGGTATCTAGCATAGCATCAAAAATCTATTTTTTTTGTGACAACCAATATTATTTTAGATATGAGATCAAGAATACGATCAAATATCATAGAGATACTTGCATGTATAAAAAAATGAGAAAATTAAAAATTAGACATTCAAGATAAGATACAAAAGATAATGAATAATAATTCATGAAACATGAAGATCAAAGTTATTGAGACCACCACTAATGATATCTTCAAACACATACATAATAATGATGATCTACATATCAATCAGTATTACCATATCACAAATACAAATTGATTTGATGATTCGTGTAATTTTTAATTTTTTTATATTAATATTATATAATGATAGTATGATATTGTCATTATTTTTTTTATAATTTGTTTATTTTATTATGATTTATACATTATTGTTACTTATACTTATTCTGTTAAGTTATATTTTACTTCATCATATTTTAATTTTATAAATATATATCCTTCATATTTAAATGTATGTTGCAACGTGTAAGTATCATATTAATCTTTTATTTATGAAATATAATAAATTTTTATTATTTTATTTGAGCCGAACACGTCACATAATCATGAGGTGCAAATGTAAAATGTGAATGTTTAATTTTTTTTAATTTTGTTTTTTTATTAATTTATTTTAAATTTTAAATGCTATATTAAAAAATAATTTAATAACAATAACATTTTTTTAAAAAATTATATTTTATTTAAATTATAAATTTCAACCCTAAAGGCCAGAACAACACCATCTAGTTCATGCCGGCACAATTCAGCATGAACTAGTACAGCTCGGTATGGCCCGACATGAACTAACATGGCCCGACATGAACTAGCATGACCCAACAAAGCCCAACATTTTGCAGGCCAAAGGGCCAAGCTAATAGAACTCATGTCATGCTAGACCAGACATAATGCCATGACTAAGCCACCTTGAAACAAACCGTGCCAGCATTATATGACTCGTTTGACACCTCTATACAATATCAATGTAGAATGCATTTGCATCAATTAAGATAACTTTAGAAAAAGATTAATTTATCAAATATTCAAATATAAATATCAAAGTATTTATAATCTCTTGTATCTGTGATATAACAAGAATAATTACTCTAAACCCACAATATCAAGATGACAAAATAAAGAAAATATTAAAGTTAGTTATATCATCATATAAAGACATAACTAACAAGTTTAACAAATCTCTAGAAATTTAAAAGAAATAAAAATTTATATATTGATGCGAGATTTAAAATTTAACTCCTTGATTATTAAAATATTCTAATGATTTATAAATAATATAAGAAAGTATCATTAAAAATTAAAGTTTTATCTCAAAAGAAACTATTATGTTACTTATTATAAAAGAAAATAGTGACAACTAACTTGTTCTCCTATTAATTATATTAAAAAAATACAACACGATGAATCACCTAATACTTAAAAACTAGCTAAAAAAGTACTTTGATCTTTAGATTTTTTGTAGATGATAATACTTCTTCTCTTTTTCAAGGTAATTGGAGTAAATACTTTAAATCAGAATGACTAACATATATTGTATTTTTAGATGATTCTGAGCTTCATAATTTTTGAAATTTATAGATTTTTCTGATCACATGACTGTAGAGGTTACAGTACTAGTTGGAGTTAGTGAAGAAAAAGATAAAAGGAAGCTAGAAGAAGTTCCTGATATTCCAAAATTATAGCCTTCATATTACAGCATTCCATCTAAAAATAATCTGATATCCCAGTGAAATGAACCTGTTATTTTCAATCCAGAAAATGAAAAAACAAAGTTGAAGTTCCAATTACAAATGAGCTAGCCAAAGAAGCAAGTAAAATGGTCATCACAAACAAAAAGTGACTGTGGGAGAAAAATGGTCATCACAAACAAAAAGTGACTGTGGGAGAAAAATGGTTGCCTCTCACACTCGATGGTAATACCATAGTTCCTATTGCTTCTGAACAGTTCACTTATTCCTTAGCAGCACTTGAATGACTGACACATGCTGTTTTGCACTTGAAAAGAGACTGCTTTCAACAGGGAAAGCTAGCCTAGAGTGTATGCAATTATGAGAGTTAAAATGTTCTATTTTTGATCCTCTAGTAAGTGTTCAGGCTGGAATTCCTTTATTATGCTCCATTTTTTGTGATGAAGTTTATGAAGCTTGTGCAGATGTTTACTTCCTTATGCGAGTATCTCGGGTTCTTGAATAATGAGGGAGTTCTTGCAAAGTTTAAGGGTGGAAAGAGTCATATAATGCTTGCAACATATCTATATCAAACAATGGCAAATCACTCCCTTCAATGATAGCATTATAATGCTGAAGAATACATAAAATTAGTGAAAAAAGTATAGATTAAAAATTTTGCAGCATGGCTTGAAACCTAATAGAGGTTTAACTTCAAATGACTAAAAGAAGAGATGATCATGAAGTTTACATACAAACATATGAGAAACAAGGCTGGTTACTGACCCACATCTTGCTCCATATGCAGCATTTGTTGAGGTCATGGCTTCGGTGTTTTCAAGAGATGCTTGGCATTGTGTATGGTATATGATTCAGATTGATTAGGTGCATGGATAAGGCCTTGATTTTGCTCTAAAAAAATGCATAGAGCCAGCGCATAAAAAGATAGAAGTTGTTGATTCTCAATGAAGTGTTAACCAAATTGTTCCTTCTCTTGAAAATAAGAGAGAGATATACAAGAGAAAGATACCATGGCAAGGGGTGAAATGTACAAAAAGGAATATATCGACGTTGTGGTTTATACACAAGATATGAGTGATGAGTATCAATAGAGAAGTTTTTCCCATTTGGGCAGCATATGATATTCTCTTGATCACTCAAATACTTTTTCAAAAGAATACCATAAGTTTCCCTATTATTGCTTACTAACTTTATTATGTAGCACAAATTAATTATTTAGTTTTTAATTTAAACTAACTTGTGGTATGCTTTTCCTCCATTCTCGATATTCTAAGCTTTCACACACCAATTTTAAAGGTATTGAAGTATCTTTTTATGAATTTTTTTTAAGTTAAACTTTTAAAGGGAACATCCAACTTGTGGCCTAGCCCAATCAAATTGTTCATTATATAAGAGACTAGTATGTATGTTGACAAGTTATCAAGTTGTATTAAGTTATTTCAAAATATATAAAAAAATAACTACGTAAATTATGTATAATCATCAATAAAATTAATAAAATATTTAAATTCTTCTTGAGTCTCATATTTGCTAGATTCATATATATCTAAGTCTATCAGTTTAAATGAATTCTTATTCACACTTATCTGAAAAATAGAATAGAAAGTTTTAGTATATTTTCATAATTGATACGTCTCAAACTCTATTATATAAGTATCTCTAATATAATGATATAATATTATCAATTTAACTGATGATAAGTGACCAACATAACAATGTATAAATAATATTTCAACTATATTAAAACATATAGTGAGATATCCTATAATAGAAAAAAAAAATTATATACTACCATACTCAATCACTAAGAAAAATCTTACATAAAATTTTATGAGTTTTTAAATAAATATTTGTAGAAGAAAAAAAAAATCAAAATTAAATTATTAAGAAATACAAATCATGAAAATAAGATTGACTAAATAATCATAAATAAATAAAATATTGAAAAAATAATAAACTAAATTATATATTATTATACTCACTAAATTTTTATGTCTTGTTGTTCACTAACACAATACTCAGGACAAGAAAAAAATAATAAAAATATAATGATTACCAATAATAGATTTTATGTTAACGATCCAAAAGTTTAATATGAAAAAAAATAATAATAGAATTATTAATACCTAAAGAACATGAAGTATTTGATATTACCTCTAGTAATAATCATGGTGGAAGAACTATATGAAAAACTTTAAATGACTTTGATAGTAAGTTAATTTCCCTCAATACTTTATATTATTTTTGGCCTCCTCTCTAAAAATAACTATCAACATCTTTCTCATGTATGTTCTTTTTTCATACAATTTGTATACTATAAAAAATATCTTACATATGCAAACTGATATCATATCACTACTCTCCCAATTGACACTAACTATGGGTTGGTATCACCCATGAGTTTGACACTACCAATAGGTTGGTATCACTTATAAATACTACACCAAGATAATACCATTTTCCTACTCCTTTCTTGTGCATATTGTACGCACCTGATATGTACATAATGCATTGGGGTTTTCCATACAATAAGGAGTAAAACCCTAGTATGTGAGTCTTCTCGTTCTACAAAAAAACAGTTATAGCACACCTAGGTTTGACATGTATAAGGATAGTGCATTGTGTTGCTATAGTGCACATGTTTTCTCTCTAGAAACACTAAAGTTTGCACTCCTAGGATTTGCGCTCCTAGGGGTTAATTGATTGTCAAGGGGGTGTCGATCAAAAAATTTCCTTGAATTTAGATTTTGACATAATTTTGTAGGGTCCTCAAAGGTGGGGAACAAACACGTACTCAAATTAATCAGGAGTTAGTGTTCTCTTGATGAGTTACCATCATTTAATACGTACAATGTTATTTTTTGAGACAATCAAGGGATTGAATTATAATGAGGTTCTTTAATGCAAGCTTTCCAATGAGTGTTTCTTCAGTGATAGGCATAATTTTTATATTAGGTTTTTGATTATCTTTTTTGTGAGTCATGTTTATAGTTTCATCCGAATAAACCTATGCAGAGGTTAGCCTCCCTCTCTAATTTCACCTTTGAGCAAGTCCAATCGAGTGATGCTCCTAATCTATAAGCATAAATCCAAATCACGTCATCATAGTGTCGACCACAACCCTGAGTTCGCCCTTCTAATTAAAGTAACCCATAGAAATAATTTTCATGTCCTCTTTAATTTCCCAACAAGGGGATTAAGAAAACAATGAAAACATAAAGATGACAAATTGTTGCCCTCAGCACCCTTGTTACTAAATATGACAACAGTTAGATTACATTTTCTTATATATAAGATCATTTGTAATAAAAGATAGGCCAAACCAGCGGTTCAAAGCAATACAAAATAGTTATATTACATACCTTCACCACGTTATCAATATTTGCATCAGAGGCATGACAAGCTGATCGCAAGCTTTTTTCCAATTCTTGCAGAGCATTTGAACACCCTAAATCTGCTTCCATAAATGCATTCCTCTTGAAATCCTGTAGCAATGGCACAACAACAGAAAAGCAAGGATAACATGTTACCTTATATCCACATGCATATCATGACCACCACCAAGCAAAAATGAAAGCAGCAATTAAGTTTTTCTGAAGGAAAAATATTCCATGTTTCATAGCAATGCCATATGGGGCAGAAAAGAAGCCAAACAGCCAATCTGTTAAGGTAGCACAATTTTAGATTCAATAAAGCTGAGTTGGGTTATTATTCCAGCAATTGTTGAAATTCCTGACAATCTACTTGAGGTTAAACAGAACCAAAAGTTTGTATGTCGAATACATTTGGTTTAGTTGGCTTGAAGATTGATTGATACATTCAAGTTCAAACAAATGAAACACAGACAAGTAAAACCAAACTTCAAGTGTGAAAACTCACTTCAAACTGAATTACAGCTGTATTTCAATGTTATAGCAAAATTTTGAGGCATAAACTAGGATTACTATGTACGGGCTCAAGAAAAATCAAACATATTGATAACTATAGGATCTTAGTTACTACCTCATAGACACGTACGCAACTTGGATTATTACAAACTATGGTAGATCAACATGAACCCATCACTCATAACAAAATATGAGACTTCAATTTTAGACTTAGTTGCATTAGTTTCTTTAAACATGTTTCTAGAAAAAAGTCCTTCAATATTTCAAATATTTTCTTAAAAAAGAGATTACACGTTCAAAGATGTGAAAGTGTTTTTTTAACGAGATATATTCATTCATTAGTTTGTAATAAATTCACTTGTTGAGGTATGCACATTCAAATTATCCATTATACATAGAATTGAATCTTACTTCTAATCATGATTATCCAATTGATTCATTATATATAAGATAATATAACAATCTATATTCTAATAGTTAGACAAGATATTATGTGTAATTAATATAGTCATATATTTGTTAGATTTTCTAAGAAATATTTATATAATTGTTATCATGCTTATTTTAAGATAGGTAAAGAAAATATCTAGATTTCAAATTTTTATTGGAGACAATGAACATTATCATGTTGGGTTATATTTTGATTGTAGTTGGGCATTTATAATTACTGATCATAAATCTCTTACATAAATTTATACTTTTCAATAAAATAACTTTATTTTCTAAAAAAATAAAAATTATAAATTATTTTCAGATTCAATAAAAAGATAAAGTATAGTTATAACTTCAAAGACATATTTTTATCAACCTGACACTTAATTAAGAAATATGACAAGATGTACAAATAACAAAAATACAAATCAAGGTAGCAACTGGGTGGCCCGTATGATTTCTCTATCACCATTTGGATTTCACCTTTAAAGAGTATGATAATATTATGATAAAAAACATATCTTTTTGGTTTTCAATACATTTTCCAATTTATTCTATCCACTAGTACTCTTGATATGTTGTTTCATTCTCATTCACTTTGTCTCTTTTATTTATAACACTTTTTTAACCCACCATGATGGTCTCATATAGCATTCCAAATGATTCAGTGCTCTTCGTCAAGCTAATTTTCATGCATCTTATTCATTCCTCCAAGAGTTTTGTAGATCTAGTCTTCAAACTTTTCTTGCTATACGATAAAATTTATCTTTTTTTGATGGAGATGCTTTTCCCACATCATATCATATTCCAACCTCTTCTACTTCTTTTATGCATAGGGAATGGATCTCCCATTTTAGCTCTTCTTTCATTCACTTGATGCTACACTGCATATTTTTTTTAATATGTAGATTATTTATAAATATATCATTATGTTCAGCTAAGGAATGCTCAATGATGTCTAAGTGATTTTCTTTCATTCCTCCTCTTCTTTCCATCTCTTGTGTTTAGTTATGGTGAAGGATGGGCCTTCTTCTCAAATTTTAGTCGGCCCATCCCCTTCAAGCATCGACTTCTTCCCTTTTCTAATCTCCTTCTATTTTCTATTTTTGCACGGATATTGTCAGGGGGAACCATAAAACACATTTCATTTACTTTTCCAACTTAATAGACTTTATCTACTAGAAACAATGAAGTAATAAGAGAATGGTGAATTAGTTGGCCAAAGAATTCATCCTTGAGGAATCAAAGATTTGATTTCTCTAAAATCTTTCTTATATTAAAACTATACTAAATGAGAATGACGTATATCAAAATCACCCTTTCCAAAATAATCATAGAAACATGGAATGTCAATAATATAAATGAGGATATGACATACAACCAAACTTTACTCACCTCAATGAGTTATCCACTCATCAAATATCTATATGCACTCTTTTATATCATCTTCTATATATATTTTCCATTCATTAATAATTGAGTGATAATTAAAAATTATGATTGGCCTTAGAGAGATTTAAAATTTATGATATCTTTAGCACCAATGAATACATATAGCTCATTAATGATTCTTCTATCAAAGCAAACCAAAATACTTCTCACATAACATATCTTTCCTCACCTATCCTCCAAATTGAATAGAAATCCTTTATAATTGAGTCATTTCTTAATTCTCAATGCATACAAAATAATATTCAATTTTATTTTTTTGATAATATCTCCAAAGAGAGAAATGAATTCTCTAAATATTTTCTCTCTAATAAATTCCTTTTTATATAACATAGAATTCATCAAACTCTACCCAATTTCTATACAAAAGTCACCATATGAATAGTGACTTCTAGTGGCATTTATGTGGTTTTAGGTTTTTATCACTTTCATTTCTTCTTATTAATTATTCTATGACGTATTTATTTGATGATCTTTTTCCTTTAATTATAAAGTCAACAAAATGAGGGATTTAGGGTGGATTGTCATGGCATCACTAGAAATTTAAGGATATTTATGGAGGAGATTCGAGAATTAAGTATTTATAGTCATGACTTTAGTTGAAAGCCATAACAATATGGGTTTGTGTTTTTTCTATAAATAAAAAGTCACAACATTATGGCAAACAATTCCTTCAAAGTCTTGGCTTTTTTTTCTAATTAAAAAGTTACAACTATTGTGGCCTCTTCATGTAACTTCTATGATGATATTTCTTCTATAACACTAAATTCATGGCTCTAAAAAATTACTATAATTTTTTCATGTAGCTTATGATAGATTATTTTTTCTATAGCATCCAATTTGTAGCTCTATAAAACTATAATGACGTGGGGCAAAAATTTTAGAAAAGTAGTTAGGTTGAATCTGCTATTCTTTTATGCTTGGGAATGATTCAAATATAAATACTCAGTGTAATATTTATTTTCACAACAATCATACTTCATCTTAGAACTAGCAAAAAAAAATCTTAAGTTGTCTCCTAAACAGTACTATGCTTAATGCTCATAGATAAACCTTCAAAATTATTTCTCTATTAGAGATCTTTATTGTCCATGCTAGCTTATCTATATACTCTTTTACTTCTTTATTTCTTGTACTTTTGGTATTAGTAGTATAAGCTAGATAAGTGATTATCTCGATACTCTCATACACAAAAATAGTTCGAATGGGGTTCTTCTTTGTTTTCTCCCTTACTTTAACATAGTCAAGTGTTTTGGTTTTTTTAGCCTCATGTTCATACTCCTCCACAAATTTCTTTATTTTAGCCACCAAAATTTTTAGGATCACTTCTCCTTCTTCTAAGTGAACAATTTAGGTTATATCTTTGATTTTTTCTACAAGATTTTCTACCACAAGCATCTATATAGTAGCCATAGAGACTTCATTACTTACTTCATCTTTTCCTCTTTGAACAATTGAGGTCATATTTTTCATTTACTCTTCAAAATTTTCTACCATCAATCTCTTGATATTATGCATGGAAATTTATCACTTGCTTCATCTTCTTCAATGAACAATTTAGGAAATTTTATCACTTGTTGGGAAATAATTGAGAAACAAAATTTGCTTTTCAAATGTCTACTAGTGTCCACTCCACTTTGAGTGACCATGGAACTAGCATTTTCTTATCTCAGATATCATGTTTCCATGGTGTTATAAGAATGTTATAGCACTACTAATTAGTTCGAGCATAAAATTTATGATTTTCCTTTTTTTGAGGATAAGAGTCGAGACCTCGAGGAATTGTCATACTCGAGTATTGTCCTCCATAACTTTGTGTCGGTTTTGAATAATTATTGTGACTTTTACCTAAATAGTTTTGGCTCTAAAATTTTTTATTTCGCAAAAGGTATAGCTTTATAAAAAGGTCATGAATCTTACTTGAGACTAGCAAACCATATTAAAAATAACATCATGATGCTTGAACTTGGTTGTGACCTTGAGTGTTAATGTGGTACTTGGTTGTTGTGATGTAAAATTAATATCACAACCATTTAAATTTCATGATAAGAGAATTTAACTTCATTATAATATCGTGTGATTAGGAATGCATTGCATGATAAGAGAATTGTGCTATGGTTTCAGTTTCCGCCAATAATATATAATAAAACAATGAAAGACTCGGTATTCTATTATATTTGTTAAACGCCTTCAAAAACCTATTAATTTCATGATTATTCATTAAAACTTTCCAAAAATTCAAAGTTAAGAAATTAATTTATGATTTCTTTATTTCATGCATACATAACATCATAATGAATCAAAATACATTTAAATATTTGGTAGTTTGAACATCGAACAAGCTATATGTGGGAACCAAAATCAAGAGATTTTACTAAAGTTCAAAAAGAAGAGATTTGGAGAAATTAGATATTTCATAGTTAGAAGGTGCTCATGAGACCTCATTCAGATCTACTACAGTCTAAGAGGTAGGAATTCTTCCTACTTGAGTTATGTAGGACTTCTTCCGATCAACTACAGTTTAATTTCATTCTATAAGCTGAAATTTTTAAATGAGTTATGTAGGGAGCATTTTCCTATTTCTCTAAGTATTTGTGTGTTATTTATTTTTGGAATGTCCAAGATTAAGGACAAAAATTGGGTAAAAAAGATCTATAGGTGTTTTGGGGGACTTCTTGTCAAATCTTCTCTAGAACTAGAGTTTTTGTTTAGGCAGTAGTTTGGCCTTTAGATTTCCAACTTGGATGATTCTAATTGAAGATGCAATTTAAAAAATATACATTTGCAAATGTCTAAAAGATATTTAAAACCAATTCCCACTTATAGAGCCTTTATTTTGAGGTTTAAGTTATAAGACTAGTTATATCCCTAGTACATAAGCAATTTTTTTTTGTTTGGGTTGTAAGTTGAGTTATATTGATCCAAATGAGTTGATACAAATGTTTAATTAATGAAGACAAGTAGAGTAATAATTAGTAAGAAGGTCGCATTGACTAAAAAATTTTACTTACAAGATCAATATTATAGGTAAATTTAGATGAGGGAGATACCTCCTACTATTCAGGTAGAATTGGTTAAAATGTAAACTTCTATCTAACTTTCAAACATGATAATTATGTGACATAAATAATTCTATTTCCATGAGAGAATTATGATCATATGAATTGACTTGTAATATATATTGAAATTAAATATTATTTAAAAATTATATGCATGTGAAGTAATAATTAAAGATACATGATAAAGTATATGGTACAAATGGGTAGCATTGTTTTCATTCATATGCGGCATGATATTGACTTGAAATAGTACATTATATTTTATATGCAAAAGGATATCACATTAAAAGGGTGTAAATGTATGATTATGAACAATCATCCTACTTGGTAATTGATGGGTGGGCTTAGTTGAGTTGGAGGATCTCTAATAGAGTAGTATAGTGCACAACATGAGAAATTAGTGCATGAATAATAGCAACTAGGATTTGATTCTTTCTCATGTGAAAGACTAGAACTAGTTCAAGCATATCTAATGGGAAAAGTCCCAAAAGTATTGGAAAGAACATGAAGTCATGTGGTCAGACCCCAAAAATCTAGTTCCAACAAAACACATAAATTATGATTTTTAAAATGATCATTTGAAATGGTTACATCAATAAAAGTTTTGATTTATAAACAAATAACTTTTATTTCAAAGTATTCATTTGATATGTTCAACAAAATTTTGTTGCACATTGGCATGTGTAATGCTTGGGGGGGGGGGGGGGGGGGGGGCACTAAGCATTTGGTTCATGATACATATTTGAGTCTCATCTCATTTAATATCAAATAAAAGTATATTTTAAAAAGCACATTTTAACTTGGAATGTGAGTGCAAAGAATGAACATGACAATTGCATGTGTACTTAGATAGGGAGTAGCACCTGGAAGAGTCTTTTATATTGGGCATGGCTCATGCTGTATAAGAAATATTTTAGGGGCTAGATAGACATCAATTGACATAGCTCATTAAAGGTGGAAATTGTAAAGAAAGATGAATTGTAGCTTTGATGGATATTTTGTAAAACATATTGGAATAAATCTATTTTGATATAAATGATTCATATAAAAATGTTGTGATTGAAAATTTCAAAAACTTTTCTGATATAACCTTATATATTTTGAGCGTCAATAAATGAGATAGAAGAATCATTTTTTACTCATATATGAACTAATATGGTTATTATGTTATATCAAGCTCTAGATGAATTATGTGATTGAAGTATTGTATAGGTTAGATTTTGGATGGAGTTCCCCTTACAAAGGAAGACTATTTGATTTTTGTTAAATTATGAATCCTAATGTATGGGATACAACATGGTGGTATCGAGTTACATGATATCCACAAGTTTTTTTATAGGTTAATTGTTTCTCAATGTATTTTCAGATTTTGGGGCATCACAATAGGTGAGAGACAATAATGGGGTGAGAGAGAGAGAGATAGAGAGAGAGAGAGAGAGAAGAGGGGTGAGAGAAGTTTGCACAATTTTTTTTTAAAAAGAAAGTCTAAAGTGGGGACATAATTATCTCAAAATTTTCATTCTATTCCCACTAATTTGAAATAATTTTTTTTTTTATTTTAATTTTTTTATGATAAAATGAGCTAGCTAATATGTAAGTCTAGAGGTGGTAAATGGATCTAACTGGTATGACTTGATGTATTGAATCACTAGAGTCAAAATTGGCTCATGTCTCCCTAGTAGATGGGTTGTGATTTGGTAAATCTTTAGCGTGTTTCATTGAATTTATTATCGTGTCAAAAATTATCATTTATGGCACAATCCGAAAATCTCTTAGGGTGATTGATTTCGTCTAATAGAGATGACAAGTATATTAGTCGTAAAATTAGTAAATAGCATGTATGTCTAGGTATTAATCACATGAAAATTATATGAGTAGTTTGATTGATCAACAATGAACTAACTATTGCTCGAGTTATATAAACTTGGGTCTCGAGAAGATACTTAGACTTTATGGTTGACTTACTTTCATGTGTATCATGAGATTCATATAATTTTAAAATAACATTTTGTTTGATTTTCAGACAAATAATAGATTTGCATAGATTTGCTGTTGTTTTCTTAGCATATAATATGATTGTCATCTTTGGACTATCAATAGTAAGGATTATACCCTCATAGTTCTACATTTAGTATTTTACCATCAAAACTATACAAGTTCCTTTTATGTGTCATCTATATGTCTAAACTTTAAGCAATATGTTACTTACCCTTGACGACTACTTTGAGTCTGTATTTTTATTCTTCGACCTCTAAAGTCATAAAAGATATAGAGTGATGTGATAATAATTATATTTTCACTTTTGGCATCATGAGAACCATTCTCTTATCAATTAACGCATATCTTTCTACTAATTATATATATATATATCATACAAGAGAAAGTGATTTGTAGAGATGTCACCATCTTATGAAATACCTCCATTTGCATGTGTCTCATGACTTAAATGTTACCATTCATTCATAGCCAACACATGACTTTCACATTATAGTGAAACCACTAGGTTATAAGTTTGACATAACCTTCATATTATCCAATGTCAATTCTTCTAGAATATGCATAATAAAATGGCTATAAATTTATTTGTACTTTTTTCATTGAGAGCATCATACTTGCATCAATTAAAATTACATACATTTAAGTTTTCATATATATGTTTATCTAATGAGATAATAGTAGAAGGGTTTTAACTTTTTTCTGGTCAAATTCCATGAGAATGTTACATGACTTATCTATCATCACCTACCAAAACCAGCATGCATAAGTCTATATTAGGGTTCAACCTTAAATTTTTGTTCTATACAACATTCACATCTATTAAAATTCAAAATAAAATATTGTCATAATTAAATATTACAAAAATTCAATCATTATACACATGTATAAACCAACTTTAGATCCTTATTTAGCCTGATATTGAGAAAAAATTCTTTCAAAATATTTTTGTAGTTCATCTCATTGATTTGAGAGTTCTCAATGATAATTGGGTTGAGGATCTAATTCTCAAATCTTATTTTCAATCTAACCTTGCATTAGCCTTGAATTTGACACTAATTAGGGATTAGAATTCATACCTCTTAGGCCTTTGATGTACTTAATTGAAATCCAAATCGGTCAACTCTTTTTTTTTTCAAAAAGCTTTAAGTCACCCTTGTTAATATCGGGGTCCAATTGAGTTATTGTTTAGATCTTCAAATTGAATGTCATGACTTTAGGTTAAGGAATTGACTTTGTTATTTATTTGAATCTATTCTAGAACACAAAATTGCTATGACAAGGGAATGTCATGACTAAGATATTTTTTTTCTAGAATACATAGTCATGGTAGTAAGAATATTATGACTATGATAATTATTCTTTGTAACAAATAGTCATGAGAACAATAATATCATGATTGACACGACTAAAAATTACTTGGTGTTATGTGATTTTGCCTCTTTAATGAATATATTATAGAGCAATAAAACATAATGACTTTAGGTCCTAGTGTGGTACTTAGTTACATTGACAAAAATAATTGCATGACCAAAATAGTATTTTAGAACTAATGGGTTGTGACTCAATGATAATATTGCAACCTTGTTTATAGAGGTATGCGGTCAAATGAGGCTGATGCAACTTGTCAATGGGCAAGTACTAGTGTAATCGAGTCATGATATTAGAAATGTCATTAATTTTTTATTATTATTATGCTCTCGAATTTAGCTTTTCACTAAATTAATCAATTCTACTCAAATCACATTCGATTTACTATTATTCACCCAATTCAATAAAAATAACCATTTTGTGAAATCATATCATTATAAATCCATATATCATGCAAATACATCATGAAACCAATACAAAATAACTCAAAAATATTGGTACTTTGAGTGTCAAATAAACTCACACTAAAAATATTATTCATCCTTCAGCAAAGAGTATATCTCTCTCTCTTGAGAATCTTCTAGAACAATAAGGATGAAGGAACAATAAAATTTCACAAATGAAAAATGATTACATAATGTATCAACATAGAGAAAATGGTAATAGTGTGATCGACCCTTGGAATCCAAATCATTTAGTGGGAATTATGCTCTAGAGGGATAAAATGTGGAATTATGCTCTAGAGGGATAAAATGTGGAATTATGCTCTAGCGGGAATTATGCTCTAAGCATAAATGTGGAAGGTCTCTCAGCATCTCCCTTATTGTTCATTGCCCATTCAATAATTTTTATAATCATAACAAATTACATATTTTATCTTATCTCGATAGTGTTGACTAAATCCTCAAAAGACCCTCATTAAAAATACATGTTCTTCTAGTTTTCATGGTACTTTTCTAAATATATTATCAATTATTTCTTTTTATATCCCACATTTTCATTTATATCTTCTATGTGACACTTAATCATCTTTTGTCACTCAGTAGTAATGGATTCATATAGTTTCTCAAAATCATCCATGATTCCCATCATTGTAGCCTCAAATCTTTTCAATACATCTTCTAAGATCTTTATAACCTCTCAAAAGTCCCAATAAATATTTGGGTATTACTAATATATATATATATATATATATATATATATATATATATATATATATTCTCAACTTGGACATACTTTATTAACTAAATTAAAATTAATGAAGCACAACACAAATGCAATGACTTCTCTTATCCACCTCTTATTCAACATGTTTGGAGGTTACTAGTCAAGAATCATTTTACCTAGGATATATAGTTGTTTAACTATTACTTTGATGGAATGAGATTTTAACTTTTATTAATAATTTTTTTTACAATGTATTTGACCATTTTTATTTTAAACATTTTTTATAATTTAATTTCTTTTAATGAAATAATTAAAGATCAATAAAGGAATAATATTTAAAAAATAAGATGTTATAATTTTTTATCATCTATATTTTGTTTTCAAATTTTTGATGAGAACATCCAAAATATGTGTTGCACAGATTTTTATTTCTATTTATAATATGTCATCGACATAAAAGGAGAAGAATGCCCTACACGACTAGTGGTCATTGACTTGCTTACTTGTTAGATTTCGACCTACGGACATTGCAAAGACTCGGCCCAACGGGCGAACATGTCGGGCTCCGGCTCTCAGATCGCATGAAGATTCTCAAACGGAATGAAAGCAGATCTTCATTCCGGCACTATTCGACGAGTGAAACGAGATAAGGCCAATTGATTGAAAGAGCCATAGGAGCCCTGGGGCGAGAAGCCATATTTGATGTCTTTTAAACAATATTAAATCGCGATCATAACCATCGAAGACCAACGCTACTTCTATCTTCTTTTCTAGCAGCACGCCTGATTTTTCTCATCATTATCGAGTTTGTTTTGAGTAGAGTTTATAAGTTGTGATTTTTTTGTATATTATTTTTCTACATAGTATCATAGCTAAGGTTTGCACATTATTTATGCATCAACATTGTGACAGCACTAACAATTTGTAGTGAAACACTAAAAAAATAATGTATCGGTATATTGATGACATCGAAGGTGTGTGTGTGGGGCGCGCGTGTGCCCCCCCACATGCGCCAAAGCAAATAATATCAGTGGCAGTGTGTTGACACAATAGTATACCAATGCATGTGCAGTGTAACAGATACAATATGTAAGTGCAATGTATGTGCAAGGTGTGCGGTGTGTTTCAAGATATCAACCCACTATTGGTAGCAATCAAATGTCCAAAGCGTGTAAGAGCAATGCCAGAAAGTGTAGTGTTATGTGTGCAAGAAAAAGTATAGTATGTATGTTACAAAAAAATGTTGAAAAAAAAAATACAACTCTCTTAATAAAATTCATATATCAAACATTCTTATATGATAGATAAAAATAATTAAAACTTACAAGTTGAGTGTTTCAATCAAAAGTACATAACAAAAATAAAAAATACAAATAAATTACAATGCCTCTAGTCAAGCTCGTGGGTATAAGTCCACAACACCAGACATAGAAAAAAAATATATAATTATAATTCTTTAAAACTTTCATAAAGATATTTGCTAATTATCCTACTATATGAATGTATATTATAATAATTATCACATTATAAATCTTCTTTCTTAGGAATAAGCAGTCAACCTTTATGTGCTTTATCTGTTTATAAAATACTAGATTAGAAATTATATCTTATTACCTAAAGATCAGAGTAAAAGATAATGAGAGAATACAATGCATATCCAATCTCATCAAGTAGATGAAACATTTAAAGTATCTTACAAATAATTATCATTGTATCTTTAAATTCTCTTACATTAGATCTCAAAATAATTATTAATTTTTTATTTTTTTAGGATGTAACGTTACCTCCAAGAAAAATGAAAAATCTTATTGTAGACCTCTTCGTGCATGTGGTGTCCAAATCAATTTTGAATACTTGGCAGGCTGAAAGTGATAATGGTCTCTGAAATAGATTTTAGGTTTCATAAATTTGTTCATATATTTAACATGAGAAAAACTACGCCAAAATTAACATACAAAGAAAAATATAGGAAATATTCAATAATATTGATTGTATATATTACATTTGGTTTGATTATAATTAAATAATTAATTTTTTTATAATTCTTATATAAATAATAAAGACAATTAAATCATATGTGACATGACCTATTTTTTGAGGCTCATTCGAGCAAGAGGTATCAAATAAGTCAAACTACCCGGGAACAACACATGGCACAACTAATTTTGTCATGTTAGACCCAGCACAACACTATCCATGATTGTGCCTGGTTTATGACAGTGCAAGCCCAAGGCATGACTTAAATGCCTAGCCCAATGGCACGATCAGCCAACCCGATGACCCGTGATCAGTATAAAAAAATAAACCAGCTACGTAAGCTGGGTTCTACTTGCGTGGCCATTGGCCACCAAGCACGCTTGCACTGCACCGATAAAGCCCATTGTATTTTCTTACAACGGAGCGCAACAATAATAGCGAAAGGGGCAACATGTCCATGTCCAGCTGTCATGTATAAAAAAACCATTTTTAAAAAATATAAAAGCCATCAGATTTTTTTTCCTAATGACTACAAACTAGAAATCTGATGTCTCATATTTTGGCCAAAAAAAATTTAAAAATAATATTTTTTTAATTATTTTCAATTCTCTATAAATATAGATTAAAAAATTTAGAATTTTCATTCTAAATTTTCTCTTCTATTATCAATTCTCAAGCTCTCTCTCCTCTTTGCTCTGAACACTCTCTTAATTCCAAAATTTAATATTTTTTTTTTACATTTAGTATATATTATTGTCATATTTTATTTATGGCTTAAGCTTATACATATAGGCTATGGCATATGTGGTACAATTTTCAAATTACATATGGGGTTAGAAGAGGCACAGTTTTTTATAATAAAATGGTTACGGTATAGTATACACTTATCATTTTAATTTTTTTGAGTGTTTATTTTAAATTAGGTTTAAAATTGTTTTTAATAAATATAAAATATTAAAAAAAACAAATAGTAAATATAATGATAATGAGTTTAAAATTAATATACCAAAGGTCTGAAATCAAAACTAGGTTGTCTCCAATGATCTTAGCACAAAATCCATTTGTCACCTAAAAAAATAAAAAATTTAGTGAATTTCAGTAGTATGAACATACTTTAAAATAATAAAAATTAAAAAAAAATTAAAATTTAAAAAATTTAGTCCAACACAAAATATATATTATCAAAAGATATATATATACATGTATGAGTTTATATGATACTAACCACCTTAAGATATATGTCACTCAAAACACTAAAAAACATAATATATTGATATTGATACATTATATCCTAGACAAGCTCAAATGAATAGCAGCATTTTCAAGTTAAATCTCGTTCAAGTTCAGCTTTGTTGACTTCCTTCATATACTATAATAATTTTGAAAAAAAAAATGCAAGGCTAAACTAATTATAATCAAGGGTCTTCTGATAAAATTTTTAGAAGATCTTAGGATAGTCGACATTACGTAAACCTACTTTCAAATTGCTTATTATAAGATTTCTAGGTCTACAAATATAAATAATATAATAAAATATTATATGTTAGAAAAATAAGTAATAATTAATGAATAGGAGTGACAAGTGGGTCGGGCGGCCTATGCATGGCCCAAAAAACACATCCTGACTAAGCCGTGTTTGGCCCGGCACGACACGGTCAATAACCATGCCTAGACCCGTGTCGTGTCGTGCAGGGCCAGAGGTGCCAGGTCTCATGCCGGGTCAGGCATGACCTAACTGACTGGCCCATAGGCATGGTCCAGTGGCACAGATACCTACCATGCCCAGAAACTCAAACTAGGTTTCGGGAACAATTCAATCGCATCGTACCCAACCCACCTGGTTTTTTAAAAAATAATTATTATTTTATTCTTAAAAAAAGCTCACCCGCATGGTGCATGTGGTGAGTTTTTTTAATAAACCCACCATGTGGTAGTATGAGGGTGCCTGTATCCAAGCAAGGTCCTGGACTGTGCTGTGCTAGACGAGGCATGGCTAAACTCTAGCATTATTTTTTTTCCGCTAATATTTTGTAGAAATAAATATTTCAAGAAAAAATTTCTTTGAAACTAAGCATGATTGATTGTATATTACTTCCTCTATTATTAAGCATCTCACTAGTTGATTGAATATTGATTAATTATTTATTCTTTCTCGACTTAGTCTTAGTCATCCATCTTTGGCCAAGCTAAAATTTTTAGAACTTAGACTGTGAGACCCAATAGCTAAAAAATGTGTATTAAAACTTCTTATCATGCTCATTAAACATGTATAAGTAAAGACTCGCATAAATTATTTTACTTTGTTGTATAGAAACCTAGTAGACCTGAGACTTGATATGACTTAAGTGGGTAAAAATTTTAACATAAAATACAAAAAACCAAATATCTCGTGACTGTACGTGCAGGCCAAGAATTACCCATTCATTCCATCGTGCACAATAGAAGTTGAAGCTCGTGAGGTGGAAGTTAAGGTTCGCATACAATAAGGGAAGCAAGGGCGCGTCAATGGCAATAGTATGCATGTAGTGAAGATATAGGGCACACACAATGATTTTCAACAAACCCTAGCCGACAATGTTGCCGACCAACAACGACAACAAAAGAATAAATATTGAGTGCGTTATTTTTGTATTCTTTGGAGGAACCACATTTTTGTGGTCTGTATAAATTATGGTAGTTGAGATAGATAAACATAAGTAACAATCCAGCATACTCATTACAGACATATAAGTCACATCTAACAATATTATAAAAAAGTAATTTCAAAGATGACAAAAATATTACACATCAATGAAAGAAAAAAAATACATAATGATTACTGATGCTGTCAAAGGATCCTAACAGAGTCTATCCACTTTGATACTTACTAGAGGAGTATATGAAATTCTTTTCTAAAATAATAATAAATTATTTTCTTTTAAATATCATTAATTATTTCATTCATACTATTACTTTAGGCTCTTAGATTACCAATACAAAAAAAAAATATTCACTCACTAATAATTATATTTTATTTTCTATATTCTTTTTTTGTTATAATAGTATCATTATCATCAATAAAAAATAATTGAAAATTATTTGATATAATACTAATCATATTGAATCCTTATAATTTACTCGTGCTATATTTATTCATGATTATCTTATTAATTCACTATTTATTAGTTATCGTTACAGAGAACTCAACATTGATTTTATCTTTATTTTTATAAATACTTGCTTGCATAATTAATAAACCCTAAAGAAAATACAATTGGAATTGAGCAAGATTGATTGTATATTTTCTTTTCAGTAATAAGATCTTCCTCTAGATATAAATAAAGGTATCTTAGGAGTCGGATTGTACTAATATAGCACGATGAGGTACGTTTCAATCCAATTCAACCAAATCCAGCACAACATGGTCCAGAACCATAGTTGGACTATAGTTAAGTCAATTCATGACAAGTCTCATGTCGTGTCGGGCCTGTGCTACATGGGCTTTGTGTTGTGCTAAGTATAGCCCACGTGCATGGCATGCTGACATAGAGCATGGCATGACCAATTTTTTTTTTTAAAGTCATTTTTTAAAACATATAATTTTATATTTTCTGCCCATTACCACATTTATTGTCACCCGGAGGACAACAACAAGACAATTGACATCGTTGTCATGTCAACTTTAATTAAAAAGAAACTTTTTAAATTTTTGAGCTGTTAGATTGCATTCCACAGCTCCATGGCAAATATCCAAAGGTTATAAGTAATCTAGCATAAAAAAAGTAACAAAAGTAAAAAATATATAAAAATATATATCTTTTTAATAAAAAAAATTATAAAAAATTATAAAAAATTATTTTTTAATAATAAAATTCTATGAATAACATATTAATATATTTTATTTTTAACAGTTAATCACTAGTCTCTTATCATCTCATTTCTTAACTCGTATTTTAATATTGTGTCCTGTCAATGCCCATTTTTTAATAAAATTTGTAATTTTAAGATGTCGAAACATTGTTGTTAGTTAGTGATTAGTTATTGTTTCTATGCATGAGAATATGAGGTTGAGCCTTCAAAGTGTTTACTGCACACGTAAAGTTAAGATACAAATTACGTTGAAATTAATTTATTTTATTTAATAATTTTTAGAATAATCAATGAATTAAAAAAACAAGTAAATACTTAAAAAATATTGTTCTTCTCTTACTTTTTGTCCAATCTCTCACATTACACAAATAATAAATAATAAATAATAAATAATAAATTGAATAAAAAAGAATTATACATAAACATAAACAATAAAGACAACTCGAAAAAAAGTCTGAGATTAAAACTAAGTTTTATCTTATGATCTTTATCCATGTGTCTAAAAATTCTAAAAATTAATGAATTTTAGTAATCTAGACGTATTTCAACATAATTAAAAATAAAAATATTATTGATGTCAAAAAATATTCATCATTATTACACACACACACACACACACAGACACACACACAAGATTAATGATGACATTAACTACCTTAAGAAATATTTCAATTAATACACCAAAAAATATAATATATTAGATCCCGGAGAACCCCAACTTAGAAGATGAGTCAATGAAGTTGGATCAATTTTAGGTTAATTGATCTCATTCATTTACCATAATGACTTTAGAAAGAAAAGCATAACAAAATTAATTACTAGCATTAGACTTCTAATTAAATTTTCAAATAATCCTAGGATAAATATTATACAAACATACATTCAGCCTAGTTATTATATAATTCCTAGGTCTACTAGTATTATTAACATAAAATATTTTAAATTAAAAAAAATTAAAAATTAATAAACTTACGAAATATAATAGAATAGTCTCGATAATGTCTTACATCTAGACTAGACATGATGATATTTCATTTACAAGTCATATCACTCATTATATCAATGCTTAATAAAACCTAAATAAAAATTTAAAATTTTTTTAGATATTTCATCCTTATTATGGCCTCATTATATATTAGTATCTAATGTGAATCTTTAAGAAATATAATATTCAATATAAAATTTTTAGTATTATACTCAATAAAATTTTAAATAACGATATCATAATTATCATATTTATTTAATTATTAGAGATTGTCCATCTGCTAATATTTATCATATCAAGTATAGATTTCATGTAATTAAACAAATAGTATAAACAAAGATTAAAAATTTTTTCTCATATTAAAAAATAAAAAAAAATCACTAAAATATCTTAGTATTTCTAACAGACAACAATAATTCTATACTCTATATTTGTTAGCGAGCCTAAAAAATATAATTCCAAATAAATATCAAACATAATTAGAATTGTATATATTTGATATTAGAATCATATATTAGCTATAAATACGTAATATACAACTATGTTAATAATAAAAATTGATAAATTTATTATCAATGATTCAAAGAAAGAAACATCAATATTATTTTTGAAATTCCTAAAATTTTTATATGATATAATAAATATATATGTCTATGCATACTATCACAACATGCATTATACGTGAGTGTATATGCAACGTTAGTAGTTTTTTTAACAAATATAAATATGTATATTTGTGTAACCAAATATTTATGTTGCCTGTATGAACTTAGAATTAAAGTAAAATAAGTAGAAAATATATTAAAATACATATTCACCTATATGAACCAAGCAGACAAATCAAATGGTAGGAATCATGAACAACTAAATAACATATTTATGTAATATAACACTAAATATTGTAGTTTTAACAAAACTCCAAGGATGAAGATGAAAATTATATTCAAAAATAATAAATTAAGTGTCAAGTGAGTTGGGTAGCCCGACATAGCATTGTCCAGAATTGTGTCTTGACCTAAACCATGTCGGCCCAAGGCACAACTCATGCCGTGCTGGGCTGGAGCAGATCGTGCCTTATGCCGAAAAAGGAATGACTCACATATCTAGCCTAATGGCACATTCCAATAGCATGGTGACTTGTGACCAGGCATGTGTCATGCCTCGTCTGGTCACTGCACAATAGGGCCAAGTTTTTTTTTTAAAAAAATAGCCAATTATAACATGTTCAACTTATGTAGCCTGCCTCTTGTGTTTTCATGCAATTGGCACCAACAGTGATAGACACGGCCTATCACTATCGTTGTCTTAAAAAACAAATTTATATTTTTAAAAACCATAGCCATCAGATTTTTTTCAAATAGTTACATGCTAGAAATTCGACAGCTATTAGATTTTTTACCTAAATAAAATCTAAAATAGAATAAAAAATATATATGTTTTTCATTATAAAAAATTTCTATAAATAGAGATTAATAAATTTAAAAATTTTATTCTCATTTCTTCTGAAAATTTTTATCCCCTCTTCTCAGGCTCTCTCCTCTTTAAGTCATATATTTTTTAATGATTTTTTATAATATTATATTTAATTTACATATATGATATACACGATATAGCTTTCAAATTACAATTTAAAATTTGAGTTGAAATTAAAGGTGATGCAGTGCAAAAAAAATATATTACAACAAAAAGATTACAATAAATTTTTTTATATTTTTTTGTAAATTTCTAATAAGTTTAATGTATAAAAAAATATTTTAAAAAATAATAAATAGAATGATAATTAATTTGAAATGACATAAAAGTAGAAAATAACGAAAACCCTATAAATATATTCGGGGCCGAATCTAGGTTTTCTGCAATGGGCTTGACTAGAGAAGTCAAATGGGTCGGGCTAGGCTAGGCCGGTCCGACCCAATTTTAGGCCGCCCCACTGGGCTACCATGTCGGGCCAAGCACGACACAGAACAGTAGAGGTCATGCTCAACATGGACCTGCTGCCTGAAATCCACTGGGTTGGGCCGATTCGAGTCTAGCCTTAACCATAATTTTTTAAAAAATTATGGTTTCAATGGCACGCTGCTGGACCACCGTCACCTTTTCAGGGTTCGGCGAGCCTCACCCATCAACGTTAATTCATCATGACCACGCTCGATGCATGGTCATGCATGTCGTGCCCATGTACCAAGCATTTGTGTCGTGCCTAGCACGACATACAGACCAAAATCCCTCAGCTCGGCACGACACGACTGGTACTGAAGGCAGGCCCGACACGGGCACAGGCACGAGTCATTCCCATGCCATGCCAGGACAAGCACGGTCGAACCGTGTCGTGCTTCTTGCCGGGCCGGACCAGCCGAGCCAGTTTGACACCTCTAGACTCTACCCAAAACTCATTTACCACCTAAAAAACTAACAAAATAGATATACCTCAATAGTATAGATGCAATTCAAAAAAATAAAAAAAAAATTAGGCATGTGAAAACAAATTGGCATAATATATATATTCTTAAAATATATTTACATATAGGAGTATATGTGATACTAATCATATTAAAAAATATGATAATTAATAAAACAAAAAATATGATATATTAGATCACAAACAAACCCACCTGAAAGGCAAGATCTTTTAAATTAAATTTAGTTCAACTTCAGTGATCCCATTCATAAACCAGAAAAATTTTGAGAAAAAAGATATGACTAAAATAATTATGATCATATATTTTTTAATTAAAATTTTGAAGAATCCTAGGATAAACAGTATTATGCCAACTTACTTCCAACCTTTTTATTATATGATTATTATGTTCATAAATATAAATGACATAATAAAATATTTTAAGTTCAAAAAATAATCAATAATTAATAAATTTATAAAATATAATAAAATTATATCTGTAATATCTAATATCTAAAGTAATCACGATGATATATTATTTACATCCCGCATTGTCTACTGTGTAGATTCAAAAATAAAAACTAAATTAAAAAAATTTAGCATTTCTTGAGATATTTCATTCTCAAGATTACCCTTCTATATATGTGTGTATGACGAGAATTTTTAGTAAATATAAAATTTTGAATAAAATATTTAGTATTGCTTTTAATAATTCTTCTAATAATAGAGTAATTATTTGTAAGTTTGTTAGAACCATTAGATATTGACCATTAGATAAAATCTTTCACGTTAAGTGTATGTATCATGTAATTAACCTGATAGTACAAGCGAGAATAAAAATTATTTCTCTCACATTAAAAAAAATAAGAAATTTACGAAAATACTTTGGACAAATATTATATAATAAAAGTTTAACAGTATATGTTTGTCAGCGGATTTAAAAAAATAACAAACAAATATGAGACGCCATAAAATTATAATTATTTTATGATAAAATCATTTTTAGTTATCAATATATAATATCTAACTACGTCAATAGAAAAAATAACAACTTATTATTAATGATTTAGATTGTGATATAATTTTTTTTTATGAAATTTCTAAAATTTTTTTATGAAACAACGAACATGTGTTTGTCTATGTGCAATTTCACCACTTGTATTGCATTTAAATACATATGTAATATTAGTAGCATGTTTAATAAATATAAAAATTATCATGCATTTATTATTATTGTTGTTGAGATAAAAATCAAATATTTAAAATACTTCTCTATTCCAACTTTGTATTACTTGAGTTTCTATATGGATCATGAAATTAAAGTTGATGAGATAAAAAATATTTTGGCATATATCCATGTGTATTAAGCAAGAACACCAACATAAAAATTTTATTTACAAAAAATTAACTAATTTATTTATATATTACGATATTAAGTATGATAGTTATAGCCAACTTTTGAGTATGAATATAAACGTCATATTTGAAGACAATGACTTCTTCATTCAGCTAGTCATGACAAACAACAATATGATCCATCAAATTGAAGCGAGTTATCTTAGTACTTAGATATCATTTACTGCTATAACCCATCATATGATAATAATAAGAATTTGAATATTTTATTATGATAAAAATCATACAAATCCACATATCCTGTGTAATCTAAGAAGACATGATATCTATTGACTTCTTTGGTATTTAGCATGACATCAAAATCTATTATTTCTATAATAGTTAATATTTTTTTTAGATAGGAAATCAAGATTATAATCAAATATAATAAAAATACTTACATGCATGAAGGACTAAAAAAATTCAAAATTGAACATTCAAGATATGATAATATATTATTGAGATCACTAATAATATAAATAATATAAATAATTCATAGAATTTAGAAATCAAAATTATTGAGATCACTACTAGCAATATATTCAAATACATGCATGATAATGATATGCATCTACATTCACATTATCATGCCATTGACACCAATTAATGATTTGTGCAGTAATGCGATTTTTGATTTTTTATATAATACTATATTATTTTTTTTTATTTCTATCATTTGTTATTGTCATTGTGATTTATGTACTATTATCTACTATATTTATTATCTTATGAGTTATGTTTCACATCATCATATGTTATAAATATATATGTATATCTATCATATTTTGCTTTTGATTATGAAATAAAATACATTTTTTATTTAAGATGAACGTGATTATGAATGTTGAATTTTTTTTTAATTATTTATTTCATTTTAATTTTTTAAAATGTAATATTTTTAATAAATATCAATAAAAAAATTAAATATAAAAATATTTTAAATTTTATTTGAATTTTTATTTTCTACCCAAAAGTAAACCAAAAGTCCAAAACTGACACGGTCCAATTATGGGATAAACCATAATGGCCTGCACAACTTGGCATTATTACGGGCCAAACAAGTTGTGTCGGACTTGATGTTTGGCAGCCATGTCGTGTCGGACTTGATGTTTGGCAGCCATGTCGTGTCGGACTTGATGTTTGGCAGCCATGTCGTGTCGGACTTGATGTTTGGCAGCCATGTCGTGTCGGACTTGATGTTTGGCAGCCATGTCGTGTCGAGCATGACACGATAACATGACTAAGCCACACATAAATGGGTCATGTCAACATGAAATGGTCTGATTGATACCTCTATGAAAAGTTTTTCATTCAGTACTTAAATACTAATTTATATTTCATTATATCACATAAGGGTGCTAAGAATTTAAATATATTAAATTAATAGAAATCATACGAATTTACATATCGGAGTTTTTTTGTGGCTATGAAATAAATCTTTTAATGTTTAACATAATATCGGAGTTTTTTTATCATATCTTTTAATGTTTAACATAATATCGGAGTTTTTTTGTGGCTATGAATGTTATTTCAAATAATAAATATAAACTACAACCAAATTTGTAGATGCATTTTTTATGTTTAAAGAACTAAAAATTTAAGAATGAATATTTAAGATAAGTAAAAAAATTAATTGTTGATGATGACTAATGCGATATCAAAAATATTAAAACTACTATTAACTACAAAATCTAATATAATGATTCAAACCATATTACAAGACACAGAATAATCACAAATATTAGAGGATTATCATACATATTAATGATTTTATTATTGACTACTATTCATTTTTTAGTTTACTATTATTTATCATATCATCATTAAATCAAAACCATAAAAATGAAATAAATATATTTTTTAGAGTTTTAAATTGAATTTATTTTAATTTATAATGCAATACAATTTAATTTTAATAATTTTAATTTAAAAAATTAAAATTATATTTAAAACTTAAAGATGAAAAAAAAGTTCCATCATGACATAGGCAACCAACATGAGCACCAGCACTATACTTCACCGACCATTGTGCCAACTTCCTAGTGGTTCAATGCAATGCATTATAGTGCCAGTGGCCACTAGCCAGCATGCTAGCCAGCCCACTGCCACTTGGTAGTGGTCAGTGGACATTACCCTGGCCACTGTCAGACTAACTCAACACGATTCAGTTTGATCCGATATGACCCAGTATGCCTAGTTGAAAAAAATAGGTGTCGGGCCAACCTCCACAATACCATGATTTCATGATATGGCCTAAATACTCAATCTATTTTGTGTATGACATGGCAAAGTGACTTGACTGAGCCACCAAAATTTGAATATTTTGGACCTCTAATGCTTGAGTGTTTTGGATCCATTACTTCTCTATTATAACTTACACATTTATCATTGATCAATTTAAAAATATTTTATCAATGTTTTTAAAATATTTCAATCATAAAATATAAGTCATATCTACTAAAAAAACTTACTAGAAATTCTTACATACCAATTTGACTTGCAAAAAAAAAACCATTTAATTTGATATATTCAAATATATGAAAATTTTGTAGAGATAAAACTAGAAAGAAATTTATATGTCTGATCATATTTGTTGATAATTTCTCGAAATATTTTTGAATATATCATTTTAATGATATATAATAATTTTTTTTTATTTTTGAGATTTTTTACAAAATAATAAAAATTAAATTAATATATATATATATATATATATATATATATATATATATATATATTGACAAAATAATAATTCATTATAATATATATCAGACTAATTGCACATAAAATATAGATCACGAAATTATACTCTAAATTTTCTAGATGTTGACACAACAAAATGAGATAACTGCAAAGAAAAATAAATATCTGATTAAAATAATTTAGATACTTCTACTTTAAAAAAAATTCTAAAATAATTTTGTGGAGAAACAACTTTAATCACAATTTATCTCATTAATCATATGTCATCTTCTTTTCTTTTTATTGAGAAAAATTAATTTAACTTTTCTCCTAAAGTTTTTGGATACATTTATATTATCCCTGATCACCCTCTAGGATAAGACAAACTGACATTTATGACCTTAAAATATATTTTTCTTAGATACTCTAATATCCAAATAGAGTACAAATATTCTTACCATTGACTGTTAGAATTTTAATGGTACAAATATTATAATTTTTGACCATTAATTATTCTATAACGAGCATAAAAAGAGTATGAGTATATATATTACACAAATTCATTACATTTCATCTTTTACATATATTATTGTTTGTACAATCAATTAGTCAAAAGATTCTCTATTAGGATTAACTCATACTTCAAAAACTAGTACTATAGTTCGGTATTACAACCTAGATTTTGGAGCCACAACTTGAACAGAGTCACAAGCTATTTTGTATAATTATAACTAGACAATATACTTTGAAGTTGCAACTTGTATTATGAAATCGCAACTCAATTTAAACTATAAAATATGCTTTGAAATTATGACATTCCATTGTGAAGTTACGACTCAATTTAAGCTGTAACATGTGTTATGGTATCATGATCATATTTTATGATGTCTCGACATCATTGCAATCATGACTTTTTCTATGTTGGTGTGACTAATTAACTTAAAGATTCAAGTCACAACTACATTTTAAGGCGTCACGACATCATTACAGTTACAACTTGTTCTATGTTAGTGTGACTAATTAACTTAAAGATTCAAGTCACAACCATGTTCTATAATGTCATAACAGGAATAAAATTACAATATTAAAATTTGATGTTATGACTTAGATCTTAAGTTTTAAGAAATTTGTATGTTTACTAGAAAAGCATTATATTTGAATATAAAAAAAGGGTTGTAACTTGTATGTTTATACTTTGTTACATGTGATCAACTCTGCCATAATGCTTGAATAGAAGTACATATAATTTTCTCTTTATTCCATGTGTGTTTCTTCTCTTTTTCCTATCTCATAAGGGTATTCTTCTTCTATGTGAGATCAATCCTCCATTTTCTCAAAAATGTAAACCAACATCACAAAATCACTACATTAATTCCTAGTTTGGTATCGAATGGAGGTTGCATCAAGAACCTCAATATACATCAAAGACATTATTGCATAGTGGTGCGATTAGATCTCTGAGATTCATCATTATGTATCCAAGAAAATATGATTTGAATAGCAGAGTTCTAATATTTTTATTTTGAAGCGAGAGCCAAAGCATAGAAGAAGGTTTTTTCCTAACTTTTGGTATCAAATTCAGAGCACATTTTGAGTATAAAACTTAGTTTGGCACGCAGAGCTAGGATTTAATAGAATTACAAAAAAGTGAATCTGAGAATAATAAGTTTGACATTGAAGGTTGAGATCAAATCTTTTATGGGAAAAGATTTTAAATTATAAAAATTAAAAATATAAGATTTACTTATTGATTGATAATTGAAAAACCACAAATGGAGGCATCTTATATGATCGATTGGGACAAGTTGGATCAAAAAGCTCTAGGCTTAATCCAAATGTATCTTGCAAATGAGATGCTGATGAATATTTCTAATAAAAAATATATTAAGGATTCGTGGAAGAAGCTAGATAAGTTTTACCAAAATAAATTCTTAGTGAACAAGTTTTTTCTTGAGGAAGAAACTAAATAAATTATACATAGGAGTGAACACTTTTGTTTCATATCTATATGAATTTCAAATATTGATCAGCCAACTATCATCTATTAGCTGTGAGATCAATGATGATAATAAAAGTATCACTCTTCTTTGTTTACCGGACTCTTGAAATAATTTGATTATCTTCATTGATAATAATAAAACATAATTATCCTATAAGATAGTAATTACAACTTTATAGATGAAGATTACAAAATGGAAGAGTAGAAGAATACTCAAAGGATACATTATATATGAGGGAGAGAACTGATAAAAGAAATATATTGTATGAAGAAAAATCAAACAAAAAAGGAATATTAAAAAATATAGATAAGTTAAAGTTGAGATACTGAAAATATAATTTAGTTGGACATTTCAAGAGAAACTATCTAAGAAACCAATAGATCACAATAGATCATAATAGGTTACAATAGAAAAAAGTAAGTCTCAGCCCAGACAAATATAGGCTCAACAAATGGGGAGTCATTCACTAATGATGAAACACATTTTGCTGAGATCTATGTCACTCATGGTAATGAGAACACTTGATTTATTGATATTGACATATCATATCATATGATTTCAATTTGAGTAGAAACTTAATTTTTATAAGTTTCATGAGTAATGATGGAGTTATTTTCTATGACAATGCATACAAGATGACATGAGGAACACAAATAATTAATAATTGCTCGAGGAATAAAGTGAACTTTATATGAACTACTACTAGCAAGCATCAAGCCTCGGGTCACAAACTTCTTTATTACTAAAGAGGGAAGCTTGAAGAGCAATTTGAAGATCCAGAACATGAAGACACTAAGGCTTAGAAGACCAATAATTTAAAGTAATGTAGATAAATTAAAGGTCATGATTGGTAAATTCAAGATCACAAAAATAGTCCAAATTAGCCATGAAAATTTTAAAGCCACAACAAATAAATTCGAGATCACGAGAGAAGAACAAATAGCCAATGAGAAATTTGGAATCACAACAAGTAAATTTGGAGTTATGGTGAATTCGAGATCAAAACAAATAAATTCAAAATTACGATAAGTAAATTCGAAATCATGACAAAAAAACAAATAAACCATAAAAAATTTAGAGTCGTGAAGACCAAATTCGAGATCATTATTGAAGAACGAATAACTAATGAAGAATTTAGGGTCATGATAAGTAAATCCTATGTCATGACATGAGTACACAATATCTAGATATGAAAGTATATTGTAGCACCAAAGATTTTGACACATAAATAAGAAGAATCTAGCATCTATATCCTTGAAGAATATGATAAAAAAGTACCCAACCATTTAGCATGAATCAATTTTGTGAGGAAAACTTGTATGGAAAGGAAAGACGAGAAAATTTCAAATCGACAATGTGTGTTATAACCAATGAATGACTCCCCATTTGCCAAATATAGACAAGTGTTCACTTGCATGGATAAATGGCTCGACAAATGCACAATCACTAAAGCACTATCTCAACGAGAAGATTCCAACATCAATGTTGGATTTGATTCACAGCGACATGTTCGAAGAAATATCGAAAGCATCACTTGGGATATCAACGTATTATATTTCATGTATTAATAATTTCTCCAGATATATAAAATTATATTTTATTTAGAATGAATATAAAGCATTGAAAAAGTTCAAGGAATTCAAAACATTACTAGAGAATTAATTTAACACAAAGCTAAAGATTTTACAAATGAATAATAGTAAAAAATATTTTCTAGTTAATAAGTTTTGCTGTATATGTAATTTGTTTTAACTTAATAATCTATTTTAATATTTTCATGTAAGTGCAGGAAAGGAAATATTAAAAGCCCGGGAATGTAGCAGTAGCACAATAACGGAGGTCCCGCTGTTCGGTCAGCGGGCTAAAATTTTTGGAGCAGAGCCTGACCAGGTCCATGATCCGACCCGTTTCGGTTAAATGAACCGGCTGTTTATTTTCTGTATAAAAACATTTGTATTTATTTTCGGGCGCTGTTTTTTGACCCGGTTGAACTGTTTATCTTCGTTCTCCTCTCTCTCTGCGCGATTTCGCGACTGCCGTGCTGCATACTATAAGACATTATTTCTTGGTTTTAATCTGTAACGCATAAGCATTTTCTGGTGGAGGTAGTTAGTCGTACTGAGCAACTAGCGAACCACGTTATTTGCTGTGTTGATTTCTCATTTTGATTCTGTCGTGGATACTTGTGGATTGAGAATATATATTGCTTGTTTCTGTGTTGTTTCTGTGTTTTCTGTTCTTAATCTCACTACCCGTGGAAGCACGATTGCCCAACAAGTTTTATGTTGAGCAGCACATTTTCCAACATAACATGATAAAGTTGACACCTCGGGAAAATAAAGTTGCATAAAGGTAGAATAAAAGATGGAGAAGAAGAGGTGCATGAAAAACTAGCATGATAAGAAATGAAATTTTGAGTTGAAGCTATTGTCATAACGGACTGCTTGAATAACCATTCTCACACATCGACAGTGAAGGATCAGACACCTTTTAAGGTGTTGTATGAAAGGAAGCAATTTAACTTACTTCAAGTTTTTGGATGTGATGCATCTACTCATTTGCCAAAGAAAAAAAGAAATAAGTTAGACTTTAAGCCAAGGAAATACATGGTCATTAGAAAAAGAAATACATCAAAAACTACAAACCTTAAAACCCAAAGATGATGATAGCCATCTACATCAAAAATGACATGTTCAAAGAGTGCAAAGGTAGAGATGATCTACCATGTTGTGACATAAAAGATTTTTCTTGAAAAAGTAAGTCATGATATTTCCCAATCGCATCATCACAAATGAGTCATAGGTCCATTTCACTGGAAACACAAATATGCCACAGACAAATTTGATGATTCTATTGAAGAAGCAGGTGTGGTATCACCTAAAATAAGGTCTATACATGTTAGAAATTCACCTGTGATGCATGATGGTTTAGATCATGCTATTCGTGTTACAATGATGAGCCCGATAATGTGAAGGCGAATGCCTATGTGGAATTAATTATGCGGGAGCAAGTAGAAGAAGAATTAGTCTTTGAATAAGAACACATGAATTTAAGTGACGTCCCTTGTGAAGTTGCTCCCAGATTAGAAGACAATAAGATGATTGTGAGTACAAAGAAATTCTAGTGACATAGAAGCTTTCTACTAGAGCTCAGTGTAGTGATCTATATTTTGGAATCGTGACGTAAATAAAATCAATCAATTTTTTGTGGCTGTGATTAGATATTGTGCTTTAGAGTCACAACCTTTATTGTAAATCATGATTCAACTCATACTATAACACATGCTTTGGAATAATAATTCTATTTAAACTACAACATGAATTATGATGTCACGATCATGTTTTGGAGTCGCAATTCAACTCTGATACAAACTTGTTCTATGTTGTTGCGAATACTCAACTTTTAGATTCAAGTCACAATTTTGTTATGTAATATCGTGATATGAATTAAGTCGCGACATGGAAATATGATGTAACAATTTAGAACTTATATTTTAAAATCTTTTCTATTTACAATTTATGCATTGTAAATGAATATAAAAAAAGATTGTAAATTTAATCCTTCATTAATTATGATCTACACTATTACATAACATGAATAGAAGTAAAAATATTTTACTCTTTATTTCATGTATATTTCTTCTTCTTTCTCTTCTATTTCTCTCTCTCTCTCTCTCACATGAGGGTATGTTTCTTCTATGAGAGATCAATTCTCCTACTTCTTGAAACCCTAAACCAATGTTGCATAATCCTTACACCTATTCCTAATTTGGTATCGAAATGAGGTTATGCTGGGAGCCTCATATTCCTCTGTATCAGAGGCATTGTTGCACATTGATGTGATTTGCTCTATGAGATTCATCATTGAGTATTCGAGGGAATCTAATTTGGATACCCGAGATATAATGTTTTAGTATCAAAGCTAGAGCCAAAGTGTAAGAGGACTTTTCCTAACAGTCACTCATCGGCTACATATAATCATGTTGGTTCTTAGTATGATACTATACTCAAGAATTCATTATGCTTATTAACAAATTTAATTTATATGTATAGAATGAGTGTAAGGTTGTGAGTAGGAGAAGTTCATTTAAACCCAAATGATGTATTAGTATAGAAGTTTATATTATTACAAACTCATTGAATTTAAAAACTAAAAAACTTAATCACGCAGGACATAGAATCCATACCAAGAAAGAGAGAGCGAGAGAGAGACAAATCTAGTATTATTAGGATAAAGACAAGTCTATTAAGGAGCCAAATAATCTTACAACCAATCCCTCTGATTTTGATCTTTTGATCATTCTCAAAAAGGAATGAAAGAATTGTACCGAGCATCTAATTTCATATATTTTCTTACTCTCATTTTATTTTTTTCTTTTATTTCTTTTATTTCTTCTCTTGGTTATACATATATATTCAAGTCTCCTTCTGAAGTATTATCTTATCCAAAATAACATCAAATTATGATTAAAAAAATGAATATTATCTACTCTAATTGGACTTGAGTACTAGTATCATGACATATGAACATAAATTCAAATGAAAAGATAAATCATATTAAGGCAAAACATATAATAAGTGGATACACTCAAATATTTAGTGTAGACTCATGCCAATTATTCTCTTGTGAAGAATATGACCTTAGTACATATTTTCATTTCTCTTGCAACATTTAATAATTAGATAATATAATAATTAGACGTGAAAAATATATTTCTTCATAGTGATCTTAAAGATGAGGTATATATGAAACAATCATTAGAGTTTAGAGTAGTACAATCATGTGTAGTTTATAAATTTAAAAAGATATTGTATAATCTTTAGAAATAACTGAGAGCCTCATTTTTATAGACAATCACTTCATTTAGATTACATATATATGCCGCTAACTTTTTTTTCTTTTGAAAACATCTTTATGGTAGGATTATTAATTGATTGTCTTTATATATGATATTTTAATAATGTGAGATAATAAATTGATAATTACTCAACTCAATAAATATTTTCATACATAATTTTAGATAATTTTAAGAACCTCAAAATATTTTTGATGCCTCTAGACTCTAGTTATGCTTTTGATAATCTTGTAGATGTTGGTCTTTTGAGTTATCCGCTAAAAGATACTTCTAGTAATCTAGGTACTAACTTCATTGCTTATATGATATGATATATCTGATTGACTCTACAACTTATAGAAGAATCAAAAGAGATTAATTATATGACTATGATTAGATTAAATATAGTATATACAATTAGTATAGGTAGTCATTTCTGAGATTCTCCTCGACTAATTCACCTCAACATAGCTCTTCACATACTGAGGTATGTGAGAATGCCTTTAAGACTTGATATCTATTTTAGGGATCATGGGCACCTAATGTTAACCGGGTATGAAAATTCGAGTTGAACAACAACATAAATTGAGAATACATTTGCGATAGAATTTTATATTTTTCTTGAAAACAATCTCGTTTCTTAGAAATATAAAACAGATAATTATTTTGAGATATAATACGGAGATAAAATTCAGAGAGATGATAACAATTATTTGTGAGATACTTTAGATGTATCATCTGTTCAAGAAAATCAATGCATCATCTTTTCACATTAACATTTATTATAATTGTCAGACAATAAGGCTAGCATGGAATATAATATTTCAAGAACTAACGAAACAAGTCGAGATGAATTACTTTTCCTCAAGAAGAAGATTTATGATGAGATCATTATAATATACATTCTGATAGCAAAGAAGAGAGTGAATATCTTCACAAATGTCTTGAAGAAGCTTCAGCTTATTTTTCTTTTCTCCAAACTGAGTGTTATCAGCTTGATAGAAGGTATTGAGTTTTTTATTTGTTTTTTTTTGATACTTTTAATATGAGCACTTAGTCTCTATGTTGCCCTAATTATTTTTTTCCTATTATATAAGGATATTAATTATATGATATTTGAGATTGAGTATTTATTTTATTTTTTGCATTTCAATTTGCAATATATGTATAATAGTTTCCACACATACTATATTCACATAGATAATATATTTTATGTGCTATCACGTACTAGACTTTATGTATTAACACACTCGCATAAAATAAGATTATAAAAAGAAAAAAAATTATTTTCTTGAGAATGTTATGACAAAGATATAATATTAGTATTCCAAAATATTTTTGAAAAAGATATATTTTAATTTTAAATTACCTAATTAATTGAATATCTTTCTTTGATATTTCTCATAATATGTCTTTTCAGATTATATACCATAATGAATGATTATTTAATTTACAGGTCAATATTTTTGTAAGCATTTACTTCATTCAAGAAATCTCCCTAAGGCATGACAAGATGACACTCACAATAATAAAATATATCTTTATTGATTAATCTATTATACAAAAAAAATACAAGTGACATTCGTGACAAGATAACTATCAGCAAGTGATAATATTATCTTTTTTGAGACTAATTTGTTCTTTATAGAGTTTAAACAGAATAAAGATTCTAGTGCGACACATAAATCTCTTACTTTTTCTTATTTCTCTAGTCTCACAGGAGCCTCCAACTTGTAGAGAATGTCATCTCTCAGTTACTTCTAAACATACAAATTCGTACTATGATAACTCTTTTGTGGAGTCATCAAATATATTAGCAAGTAAAAAATAAGTTGATTCTAAATAGAAAGAAGTTTTCTTAGAAAATAAATTACCCTCCAGTACGGTCAAGCTAGAAATTCCCAAGTCATTTCAATCTCAAGATTTTGAGTATACTCTAGAGAAAGAATGCATTCAACCTATTCAAAGCAAAAGAAAGTATCATGAAAAGTCAAATGATCGTGTATATAACTATTTTTATTTTGATCTTTTAATTGCTCTCTATAAAAAAAAGAAAACTCTAATACCCTATTTTACAAACATTATTGCACTCATGTTTTTTCTCTTTTTTTATCTCTTTAATGTTTCTCTTCTCATTGCCAAGACACTTAAATCTTTTTCTAAAATATTATCTCATTCAGGATTATACCAAACCATAATGAAATACTTTGACTTTTGGCAAGGTCTATCATTGACATCAAATGATTATTCACTATAAAGACTAGTCCAAATGAAAAGATAAATTTTCTAAAGATGAGAATCATTGCGAAGAAGTTTTTTCAAATATTTAAAATAAATTATCAAAATATTTTTCTTAAGTGACTAAATAACATTAACATAAATATTTATACCACTAACAACCTCTCATATATTGATGTTACAGCAATTTGACATAAAAAATATTTCTTCATGATAAGCTTGAGAAAAAAGTAAATATAGAACAGTCACATGATTTTCATGTAGTAAAAGTATTCTGTTCAAATTTATAGATTACAAGAGGCCTTGCATAAGCTAAAATAATTCTCAATAACTTAGTTTATTAGATTTTAAATTATAAAATTTTTTAGTTTGCATAGTAGTATTATAGATTATTCTTTATTTTATTTGATGAGTCCATATGATATATTTATCTTTCCGATTATGTATGTAGATATATACCTTTATGGAAGATGATGAATTGAGAATCAATCAACACAATGAGTATCGTTATCATTGATTCAAACAAATAGTCTCAAGAGGTACATATTTTGTAGGATAGAAGTGACTTACAACAACAAAGATGTTATATTATCATAGATAAGATATGTAGTTAATACTTTCATTAAGATTAATCTTTTGGGTTGTGATCCAATACATACTTTCAATTAGAATTTGTACCTTTAAAGTCATCACTCTCAAAAAAAAAACTTGGAACTTTATTTCTAAACCTTTCAAGAAGCTTATAATAAGATGCAAATAGGTATATACTATCAAAATAAACATGATAAGAGAATAGAAACAAATTAAGGCAACATTCACAATAAGAGAATTTACTCAAACATGCGGGATTAATTATTAGAATATCCAATATCTTAATTCGAATGGCCAAAATAATTTTAATCTATATATATTCATCTTTGATTACTTCTCATAGGTAGTTAGTGTTTCAATTAGATATGAATAAAATTTTTATTTATTATCTTGAAATAGAAGTGCATGTAAAATAATCTCTAAGTATTTTTATTTTGAAAAGTACAAGATGATGGATAGATTAGTGAAAATATTATATGAGCTACAAGAAACACTAAGATCTTGGTTTAGTATATTTTTTAGCAATTACAAGCTCTAGACTTCACATAAATGTTTTAAAATATTTTTGTTTTTAACAATATAAATCAGATAATAATATTATCATGTTGCTAGTTTATGTCAATTATATCATTATCACAAATGATAAGTTGAAAATTTTTCAATGATATTAATTTCTTCAAACATAAGTCTAGATGAATGCTCATAAGCATCTCAAATATTATATTAGAATTAAGATTTCATAATTAGAGGACGTGATAGTATTTTCTCAAAAAAAAAAAAAGACTTCATATTTAACAAAAATTTGATTTATTAGGTTGTGCACAACATATATCCATTACACCAAAGTTTGGATATTACTTATTATCCTGATTTCACAAACTATCTAAGGTTACTAGACCAGACATTGCATGCATTTTATGAGATATATTATTGTTTATTATGAGATATAATATTGCGTATAATGGGAAGTGTGAAGAAAACAGCATGACTTAATATTTCCTTTAATGAATGAACACATTGTGTTGGTGGCTTAATTTGTGAGAGTCTATGGTTTCAATAATGTGAGTTTTTGTAGATCTGACACTCACTTGGAGAGGTAGATTTTTTTGATACAGATTCTATAACTCGCATTTATGATGGTTAGACAGCTTGATACTTCAATGCATACATACCCACTAAAGATCAGGTTGCAAATATTTCCATGAAACTCGCCATGAACCTCATTGTTATTCTGTCCTTCAAGATAAATATAATATATATCCATATTCCAGCTTGAGATGAGATGTTCAAGATATTTATGAACTTATTTTATCATTGCATTTAGTTATTTTCATTTAGAGTGCTCATTAATGATATATTCAGATTAGAATTTAGCATTATTATAAACACTACAGTAGTACTCTTTTTTAGTAATGAAATATTTTCAAGTTACAATTGTATTTTTCCTCATTCTCTCTCTTACTGCTCAACAATAATTCATACATATTATCACTCTATAATATTCTGAATCTTTGATTACCTCAAATGCTTTTCGGAAAAATTTATGAAGAAGCCCTTCATATTTCTTCCTTGTTGCCCCGATCCCAACAGCACTAGCATTAAATGCCACCTGGGACTTCTGTACTGCAGTTTCATGTGCTTCCCTCAAAGCACCCTGCAAACATTAGACATTTGAATTTTATAATAAGACCAGTTGAAAAATCAAATAAAATATATATCATTTACCTCTTCGGGTGGCACTGACCGATCAAAATTAGTCATATAAATCTCAGCTGCATTGTCATATGCTCCTCTACACTCTGCTTCTTCAACACTCTAAAATAAATTCAACAGTACAAACCAAAAAAAAATGAAAAAAAAAAACAGCATAATAATTTCTTTTGGTGTTAGTCTTTCATGGGTTCATAAACATGAGCTCAGTTTTGGCAACCTCAAACATGAATGTTTTAAATTTTTAATACATATGTCACTAGAAAACCAGGAATCATTAAACTATTTATTAGAGCTCACATGCATAAACAAGTCATAAACAAACCCATATTTTCTAATAATGAAGTGCTTAAAATTTTCAGATGTTCAAAAAAGAAAGTAAATGCATCTTTTTGAAATTGTATATTTATACATTTTTTAAGTAACTAAAATGCATACATTACTTTTTAGATTAATATATGCAAATATATCACAAATTTATCACTAGTTTTTTTATTATTCTTCCATTAACATATTTTAAAAAAATTACCAAATGAAATTGTTAAAAAGTCATTTCTCTGTGAGACTGATTTGACAAAACACTGTTAAAAAATCTTACATTCAAAACCATTGATCAAATGTTTGCAGCTGTGAGTTGAGAACAGAGAACCAAAAGCTGCATTTCAGCCATGTTATATAGAATTTTATAGTTTAATGTTGGCATTATTCATTGTTTGTGGGCATCACTAACTGCCATCAGCAAGTCATTATTTCACCATAGGAAGAGTTGCATTGGGCGACATAAGTTCATTTTCCATATAAATTACATGTAATTCAAACTCAGCACCATTAATTATAGTTAGTAAAAAATAATAATCAAAAAACTCATGACAATAAATCTCGCTCGATACAATGTATATTCTAGGATCATATATAGAAAAATAACATCACTCATCAACATGATTCGTAAATATACACAACAAAAAATTTAAAGAAAATAAAAAAAAAATAAAACATTCTCAAAACACTAATTAATATGCTGCTAATCTAATCTATTTCACGAATATACATTATGGCTATCATCACATTTTGGATAGTCGTTATAAAAAAGAAATAATTTATCATTATTTGTATCATTAGCCTTTACAACAATAATTCGAGATCAAATATGTCACTGGGTTATTATCACAGTAATGAATATTAAGAGAAATAAATAAAAATATAATAATTCTCAAATAAATATATGATTCAAAGAATCTTAAAAGTAGTTGTGATCATCACCCAGTGCTTTGCATCTTCATTAAATATGAAGGCTACCAACTATCTTCAACTCATTGATAAAACAAAATTAGCTCCAAAAAATAATAATAATTATTGCAAGTCAAATCTCTTAAAGTTTTAGTAGTAGTCAGGGAAAGAGCGAGGAAAAAAAAGAGAGATGAGACAGAAAGACAGAAACTGAGAAAAAAAATCAAAAAAAAAAAAAACATAAAATAATTTTCATATCTCAAAAAACTAAAACATAACAAAATATTTACTCAATTTGAAATAGCTCACATATCATATGCCTCTACACAAATTTAAAACAAAAAATAAATAACACTAATCTTCAACATCTCCTCTAAAACTAATTTATATTTCACAAAATATTGTTAATCTAAATTACTATACAAATATGCATTATGGCTATAATCATATATTGGATATTATTAAAGAAAAAGAAATATTTTATCTTTATTTATAATATCCAATTGTAGAAAATTAATCTAAGACCAAATATATCAATGTCTTACTATATCAATAGAAAATAATGAGAAATAATTAAAGATATAATCTTATCAAGTTGATGTTTAATTTAAAGAATCTCAACATTGCATCTGCATTGAATCTAAAGACTACCAATTATCTCATAATAATTTACCTCATTATGTACTTGTCCATGTAACAAAATTACCTCTAAAAATAATAATAATTGTTGCAAGTAGAACACCTTAGAGTTTCAATATGGTCGGAGAGAGAAATATGCAAAAGGATAGAGGAGAGAGCAAGAGAGAGAGAGACAAAAAAACATTAAATTATTTTCAATAACTCAAGAACTAAATAATATATATATATATATATATATATATATATATATATATTCAAATTGAGACAGATAACATATCAAATGCATCCACACAAACTAAAACAAAAAATAAATAATCAAATGACATTAAACTTCATAATCTCATTTCAAATTGGAAGGTATGTTTCACAAATACTCATTTTGAAAAAGATAAAAGGCACATATGATCCTCTAAGCACTTTCATAAATATCTTAATAATTTATTTGTTGATAAACACATAGATAATAACTATCAAAATCATCCTAGATTTTTATTTCATATGAAATAACAATCAACTTGTTAAAACAAGATAATACTAAAAATATAAATACAATAATACTCTAAGAAAATTATTGCATTAAATACTCTTATATAATGTACACGAATAATAAAGACAACCCAAAGATAGAGTATTCTCATTAAAAATACAAAAAAAATAATAAAAAAATAATAAAAAAATAATAAGATAGTAATAAAAATTAACAAAACCAAGCTAGAAGAAAAGAAAAGTAAGTTAAGACTTATTCAAGAGATTCATCAAGATATTTATTGACTGCTATGTTCTCTGAATATTTTCTTTTAGAAAAAAAAAGTCTACCATTATTAGTTTCATCCGCTAATGAAATATTAGAATTAATATTAAATATCTCATTGTTCGATTATCACAATAAAAATAATGAAAGAAAAGAGTGCATATCTAATCTCCACAAATAAATGTCTCGGCCAAAATGTCACAAATGACTATCAACATCATTTTAAATTCTACTTCAACTAAATCTCAAAATAAATGTCTTACTTTTGTAAGAGACAATGTTGCCTCTAAGAATAATACAAAAAAAAATCATTATATACCTATTCTTTATGCATACTCATGCCTAATTAAAATCAAGAAAATAAACTTGTAGATTTATTCATGATTCTTGAAAAAGATCGCAAATCTTATAGATTTATTCATATATCTCATTTTTCAAAAAATTATGTTAAAATAAACTTGAGAAAAAAAATCTAGAAAATAACTAAATATACTAACCTTAAATAATATATTTAGTCTGGTCATAAACTAATAGTTAATCTCTAATATCAAAGGTAAAATTACTTAATTTCTCATATCAAATTTTCCTATGAATAATATATTCAATTTAATGGATCATATCATATGTAAGATTAGTACCTAAATAAATTTAAATATCTACTATAGCACAATCCAAAAGATCAATTTCTAAAAAAAAATATTAAGTATATATCTCATATGTCTCAAGATGATACCTTTATAAAATAAGTCATCTCTATGTCAAAAAATATCTAAATTCTCCAAATTCCTTTATCTGAAACTATGTTTGAATAACGAATATACTTATTAAGTTAAGTAATATTCAACTCGTTATCTTTCATAATTAGAATATCATTTATATATATATTTAGCGAAATCATCATGCTTTCAAGATTTCTTTAGAAGAATAAATAAAAATTAATAACAGATTTGCATAACATAATTAAAATGATTTCATATGAAAATATCACAAATCAAATTCTTTGTGACTATTTTAGGCCATACAATACCTTCCACAATCAACAAAATGCACTTGATTATTTTTCTCGAAATCCAAGCCCTTCCAATATATACTTTCGCCTCAAGGTCAATGTGAAAAAATATATTTTCACATCTAATTGATATATCTTTCAACTATAAAATATTATAAGATAAATAAGAATACATATTTTGATCATCATGATCACTGAAGAATAAGTATTTTGATAGTTCATATAAAATATGTAAGTGAATTTTCTCGTTACATGTCTCAAGATTGAGAATGATATTTTTTAGGTAACACAAAATATCACAAATCTAAGTTTCGATCATAAAATTTACATTTAGTTTATAAATTATGAAAGATATTTTAATTAGAAAAACAATAAAATACATTTAAGTGTATGTGGGTTTTTGTATGAACTACTAGAATACACTCAAATATTTTGTGCGAGTTCTTACTCACACAAGCTTGGTGAGCAAAATAAAAATCTCTTATATGTTTTCCTAATTAATGTACTTTATATTTTAGCATAGAAACATTTGAAATACTAGGATTTAGCATCCTCAATTTGGCTAGTGATAAATGATCAAATTGAAAAATAATAAAGTAGTAGATCAATAACACTTAAATATCTAATATGATATAGCAGTATTAGAAAAAAATATATATAGAACACTACTCATTCCAAATAAAAGTTATTAACAAAATCTTTCAATCTTATAAATAAATATTAATAAAAAATAAAATGAAGTCTAAGATGTGTTACCTAAAAAAATAAATCACAAAAACAAGATTGATTGAATAATTATGAATAAATAAAATTGATAAAAAAATAAAAAATCAAGTTAAATATTATCATAAATAATAATTTTTGATGATGTGTCATTTGTGATTATAACATTCAATGAATATGAGAAAAAAAATAGTCAAAAAATAATTATTAGCTCATAAATCAATAATTCATAAGTCAAATTAAAAGATTAATCACTAAACTCGAAGTATTTGAAGACTGAAAAGAAAATGGTTTGTTTCTTACCTACAAGGAATTCTATATATTCCCCTCAACACTTTGTAATACTCTCAATTGCATTTCCAGAAATAACTCCCAACTATTATTTTTGATGTGGCCCATCTTCATGCAATCTACACACTAATTTGAGGCTCTCACGAATCTACCTCTAATATCACTAGTACTCCCTCAGCCCCTAGCACATGTTAAATGGAAAATTTTTTTAGTAAATCTTAGTCAACCTCATATATATTGAATTGACTAGTAGTGCAACACTAGTCTAGCAAGAAACTCTTAATCTTCCAAGAATTAGTTAAGGAATATTAAAAAATTGTCTAGTAGTACATACTAAAATAATATGCAAAGAAATCGCATCATATATCTTTCTCTTTCTCATATATCTATATATATATATATATCAATCTCTATTAGTATAGCCTCTAAGAATCACTTAGTAAGCTAAATGAAGTGGGTAAAGTGATCAATGACATACTAAAGCTATCAAGTTCCATAAATTGTAAAACCATAATATATACTTGTATCATCTAAAAAAAATTTAGTAACATTGTTAACTGTCATAAAATCTTATATGTCGTACAAGATTACATTATTAAAATTGACTCTAACTCAATAAATTACCACATGACAATCAAAACACGAGAGTTAATTTATAGTATTTTTTTGTATCTCAATGCTGAGAAGTTCATTTGTCATGTGGTCCTCATCTCATAACTAGAAAACCATGTGCGAACTCTCATAGCCTACTATATATAATTTGTGTCTGAGCATCTAAAAAATAATCATTGAAATCTTAACATCTTTCATATGTAAATAAATATGCGACACATCATGGAACAAATCACATAGTACACTTATTCAGTCCACAATACATTGCATGGTTACTTGCACAATCATTGCATCCATTGTACAGAATTAATTCATATATGTGCGCAAACATTGCACTCATTGTGCACTAGACAATCACCAAATAGCACGATGATGTACCTCATTGCACACATGAAGCATCATGTACGTTGATAAAGTGTGCATCAACATCTATCACATGTGAAATATGTTATCATATAAACATCGTGCACACTCATGAATTGTTACACGAATGAGCACACATGCACTATGTTGTTAGGGTGCATGCATATTTCTCTAAAACACCCCAAGGTTTGCTTTATTTGATTTGGTTCTAATATTATATGAAAACTCATCATAAAATATAAGACTTGATAAAAAAAACTTCATAGAAATCATGAATGTACAAAAAATATATATGATTAGGATTATGTTTGAGGTGGGACAAATATTGATACAACCATAAAACATATAATAAAAAATAAAACAAAACAAATTCATATTATACAATTAGAATAAATATAAATTAAATGATAACTTACTTGTTATCTCAAATAACAATCAAATTATTATCATGAACTAATAAAAAATAATTTTGTTTTGTAAATTTTTCTGATAAAAGATAAAAAAAGTCAGAACATACAAACACATGCTAAAAAAATCATTACTTTCAATTTCCAAAACCAAACATCTAAAAATTATTTCAGTACCATATACGATTTATCACAATATGATTATCATTTAGTTGATCAACCAATCATTCAAAATAATCTACTAAAACTATAAGTATCTTAATTGATATTTGGAGAAAATATAAATGAATAATTTCATTTCAATTTATCATATATAAGTAGCAATGATACTTATTTATAAAAAAGAAAAAAAAAAACTTATGTTTATAGCTGTTCACGACTGTCCACAGCTGTTTATCACAGCTATTCACAACTATTAATAGATGTTCACACATAATATATTAAACTCCCCCGCAAGTTGGGTTGTAAGTGTTAAGCAACCCTAGCTTGGAACCTAATTGACCAAATCATTTCCTTGGCAAGGCTTTGGTGATAATATCTACTGTCTATTGGGCTATAAAAATATAAGATAAATTCACAACTTTATTTTCAATATTTTATTTGATGAAATATCGATCTATCTCCACATGTTTGATTCTATCATGATGAATCAGATTTTTTTAGAAGTGTCAACCTGGCCGGCCCGGCACGAGGCACAGTACGGTTCGGCCGTGCCTGGGCCAGTGTCGTGCCCGGGTTAGGCACGAGCAGTGCCGTGCCTGGCCCGGCACGGTTCGGCCCGTGGCACGGCACACCGGCACTGGTTCTGCCCGTGCCGGTCTCACTCGCAGGGTCGAGCTAGGCTCCATGAGGGCCGAGGCCCTTTGCCGGTTTGCCCCGAACCGACCCAAGACCCCAACGGGAAAAAAATTAAAAAAATCCTAATAATATTTATTTTCAGCCGTTGGATTCGCCTCCAACGGCTAGGGGGCAGAATCCAACGGTCCTCATGATTTTGCCCCCTAAATAATTATTAAAAATTCAAAAAAATATAAAAATAATATCTTTTTTTATAAAAAAATAATATCTTTAATCTATAAATTATATCCCCCTCCCTTTAACATTTATGTTTTTCAAAAACAAAAATTCTCTGAAATCTTTCTCTTTCTCTCACAAAAACCTTGCTTCTCTCTCTCGGGCCTCGGAATTTTGCTTTCGGCTTAGATTTTCTTGAAACTCGACTTGAGTTTTGAACATTAGAGCTTGACTGCGGTGCACCGTGCACGTGACCGACCTCACTGCTTTTACCGGGTAATTTATTTTACGGTTTTTTTACTTTTTCTCTCTCTTAAGTTTCTCTCTCTAGACAAAAATTAGGAAAAATAAAAATCATAAAAAATGACAAATACACCTGACACGTATTTAAATTTGAAAAATGAAAATATTACACAGAGGTTTGAGACTGCTGAAACTTTGGTTTTTCCAGTCGTCTCAACCCAAAGTTCTAAAAAACAAAAAACTAGGAGGACTTCTGTAGTTTAGACTCATTTTAAAATCATAACACAAAAAAATGTTAAGGGTGAGGAACAAGAAATGTCACAGTGCAAATATTGTATGAGACTATTAACATGCAAGAGTTCATTTGGGACTTGGCACCTTAAGAGGCATGCCGAATTATGCACCAAAAAACATTGACCCTTAGATCCTAGGCAAACCCAACTTGGCATTACACTTTTTGAGACTGGATCGAGTTCAGTCTCAAAGTCTACTCCATTTGTATACTCCAGCGAGTTGGGTAGGGACGGCATGGCCAGGCTCATCACATTGATGGGTCTTCCGATCAGATTTTCGGAAGATCCAAGGGTAGTGGGCATCATGCAGACTCATTTTCAACCTTCCTATTATAGGATTCCTAGGTCCACATCTAGGAATGACATACTAAAAATATATAAGTTAGAAAAATAAAAAATTATTAAGGAATTTATGGCATATAGTGTAGTGGTGTCTGTGACGTCCGATATATGGACAAGTCATGATGATTCTTCTTATGCATGTCTCACGAGCCACTATGTAGATTCTAACTGGACAATCAATAAAAAAATTTTAGGATTCACTGAGATTCTTCATCCTCATGATGGCCTGGCCATTTTTGAGTGTATGATAAAAATATTTAGGGAATATAAAATTCAAAATAAAATTTTTAGTGTCACATTCGATAATACTTCTAATAATGGAGTAGCGATCAATATGTTTGTTAGGAATATTAGAGATGCACCATTAGGAGAGATCTTTTATGTCAGATGCATGTGTCACGTGATTAACCTGATTGTTCAAGCGGGTATGAAGGTGTGTTCCCCCGCGTTGGATAATATACGCAATGCACTAAATATATTCGCAATTCTCGCAGACAACAAGAGTTTGGTAGTTTCTGTTTGTCTGCGAATCTTAAGAAGAAGAAATTCTAATCGGATGTGAGACATCGTTGGAATTACACGAACTTGATGTTAGAATCATGTGTTGGATACGAACACGTGATATCCGATTACGTCAATAATAAGAATAACGAACTTATTATTGACGACACTGACTGGACTTCAGGAATTTCATTTATGAAATTCCTGAAGATATTTTATGACACGACGAACATGTGTTCGTCGATTTATACGTCCACCACTTGCAATTCACTCCGATGCATATGCAATATTAGTAGCATATTTAGGAAGTATCGAGCTGACCCGACGCTTAACCATATGATTGCAGAGATGAAGACCAAGTACTTGAAGTACTAATCCACCGTTCCATCTCTTTATTGCCTCCCTTGTTTGGAGATGACGATTTTTCCATTCAGCTAGCGAGGGGGAAACGTAGGGGTGGACCATCACATAAAAGCGAGCTGTCTCGGTACTTAGATACTGATTACTGCTCAATCCTATCACATTCTGATTCTAAGAATCTTGATTTATTACAGTGGTTGAAATCATATGAATACACCTTTCCCGTGCTATCTAGGATGACACGAGATCTACTGACTCCTCCGGTGTCGAGTGTAGCATCGGAGTCTACTTTTTCTGTTGCAGTGAACATGATTTCGGATAGGAGATCAAGATTACGCCCAGATATGGTTGAGGTCTTGGCTTGTTTGAAGGATTGGGAGGCATCGAGGTTTAACATCCATGATCGTGCTGGAGCTGGGGCTGGGACTAGGGCTGAGACTGGGACTGGGACAAGCACTGGAGTCGCATCCACATCCACTACGATGGCGGAGGAGTTGATTGCCGATGATGATGATCCATATGATACTGATCTTGATGTTGCGGCTGATGATTCTCATGATATGCCGATTGACGATTGATGATGATCTACTATTTTTTATTTTCGATGTTTTTTTTATTGATTGTATTTGTACGCTTTGTTTGTACGTTGTGTTGAAACTGATATTTGTTTTGTTCGAACCTTCGGTTTCAAATGGATGATTGGTAATGTTTCATTTGTGTTGTTTATGTTTTTTTAATTTTTATTTTTACTAACATAATGTATTGATTTATTTTTTTTATGATTTAAATTTTCTTTTAAAAATTAATAACTTTAATATATAATTAATAATCATAATAAAATTTAAACTAATTTGATTTTGATAAAAAAAATTTAAAACTTTGTTTTTTTAATTAATTTTTAATTTTAACATTTTTAAAAATATTAATATTTAATACTATACAATTACAGAATTACAATATCTAAAATTTTAAATAAAAAAAAAATTTCTGCCTCTCGAGCCCGACACGGCATGGCACGGCCTACCGTGCCTTCGGGCCATGCCGGGCTCGGCTTTTTTAAACCGTGTCGTGCCTGGCCCGGCACGGAAGCACGATCGTGCTCTAAAAAAATGGGTCGGGCCGACCGGCCCGTTTGACAATTCTAGATTTTTTGCTATGCTAATCACAGACTAATTATCACATAAGACCTGCATAAATTTATCAACATGAACCTTTAGTTCATAACAGATTCTGCTCAGCCACAAATTCCTAAGGCAAGAACAATAAACTCGACTTCAGTTGAGTTTTTTGCTACTACAACATGATTTTTGCTCCTCCAAATAACCAAATTTCCCCACATGAATGAGCAATGCCCTTAAGTTGATCATCTATCAATAGGTAAGCCTACCTAATTAACATCGGTAAAAATCTTCAGATACCTATCACTAATTTTCTCAAAGAACAACTCTTGGTCAAGTATCAGTTTGAGATACCTCAAAACCCGATATACTACATGCATGTGCTATTTAGCTAAGTTATTCATGAACTAGCTATCTATGCTGACAACGAAACTGATATTGAGTATGGTGTGCGAGAGGTAAACAAGTTTGCTGACTAACCTTTGATATTTATCTTTATCTACTGAAACTCTACTGGATTGCATATTGAATTTGATTGTGATATCCATGGGAGTTTCAACTAGCTTGCATCCCGTCATACTCATTTCCTTTAGAAGATTAAGCACATACTTCCTCTAGAAGACTGATATTCCAATTTTTGAGTGAGCAATCTCTATGCCTAAGAAGTATTTGAGATTTTCCATGTCTTTGACTTCGAATTTTTTGGTCAAAAATAATTTCAATCTCTAAAATTTCTTCTGGTGATCTCCTGTGAAAATGATGTCATCAACATAGACTATAAGGATGACCCTGCATATAATGATATGTTTGACATTGAGTGTAACTATACCTCTTAAGTGCCTTGGTGAACTTATCAAACCACGCATGTGTGACTACTTAAGACCATACTAGGATTTCTTCAACTTCAACCCTAAGTCAAGTGTTTCTGGTATATTTATGCCTCGTGGGATCTCCAAGTAGACTTCCTCATTGAGCTCTCTATTTAGAAAAACATTCTTCATGTCTAATTGATATTATGATCAATCGAAATTAGCAGCTAAAAAGATAAAAACTCTTAGCACATTGAGCTTTGCAACATGGGCAAATGTCTCTTGATAATCAATGTTATAGGACTGAGTGAACCCTCTTGCCACTAAACGAGCCTTGCACATGTTAATGCTGCGATCAGAGTTATACTTTATAGTGAAGATCCATTTGCAGCTTACTACCTTTTTCCCACTTGGCAGTTTAGTTATCACCTATGTTTCATTTTTCTCTAGTACTTTTTCTTCTTCTTACACCATCGTTTTCCATTCTAAAATTTTGAGAACTACTTAAATAGATCTATGTATCTAAATTTCATCTAGTGAGCAAACTAAAGGCATGATGATTATGGGACAAATTATCATATGCAATAAACTCTTTAATTGGATGTTGAGTACAAGTTCTCTTTCTCTTTTTTAAAGAAATAGGCTTGTCACCAGGTTCCTCAAGAATAATGTTACCCTCATTATAAACTAAAGCATGTAGAGAACAAAAATTACCTCGTGTTTGTGCAAATTTGTTTGTCGAATCGAGAAATTGGTTTTGCACAAGTAGTTGCTGGAACTCATCCAATTGAGACTCGTTTCTTCTCTTTATATAGACATAGAGGTGTCAAATAGGTCAGGCGGCCCAGGTCCAACCCGAAGCCCAACACAGTTCAGTCGTGCCTGGTTTGACACGACACATTACAATACCATGCCCGGGCATGTGCCGGGCAGACCCTCGGCAAGAATCATGTCGTACCATGCCAAGGGTATTCAGTCTGCATACCGTGCCAGGCATGACACAAATGTCAGGCAAGTGGGCATGACACGAGTGACCACACACCGAATGACACCCAATGAAAGACGACACGGCTATGCCCGAAGGTCGACGACTCAGCATGACTGACAGGCGATGGTGGCATGGTGCCTGACAAGCAACGGCAACGCGACACTTGACGGACAACGGCAACGCGGTGTTCGACATGCAATGGCAACGCGATGTCCGACATGCAAAGGCAACGTGGCGCCCAACGGGCAACAACAACGTGGCACCCGATGGGGAACAACAACGCGGCACCCGATGGGCAACAACAATGCGGTGCCTGATGGGCAGCAACAACGCGGCGCCCGACGGGCAACAACAACGCAGTACCCAATGGGCAACAACAACACGATGTCCAACGAGAAATGGTAATGCAGCGCCCGACAAGCAACGGCAACGTGGTGCCCGACTGGTAACGGCAACGTGGCGCCCAACATGCAATGGCTACGTGGCGCCCAACGTGCAATGGCTACGTGGCGCCCGACGAGCAATGCCAACACTGCACCCGACGAGCAACAACAATGCAGCGCCCGATGGGCAACAACGGCACAATACCCAAAACCTTAATTCCCTAAAAAAAGACACAAACCGGCCTGAACCCATGCAGATTTTCAGGCAATGGGTCATGTTGGGCCTGCCCTCCAAGGAACCGGGTCGTGCATAGAGGTGTCAAATGGGTCGGGCAGGCACGGCACGGCCCGTTTTAAACCAACACGATCGTGCTACCGTGCCCGGCCCGGCCCGACACGGTTTAAATATAGGCGGGCCCGCCCTGGCCATACAGGCCAGGGCGGAGGCTGACCCGAGCAGCCGAGCCCAAGTCCTGATACTGAGAGTGAGAGAGAGGCAGGGGTAGGCCGGACAGAGAGGCAGAATATTGTTTTTTTTTTAATTTATATATTGTAAATTTTATTGCTTAAGGTTAAGTGTAGAGTATTAATTATTAAATATAATTTTTTTTAAAATGTTAAAAATTAAAATTAAATAAAAAAAAAATTTAGAAAATTATTTTTTTTATCAAATTCAAATTAGTTTAGATTTTATTATATTTATTAATTATATATTAAAGTTATTAATTTTTAAAATAAAATTTAAATCGTAAAAAAAATAAATCAATACATTATGTTAGTAAAAATTAAAATTAAAAAATAATTAAACAACACAAATGAAAAATTACCAATCATGCATTTGAAACTGATAGTCCGAACAAAACAAGTATAAGTTTCAACACAACATACAAACAAAGCGTATAAATACAATGAATAAAAAAACATCGAAAAAAAACAGCAGATCGGTATCAATCATCAAGCGGCATATCATGAGAATCATCAGCCGCAACATCAAGATCAGTATTATATGGATCATCATCATCGACAATCAACTCCTCCGCCATCGTAGTGGATGTGGATGCGACTGCAGTGTCTGTCCCAGTCCCAGCTCCAGCACGATCATGGATGTTAAACCTCGATTCCTCTCAATCCTTCAAACATGTCAAGGCCTCAACCATATATGGACGTAATCTCGATCTCCTATCCGAAATCACGTTCACTGCAACAAAAAAAGCAGACTCCGATACTACGCTTGACACCGGAGAAATCAGTAGATTGCGTGTCATCCTAGATAGCACGGGATAGGTAGACTAGTATGATTTCCACCACTGTAATAAATCAAGATTCTTAGTATCAGAATGTGATAGGATTGAGCAGTAATCAGTATCTAAGTACCGAGACAGCTCACTCCTATGTGATTGTCCACCCCTACGTTTCCCCCACGCTAGCTGAATGGAATAATCATCATCTCCGAACAAGGTATCAATGTCCGTAATCACAGTCTCACCACCACCACCACCAAACTAGTATTGTAATATGTGAACAGGTCAGTCAACTTCTCGTAAATGAACCCTTCAGGTGGCTCTTCCAGGTTCATGCACGAGGAAATAAAAGTCACGGTGTTTTCTACCCCTTCCACCTTAGCGCTAGGGTCCATGCATGCAGCGAGGCAATAAAGAGATGGAACGGTAGACCAGTACTTCAAGTACTTTGTCTCCATCTCTGCAACTATATGGCTAAGCGTCGAGTCAGCTCGATACTTCCTAAACATGCTACTAATGTTGCATATGCACCGGAGTGCAATGCAAGTGGTGAGCATATAAACCGACAAACACATGTTCGTCGTGTCATAAAATATCTTCAGGAATTTCATAAATGAAATTCATGAAGCCCAGTCAGTGTCGTCAATAATAATTTCGTCACTCTTACTATTGACGTAGTCGGATATCACGTGTTCGTATCCAACACATGATTCCAACATTAGGTACATGTAATTCCAACGATGTCTCATATCCGATTGAAATTTCTTTTTCTTAAGATTCGCAGACAAACAGAGAGTCACTATGGAGTACGAATATACTTGAGTGCATTGCGTATATTTTCTAACGCGAGGGAACACACCTTCATACCCGCTTGAACTATCAGGTTAATCACATGACACATGCATCTGACATGAAAGATCTCTCCTAATGGTGCGTCTCTAATATTCCTAACAAACATATTGATCGCTACTCCATTATCAGAAGCATTATCGAAAGTGACACTAAAAATTTTATTTTGAATTTTATATTCCCTAAATATTTTCATCATAGACTAAAAAATGACCGGGTCATTATGAGGATGAAGAATCTCAGTGAATCCTAAAATTTTTTTATTGATTGTCCAGTTAGAATCTACATAGTGACTCGTGAGACATGCATAAGAAGAATCATCGTGACTTGTCCATATATCGGACGTCACGGACACCACTCCACTATATGCCATAAATTCCTTAATAATTTTTTGTTTTTCTAACTTATATATCTTTAGTATGTCACTCCTAGATGTGGACCTAGGAATCCTACGATAGGAAGGCTGAAAATAAGTCTGCATGATGCGCACTACCCTCGGATCTTCCGAAAATCTGATCGGAAGACCCATCAATGTGATGAGCCTGGTCATGCCGTCCCTACCGAACTCGCTGGAGTATACGAAGGGAGTAAACTTTGAGAGTGAACTCGATCTAGTCTCAAAAAATGTAGTGTCAAGTTGGGTTTGCCTAGGATCTAAGGGTCCATGTTTTTTGGTGCATAATTCGGCATGCCTCTTAAGGTGCCCAGTCCCACATGAACTCTTGCATGTTAAAAGTCCCATACAATATTTGCACTGTGTCATTTCAAGTTCCTCACCCCTAATATTTTTTTGTGTTATGATTTTAAAATGAGTCCAAACTACAGAAGTACTCCTAGTTTTTTATTTTTTAGAACTTTGGGTTGAGACAACTGGAAAAAGCAAAGTTTCAGCAGCCACAGACGTCTGTGTAACACTAACATTTTCATTTTTCAAATTTAAATACGTGTCAGGTGTATTTGTCATTTTTTATGTTTTTTATTTTTTCCTATGTTTTTCTAGAGAGAGAAGCTTTAGAGAGATAAAGTAAATAAAAACGTAAAATAAATTACCCGGTAAAAGCAATGAGGTCAGTCACGTGCAAGGTGCACCGCAGGAAGCTCTGATGTTCAAAACTCAAGTCGAGTTTCACGAAAATCCAAGCCGAAATAAAAATCACAAGGCCCGAGAGAGAGATGCACGGTTTATGTGAGAGAGAGAAAGTTTTGAGAGGTTTTATGTTTTTGAAAAACATAAATGTTATAGGGAGGGGGGTAGAATATATAGATTAAAGATATTAATTTTTTATAAAAAAAAATATTTTTTTTATATTTTTTTGATTTTTTAATACATAATTAGGGGGAAGAATCACGAGGACCGTTAGATTCTGCCCCCTAGCCGTTGGAGGCGAATCCAACGGCTGAAATCCAAAATAATTTAAAAATTTTTTTTTCCCATTGGTATTGGGTGGGGAGTCGGGACCGCGGGTCGGGTCCATTCAGACCCGACCCACGGGCTTTATTTCGGGAGGGCCCGGGTCACGCCCACGCGTGCCCGCCGCCCGCGTGATACCTAACCGGAACGGGAAGATACCGTGACGGTGTGCCATGCCCAGGCACGAACCAGGCACGGCACGGCTCATGCCTTGCCCGGGCACGGTTTTAAAACGTGCCGTGCCTCTTGCCGGGTCGGTCCGGCCCATTTGACACCTCTAGCCGTGCATGGCACGGCACACCAGCCCAATTGGGGCCAAAAAACAGATCGGGCGAGCTCAGCCCAGGCCATTTGACACCTCTATATAGACACAAAACTCATTAGATTCTGATTGGGGCAATATATGTTTCTCAAAGAGATCATTAGACAAAATAGGGCTTGGACAAGCTGACTCACTGCATGAAAAAGTAAGAGATACAACTTCCAAGGCCTGATATTCCTAAGGAATATTTCACTCCCTCTAAATATTAGGTTTGGAATAAAATAATTAATTTTAAAAAAATGACATCCATGGATGTGTAAAATAAACTTGTGGACGGCCAGTAACATTTATACCTCTTCTGAGAAAGTGAGTACCCCAAAGGTGTATTTTAAGTGCTCTAGGACCAAATTTACCTTGGTGATATGAGTGGATGTGAACAAATATAAAACACCCAAATATTTTAAAAGGAATGCTTGACATGACTTAAGTGTGAAAATGAAATGAGAAATACCAAGTGAGGGGCGTTGGTTTGGAAGACCCAAGAAAGTATCTGATTGATGAGATAAGTGACTGTAAGGACAATTTCTCTGCAAAAATGATGAGTGACATTAGTAAAAATTAAGGAACAAGCTACATCAAGGATGTGCCTGTTCTTGTGGTCAACTATTTCATTCTGATGAGATAAATCAACACGGGAGCTGTGATGAATGATTCTTTGTGTTGATAAATAGTCTATTATGGAATGCTCATAATTCCCTGTCATTATCAGTCTGCAAAACTAGAATTTTGGTTTAAAATTAAATCTGGATCATGGTGTGAAATTTTTGAAATAAGATTCTAAGTTTAATTTTTTCTTTCATGAGATATAACAATTAGAAACTGGTATGATCATCCACAAACAAGATAAATCATTGGCCACCATTAATATTTTTTACTAGTAAGGGCCATCATATGTCACTGTGAATAAGAGAGAAATGGTGAGATAGTGCATATGGATACATTGAATAAGAGGTGCGAGAATATTTTGACAATTAAAACACTTCACATTGAAAAGAATTAATTTTTTATTGATAAATAGTGAAGAAAATAATTTTTGAATGTAAGTAAAATTTGGATGACCTAATCAAAAATGAGACAAAATAACTTCACTTTCTATATTTGATTCTAATAAATTACATTGAGTAAATAAACTGACAACCCTAAAGAGTTTACCTAGACTCAAAATTGCAAACCTGAATATAATAGAATTAGAGGTGTCAAAAGGGCAGGGCCGGGCCGGGTAGGGCCGAGCCGGCCGGCCCGTTTTTTTAGGGCACGAACCTGCTACCGTGCCCGGCCTGTCCATTCAGGCCAGGGCAGAGGCAAACCCGAGACTTGATTGGCAGAAATTTTTTTTTTTTTTTAAATTTTATATATTATAAATTGTAATGCTTAACAACTTAAGTGTACAGTACAGTATTAAATATAAATATTTTTAAAAATCTTAAAAATAAAAATTAAATAAAAAAACAAAGTTTAGAAATTTTTTTTTTATCAAATTCAAATTAGTTTAACTTTTATTATATTTATTAATTATATATTAAAGTTATTAATTTTTAAAATAAAATTTAAATCATAAAAAAAATAAATCAATACATTATGTTAGTAAAAATAAAAATTAAAAAAAAATTAAACAACACAAATGAAAAATTACCAATCATCCATTTGAAATCGATGGTCATAACAAAACAAGTATAAGTTTCAACACAACGTACAAAAAAAGCGCACAAATATAATCAATAAAAAAAACATCGAAAACAAAAAACAGCAGATCATCATCAATCATCAATCGGCATATCATGAGAATCATTAGCCGCAACATCAAGATCAGTATCATATGGATCATCATCATCGGCAATCAACTCATCCGCCATCGTAGTGGATGTGGATGCGACTGCTGTGTCTGTCCCAGTCCCAACTCCAGCACGATCATGGATGCTAAATCTCGATTTCTCCCAATCCTTCAAACATGCCAAGGCCTCAATCATATCTGGACGTAATCTCGATCTCCTATCCGAAATCACGTTCACTGCAACAGAAAAAATAGACTCCGATACTATGCTCGACACCGGAGGAGTCAGTAGATCTCGTGTCATCCTAGATAGCACGAGATAGGTGGACTCATATGATTTCCACCACTGTAATAAATCAAGATTCTTAGTATCAGAATGTGATAGGATTGAGCAGTAAACGGTATCTAAGTACTGAGACAGCTCGCTCCTATGTGATAGTCCACCCCTACGTTTTCCCCAGGCTAGCTGAATGGAATAATCATCATCTCCGAACAATGTATCAATGTCCGTAATCACAGTCTCACCACCACCACTACCATACCTAGTATCGTAGTATGTGAACAGGTCAGTCAACTTGTCGTAAATGAACCCTTCAGGTGGCTCTTCCAGGTTCATGCACGAGGAAATAAAAGTCAGGATGTTTTCTATCCCTTCCACCTTAGCCCTAGGGTCCATGCATGCAGCGAGGCAATAAAGAGATGGAACGGTAGACCAGTACTTCAAGTACTTAGACTCCATCTCTGCAACCATATGGCTAAGCGTCGGGTCAGCTCGATACTTCCTAAACATACTACTAATGTTGCATATGCACCAGAGTGTAATGCAAGTGGTGGACGTATAAATCGACGAACACATGTTCGTCGTGTCATAAAATATCTTCAGGAATTTCATTTATGAAATTCCTGAAGCCCAGTCAGTGTCATCAATAATAAGTTTGTCACTCTTACTATTGACGTAATTGGATATCATGTGTTCGTATCCAACACATGATTCCAACATCATGTACGTGTAATTTCAACGATGTCTCACATCCGATTAGAATTTTTTCTTCTTAAGATTCGCAGACAAACAGAGAGTACCAAACTCTTGTTGTCTGCGAGGAGTGCGAATATAATTTAGTGCATTGCGTATATTATCCAACGTGGGGCAACACACCTTCATACACGCTTGAACAATCATGTTAATCATGTGACACATGCATCTAACATGAAAGATCTCTCCTAATGGTGCGTCTCTAATATTCCTAACAAACATATTGATCACTACTCCATTATTAGAAGTGTTATCGAATGTGACACTAAAAATTTTATTTTAAATTTTATATTCCCTAAAGATTTTCATCATACACTCAAAAATGGTCGGGTCATCATGAGGATGAAGAATCTCAGTGAATCCTAAAATTTTTTTATTGATTGTCCAGTTAGAATCTACATAGTGACTCGTCAGACATGCATAAGAAGAATCATCGTGACTTGTCGATATATCGGACGTCACGGACACCACTCCACTATATGTCATAAATTCCTTAATAATTTTTTGTTTTTCTAACTTATATATCTTTAGTATGTCACTCCTAGATGTGGACCTAGAAATCCTACGATAGGAAGGCTGAAAATAAGTCTGCATGATGCGCACTACCCTCAGATCTTCCGAAAATCTGATCGGAAGACCCATCAATGTGATGAGCATGGCCATGCCGTCTCTACCCAACTCGCTGGAGTATACGAAGGGAATAGACTTTGAGACTAAACTCGATCCAGTCTCAAAAAATATAATGCCAAGTTGGGTTTGCCTAGAATCTAAGGGTCCATGTTTTTTGGTGCATAATTCGGTATGTCTCTTAAGGTGCCCAGTCCCAAATGAACTCTTGTTTGTTAATAGTCTCATACAATATTTGCACTGTGTCATTTCTTGTTCCTCACCGCTAATATTTGTTTGTGTTATGATTTTAAAATGAGTCTAAACTACATAAGTCCTCCTAATTTTTTATTTTTTAGAACTTTGGGTTGAGACGACTGGAGAAACCAAAGTTTCAGCAGCCTCAGACCTCTGTATAATATTTTCATTTTCCAAATTTAAATACATATCAAGTGTAATTGTCTTTTTTTTATTTTTATTTTTTTCTAATTTTTTTCTAGAGAGAGAAACTATAGAGAGAGAGAGAGTAAAAAAAAGCATAAAATAAATTACTCGGTAAAAGCAGTGAGGTCGGTCACGTGCACGGTGAACCGCAGCAAGCTCTAATGTTCAAAACTCAAGTCATGTTTCATGAAAATCCAAGCCAAGAGCAATATCCCAAGGCCCGAGAGAGATATGCACGATTTATGTGAGAGAGAAAGTTTTGAGAGAATAAATATTTTTGAAAAACATAAATGTTATAGGGAGAGGGGTAGAATTTATAGATTAAAGATATTAATTTTTTATAAAAAAGATATTTTTTTTATATTTTATTGAATTTTAAATATATATTTAGGGGGCAGAATCACGAGGACCGTCGGATTCTGCCCCCTAGCCGTTGGAGGCGAATCCAACGGCTGAAAATCAATAAATTTGAATTTTTTTTTCCCGTTGGGATTGGGTCGGGAGTCGGGACCGCGGGTCGGGTCCAATCAGACCCGACCCGCGGTCTTTTTTCGGGAGGGGCTGGGTCACGCCCACGCGTGCCCGCGTGAAACCGGCACTAGAAGAACCCATGCCAGCGTGCCGTGCCACGGCACGGGTTCTTCTCGTGCCCAACCCGGGCACAGCACGGGCCCGGGCACGGTTTAAAAATGTGTCGGGCGGGCCCAGGCACGCCCGAACCGTGCCGTGCCTTGTGCCGGGCCGGCCCGGTTGACACCTCTAGATAGAGTCCATCAACCATTTTAGCATTGCCAATCTTCATCCCCGACATTGGAATCTAAAATTTGTAAACATCAGATTAAAAGTGAGAAATGCATTCCATATCTTTAACCAATTTACTAGTTGACAACAGGTTACAAAATAATCTAGGAACATAGAGGATAATATATATAGTGATGGCATTGGAAGAAAGATAAGATATGAACAGATGCTTTGTCCCTATCAAATGATCAGAAGCATTATAGTCCGTAATCCACATCTTATTGTGTGTAGTATTGGCAGCAATGAAACCCACTGATGAGCTTTTCTGACTTTAAAGCTGTTGAAGCAATACTATCAATGTTTCTACCAACTACTCTGTGCTAAATGCAGGGACTCAATAGGTTTGCTTTCTTGCCCACTTTAGTATTTCCACGACTTTCCTTAGGCTTCCAATCAGCAGGCTTCTCATGAATCTTCCAGCAATTATCACGAGTATGTCCAGACTTCTTGCAATGATCACACCAGGGTCTGTCACCCTTCTTTTTGTCATGGCCTGGACTATTTTTTATCATCATTGCTAGAGAGTGGTCTTTTGCGACCAAGTCTAGAAAGTGTTATGAATCTGTATGCCTTCCATCATTACCTACTTTTAGAGTTCCTTCCTACATACCTTAGAGAATGCATCACGAAGACGTGGTAGGAGCTTGATGGCCAATACACAACACTGGACATCATCAAGGTTTTTGTTGAGCCCAGCCAAAAACTTCATAATTTTGTTCTTCAATGATTCGTTTGAATCATTGTCTATTTTCAACGTTGCTCTAATCATGCATGCGGACTGAATCAAGCTGCTGTCATAGACGAGCAAGATATTATAATATTATGTTACAATCAGATCATTTTGTCTTAATTCATGGTTGCTGTTTTAACTTCGAACACGACTGCAATATTATCTTGAGTGGAGTAAAATGCACGTGCAGCTTCACATATCTCATGTGCTATCTCGTAGAGTAAAAAATGTTCTCCAATTTCAACTATCATATAGTTGATCCGCCATGACTTGATAGTATTATTCTTCATCTTACATCTTCGATAGAAGGCATCCTCAGGTTCCGGGGATTGGAAATCTTCATTCAAATAATCATCTTTATCTTTTTTACTTATGAACATAAGAACTAAATTTGACCATTACTAATAATTATTCTCATTCAGCTTATAACTGGTGATGGGGAATGAGATATTACTTGTGATGATAGGACTGTCATTTAATAGCATCTTTTGAATAGTAATGTCAAAGACAATCACGTGGTCTAACCTTTGTTATTTTTTGTCATACTCAAAATTAGTGCTGATACCAGTCAATATGCATGATGGTAGATCAAGGAAGAGCACCTCAACAGACAAAAGCACAACAAGATCAGAGGCCACAAAAAAACTTAATGAACAACTGTGTTTGCCAGAAGAAATTAATTTTTCCTTGATTTTAAGCAAAGATCACTCATCCTTCTGATACCATGTAAAAAATATAGAAAAGAAATAATTTCTCTTCAATGTATTATGCATGGATAGCAATAATACCTATTCATAAAAAAAAAACTTTATTAGTTTACAACTGTTCACAACTGTCACAACTATCCACAACTATCCACAACTATTCACAACTATCCACAACTGTCCACAGTCATTCATAATTATTTATCATAATTGTTCATAGCTATTTATCACAGCTATTCGCACATAATATTCTACAATATCATATTGGCTAGTAGAACAAAATTATCCTAATAATCCATAAAAATAAAAAGTGCAAAATAATAAAACATTATATTTTCTCTTATAAATCAAGCACAAACCCTAGTTTATAAATACTGAAAACCATATTGGGACAACACAAATGTAAAAATCTCCTATTATATACATAAAATAACAATAAATAAATAAATAATTTATGCACAACACAAATATTGTGCGTAAATAAATAAAATATTAAATTTGAGAAAAGAGAAATAAGTTAAAAATATTTCAAGAAATTCTTAAACATGTGAACAAGTTAAGATGCGATAAGAATATATGTTATGGTTATAGTCATATCATATAACATCTCCCTAAAAATTAAATAATTTACTTTTATGAGTTTCACCTACTCATAGAACATTGGATTCTAGGTAGATATGACAAATGGATCGTGTCAAGTTGCATGGCAAATTTTTTGTTGGCCCACACTAGGCCACCATGGCGTTCCAGCATACCCCAGTGGCTATGTAGCAGTCAAAATCATATAGGGTTATGCATTCATTCAACCCGCATGACCTGGGCGATGGGGCATGGGTCCTATATAGTCAGGCATGTACCTCACCTAAACAAGCATGGGTCATGGGTGTAGTGCAGGATAATATGGATCAATGGGGGCTAGCTTGGGTGTGGTCTGGTTAAATTTGAACTGATCCAACCATTTCCACCTATTTCAACCAAACCCAGTCTAGCATGGATCCCTGGGTCATGGGTTTAATATATTATATATATATACATAGTATAATATGTAAAATATTAAATTTTAAAAAAAACTTAAATAATATTTAAAAAGTCTTTAATCTTTTAAAAACTTCATGCACAAACATAAACATTAATAATCTCAATAATGAAACAATATTTAATGTCTTATATAATATGTCAGTGAATTTGAGCTAACCATGTATTACCTACTTTCACGAATAAAGTAATAATAACATAACAATAATAAAAAATAAAAAATACAAGATATAAATATAAAATATAATATTTCTCATCAAGATGGTTCATATAAGTCCAAAATATCAATTTAAAAATAAAAAAAAATAAGTCGAGACATCTTAAATATATTCATGAATGTGTTAGTTGACAACTTCGTTGTCTAAATATATAATATTACAATAAAAGTGTCAAGTGAGCCAAGAAGTTCGAGTATTAGCTACTCTCACTAATAATAACATAACAACAATAAAAAATAAGAGATACAATTATAAACTGTAATACCTCCTATCAAGCTAGTTCATACAAGTCCAAATATCAAGAAAAAATAAAAAAATTAATTACATTATTTTCAATAAATTCATGAATATGTTAGTAGGCTACTTTAATGTGTAAATATATGATATACCAATAGAGGTCTCAAGTAAGTTGGACATCCCAAATAAGGCTCAAGGTATGACCTGAATTAGTCATCCCTAGTCTGACATGACACGGTCCAAAACTAAGGCTAGACTAGGATTGTAATTGCTTGAGGCATTGCTCGTGCCGTGCTGAACTGTGGCCAGCCATGCCTTATATTGGGCCAAACAATGTGACCCATGACCCAAGACCAAGCTGGGCTAATGCTTGTTACAATTTCATATAACGGGCCGTGACACGAAAAGAGACAGACAATACCTATCACTTTCTTTGTCAACAAAAAAAATAATTATTTTTAATTTCTGATAATATGTAGCCATCGGATTTGTTTCAAACAGCTACAGGCAAAAATTTGATGGCTATGAGATTTTTGCACTTGAAAAAAATACAAGAAATTCAAAAAATTAAAAAAAATATATATATATTATTTTAATCCAAAAAATTATATAAATATAAAATTGAGAATTTTAGAATTTCATTCTCTCATCTCTCCTCCTCTCTTATTTTCTATTTCTTCCTCCCAACTCTCCTTTCCTTGCACTCCTATTGCAATTACTAAAGTTATGAAAAGTGGGGCATAAGCTTTTACTCAAATAAATTAACATGGCGCGGTTGCATTTATGGTACATAATTTTTTATAAGTTTTAACATTTTATTATTTATTTATTACATAATATAAAATTTTAAATATAAATTAACAAATAATAAATAATGAGTTTCGTGATAATAAATTTAAAATAAATTTAGATAATTATGACAGCCCAACTATATTCTCTTCAATGATCTCTACCCAAATTCATTTGCCTAATAAACCTAAAACTAAACAAACTTTAATAGTATAGACTCATTTTAAAATAATAAAAAATAAAAATTCTAGTGTTATCAAAGAAAAATCAGCACAATATATATATATTATAAAAAAATATATACATTTCGGAATGCATGTAGCACTGGTCATCTTAAAAGACATATTGATCAATATAACAAAAAATATGATACATTAAATCACAGACAAACTCAAATAAGCAATGAAATCTTTAAAGTTAAATTAAGTTTAATTTTACAGATCTCTTTCAAATACCACAATGATTTTTAAAGAAAAAATATGATTAAACTAATAGTAATCATAAGTTTTCTAATTAAATATTTGGAAGATACTAGGATTGTTAGTATTATTCAAACCTACTTCTAACATGTATATCTTAGGATTCCTAGTTCCACTAGTATAAATAATATAATAAAATATTATAAATTACTAAATAAATAATAAAAAAAAATTTAAAAATATAATTGAGTAATATTCATGATGTCTAATATCATGACTAGTCACAATGATATAACATTCGCATACCTCACAGCCCACTAAATATTTTCAAAAATAAAAACTTAATAAAAATATTTTAAAATAACTTTTGATAATAAAATATGTAAAATATATATATGATAAAAATTTTTATAAAATATGACATTCATAATAAAATATTTAAAATAACTTTCGATAATACTTCAAGTAATAGAATAATTATTAGTATGTTTATTAGAATTGTTAGAGACAAACTATAAAGTGAAAATTTTCATGTTTGTGTGTATCACATAATTTACTTAATAGTACATGCATGGAAAAAAATTATTCTCATACTTTAGAAAAAATAAAAAATTCACCAAAATATTTTTGAATACCTGACAGACAAATGTTTAATAGTCTTTGTTTGTCAGTAAGACTTAAAAAGATAAAATTTCAAATGAATGTGAGATAACATTTAAATTATTCTTACTTTATATTAGAAACGTGTGTTAACTATCAACAAGTAATATCTAACTACGTCAATAATAATAATAATAAACTTATTAGTAATGATTCAGACTGTAACATATAAATTTTATTTATGAAATTCCTAAATATTTTTTATAACACAACAAATATGTGTTCATTTATTCATACTCTCATTATGTTCATTAAACTTGGGTGAATATACAATATGAGTAGCATATTTAATAAGTATAAAGAACACCATATATTTAATGTCACTATTATTGAGATGGAAATCAAAATTGGTCAATTATAAATCGACAATAACTTTTTTTTGATGATCATGGATGTTGAACACGTGCATCGCCAATAATAATTTATATAATTTTATAATATTCAAGTAAAAAATATAAAAATATACCATAATACAATTTAAAATTTTTGAGAGGATTAGAGAGCAAAAAAATTACAATTGAGTGTGTAAAACTATAAATATTAGTTATCTATTTATAAAAAAAAATTAAGATTAAAATATTACTTTTTTTGTGACAAATAACCAATATCCATTGGATTTATGTCTAAAACCATTGGGCTCATGGCCTTCACATGCCTTATTCTTAAAAATTATTAAAATATAAATGCAGACTTCACGCATGGCGCACCTATATTTTTTTAATAAAACATGAAAACCTTGCATCGTGTCGAGTTTGTTTTGCTCGTGCAAAAGGCTTAGACAATGCTATGCTTTAGCATGCGAACCAATTGAGCAAGCCTAGCACGCTACAAGCCATGCCAATAACTCTCCATGCCCATTGATGGCATAGCTCTTGGTCATGCCATGCCTAGCATGACTTTTGTGGGCAAGCAGTTGTTAACAATAGAATTTTATATTTGTCTACTTGAAGATTCTAGTTGGACAGCAAGATGCACAAAAAAAAAGATTAATAAAATTTTATATTTTACTTGAAAATAATATTATCTATAGAAAAAATAAGAAGCATGCAGTTATTTCAAGATATATATAAAGATATAGTTCAACGTGATAGCAATAGTTACTTATGAGACATTTTGGATTCATCATCTATTCGAGGAGATTGGGCATACACTTTCTTTTCTTATTATCCTTTGTTATGACAGTCAATAATTACAAGAGCAGACAAAACACAATACATTGTGTTACAAGGCAGCATATGCTGAGGTTAATGAAGCTGATAACATTGTTCATGAAGCTGAACAAGAACTGGAGTCACAGATTCATCAGTTTATTTATCTAAATCTGATGTATATCCACAATACGTTGTGCTACGCTGAGAAATATAGTGTAACTTTGCACCAGACCTTGAATAGATCATTGGAAATCATCAACCAACTCTCAACAAGCTGAAGGATCTTGAGGAAGATGAGAATCATAAACTAGCCAAACTGGAGGGTGATCATTTAGAATTCTTGACATCACCCTAGAAGATGAAAGACAAGGCAGCATATTATGAACACGGTAACTAGTACAAAAGCTTATTTCTCACTTTTTTCGTATTGCTTCATAGTCTTGATTTGTATGTGTACTATAGCTTTGTAAAGCATGCAACATAAATATCTTTTAACTTTTTAAACTTTTTCAGCTTCCATTTTCTAGAATTTTTTTGTTTGCATTTTCATAGAAATAAATACAATATTAATTTGTGTAAAGCGAAGGGACCACAAAAATTCACCAGTTATTAATTGGTAAAATTTATTAAAACAATATATGAACCCAAACTCAGAACTGATGATTAATATCAAATTATAAAAGTTATTAATTTATACAATATTAATTTAGAAAGATACTATTATAAACCATATAGAATTGAACAATATAATAAAAAAAATGAAAGTCAACATAATTATCACCATCAAATCTCATTCTAGTCAATAATAAAAATTTCCAATATATCTGCAGATATATCTCCAAAATATCCTTAAATTCTAAGTATCTATATATCCATCAAGACAAATATATTTATCTTTGATTGGTGCTCATATACAAATACATATCAATATATCTTTGATATATCCGATATATCTGTAAAATCTAAGCATCGATATATCCATAAAAACTAATATTTTAATCATTGATTCTAGTCAATTAGTTTCGCATGTAATACATAGATACTAACGGCATGGTAGTCTGATTGACTAGGTATTGAATTCACACATTTTTGAGATTGCAAGTTTAATCCCCATGAGCAACCATCAACCACTGGGATATGAAACCGTGCCTCTTGGGGTACGTGTGGAATTCCCTGGGCCTTAAACATACCACCCAATTTTAAAAAATAAAAAAATACATAGCTTTTCCAAGTAGACATTCATCTCTATTCTATTTTAAGCCAAATAAATTAAACTTAAGGATAATTGCGATGCAACATGTGAATACCAAAAAAAAAAAACATTCAAGATGGACACTAACTTGCCAAGATGAGGATATAGTCGGCACTGCACCATTGTTAAGGGCCACCAAGTATGCCTCTGTGATACCGACAAGTACTGGGCCTGTCATTACTGTGGCCCCGACTTGCTTGGGCCTTGTTTTCTCAAAAACAAACTTTGTCAAAGCATCTAACCCAGTTCTGAATTCAGGCCGCAGTTTTTCCAGCTGCATATTAAACGGCAATCAAAAACAAGCTATTTTCTGAAAAGAATTGAGCAGAAGCAGAAGACAAGGTTCTCACCGATATTTGATCCAATCGTTGGAGATCATTTTCGTTGTTCAGTGGCCTCACAAGGGTGAAGCATTCTCTGTCTGGAAACAAAGCTCGAATTGAATCCCGTATCTATTGGATAATATTACCATACAATTAGCATTTGCATATTATTGTAGCAAAGGAAAATTTGAAGCTGCCAATGGTCAATGTAAACTAAACACTATCTCAAAATTTGAAGTCCCAAAAACTGTCAACGAAGGAAGAAGAAACAGAGAAATGAACAATAAAAGGAACAGAGACTACCATGTATAATGACAGGGGGGAGGACTACTTATTGAAGAACATTTAGCATCAGAAAGATATAATTCTCCAATAAGAAAAAGTCCATTTTTACCTCATTTTTGGCAGCTATATCTTTTCCACCGCCTTGAACTGGTCTCAAAGCAAGTTCCAGGTAGTCCCGTGGTGTTATTTTTCTATTATCCTCTGCTAAATCAAGATAGAAATCCTGCAAAAAATATCCAGCATTCAGATCTTATTTCTATATAATTAATAAATTCATAACAGAGATGGATTGGTGTCCCAACATTTTCAATAACTTTTTAAGTATTTCATAGTGAATTGGTAACATAAAAATACAGATTTGAGTGATGAAAGAGAGAAGAAACAATTGCTTTAAAAATGCAATACCCTTAGGAGCCAGACAAAAATTGGAGAGAACTGCCCAAGTTCAGATGCTGTGCTTTTACCTCCAGCAGCTCTAACACGAATATGTTTTGTCATTTGAGTAACAAGAGAGAGACGATCAAGTGCAGCTTCATCTATACCACCCATCTAAATAGAAGAAAAAGAAAAGGTAAATGAATGGCACCTCTGATGAAAAAAAAGACAAAAACATATTAATAATGAAATCCATATTAAGCACAGCGATCAACGTATCAACAATGATGTCTGAACTCTGAACCTGGTTGTAAATGAACATGCTAGATAAGAGAACGGCTAAAGAGAATATCTGGGTGCTGTACGTTCCCTGCAAAAGAATAAGAAATGATACCTATCAGCCTATCAAAATAAAAAAGGCCAACAGTTTTGTACATGGTCGATGAGTGAGAATTGTCCTCAGAATAGGCAGATGATGCTCAATGGAACTTACTGTTTGATCATAAGCATCTATTCCTTCACTATCCAGGAGCAGAAGATTGTATTCTGTTCCATCAAGAGAAGTTCTTTTTAAGGGTGTGCTCCACAACCAAAGCCCCTTTGTACATGGCCGATGAGTGGATGCCACTTGAAACCCACTACTCCTTCCAAGGAGCTGTACACATTCAAGAATACAGTTTTAGCAAATAACTTTTCTTTTTTTGACAATTCTAATTCATGCAAATTTTAATCTTCCTCTTTTTTTTTCTTTATCTTTTTTATCTTTACCATCTCACTTTTAGCAATTTTAATATCCAAAGATCTCATGTGCCCTGATCAAGTCACGTCCATGATGAAGGCAATTCAATGGTAGATAAGGGTGTGCAATAACTTAATTTGAGTGGGAATGTATCAGAATAGCATAGTACTTGACTTAAAATTTGTACTACTTTATTGAAAACGAATGTTATTGATGGTACAAATAAAGAATCAATTATTTCGCAAATATAATTATTTCTTATAATTTTTTTTATTATATTCCCACCCATTATTTTTAATATTTCTAGGCTTATGATACTTTTTTATGTTGGGTGGCATCTATGGGCCCAATCGGGCCCATGGAAATCAAGCCATACCCCAGGAGGCATGGTTTCCTATCCTAGCGATTGATGATAACTCGTGGAGATCAAACTCGCAATCTCCAACTCCAAAGAGTCGCAACATCAATATCTTCCCAGTCAAACTATGATACCGTTAGTTTTATCCATAAATTAGTTATATATAATTAAATTATTTAGAGAACTAAAATTAATATATCTAACCTCAATTATTATATGAATGTAATTTAATAATTTGTTTAAAATGCAATATTAATTTGTATCTTTCATTAATTTGTTTAACTATTTTATAAATTTGTATCTTTGACTTATTAGATAGTTGCTAATAACATATATTTTTTATAAAATCTCATTTCATCAATACAAAATTAATATTATGATTTACATCATTTTCAACGTATCTTCTAATGTGGGTGATGGCATTGAAAAACCAAAACTACTACAACAGAGAAAATCTAAATCAACTAAATAAATTAATTTAACTTCATTAGTAGAAAAATTATAACATTAACATTTAATTTTAGTGAAATTAATCTTAAAACTCATGACATTCAAAATAACTTTCATTTTTTAATCCTTGTTGCGCTCATCAAATTTCTCAATCAAAGATTTCTCAAATACATAAAACATACAACAATAAGCATCCACATAAATATTTGTTATTAACTCACTCATCACTAAAATAAATAAATAGATAATCATGTAACATTATAGGATACCCAAATAAATATATGATGTCTAAGTAATTACTCTAATTATATCAATTAAAATGACCTGCACCCACATCAAAAAGTAACTACGTTATGGTATTAATATATGCTTTAGGCTCATTTTCCCTTTAAGCTAGTTTTATGAATGAGTTCGGCCCAAGACTAATTTCTAATATAATATCAGAGGTTTAGAAGTCAGCTACATATGTTCACTCCTATTAACTTTATACTCTAGATATTCAGCCTTGAACATGAAGGGATATTAAATTATAACTCACATTGAAAAATTTCTAAGTTGTTACGATGTTAATATACAATTTGGATTACCACTCCCTTTGAGCTAGCATTTGGGAATAAGTTCACCTCGAGCTCAATTTCAAATATAATTATTTAGAATGATATAAAAATTATAATTTATTTGAAATCATTTTGTCCTTCAATAAAATCCCATATATGACAAATGTGAATCTTATACTCACCCACCGCACAAGTGCATATAATGAATATGCATATCATAATGCAACATTTCATGTTGTAAATTCCACAAAGATAAAGAAAAATGTAAGTTTTAACTACTTTATATTATAATTTAAAAGAGTTCCTCCTACAAATTTTGATAATTCAAAGCTTATCAAGATTCTAATAATAATTAAAAGTATTAAGATGTGAGATGTAAAATGTGAATAAGTTTTAAAAATCAAAATTAAACCTCTTTCACTTGTTGCCTAAAAACATACATTAATACCCTTGAGAAGCACACTAATAAGAGCATCCTATAAGTTGAGTGCTTCAATCAAATAAATAAATAAAAATAAAAAAGTTAAAGTGACTTTTTATCCAAACTTCAACACTTCAATCAAACTGATAAGTAAAAATTTAGTACACCAAGATTAGAGGTGTCAACCGGGCCGGGCCGGGCCGGCCCGCCACGGCACAGTTCGGCCATGCCTGGGCCGGCACGGCACGTTAAAAAACCGTGCCCGGGCCTGGCCCGGGATGGCTCGGCCCTTGGCACGGCACGCTGGCACAAGTTGTTCCCATGCCGGTTTCACGCGGCCAAGCGTGGGCGTGGCCCAGCCCCTCCCGAAAAAAAGACCGTGGGTCGGGTCTAATTGGACCCGACTCGCGGTCCCGACTCCCGACCCAATCCCAACGGGAAAAAAAAATTATTCAAATAGTATTAATTTCAGCCGTTGGATTCGCCTCCAACGGCTAGGGGGCAGAATCCAACGGTCCTCGTGATTCTGCCCCCTAAATAATTATTAAAAATTCAATAAAATATAAAAAAAAATATCTTTTTTTATAAAAAATTAATATCTTTAATCTATAAATTCTATCCACCTCCCTATAATATTTATGTTTTACAAAAACATATATCCTCTCAAAACTTTCTATATCTCTCACATAAACCGGGCATCTCTCTCTCTCGGGCCTCGGGATTTTACTTTCGGCTTGGATTTTCGTGAAACTCGACTTGAGTTTTGAACATTAGAGCTTGCTGCGGTGCACCATGCACGTGACCGACCTCACTGCTTTTACCGAGTAATTTATTTTACGCTTTTTTTACTCTTTATCTATAGTTTCTCTCTCTAGAAAAAAATTAGAAAAAAATCAAAATCAAAAAAAATGACAATTACACCTGATACGTATTTAAATTTGGAAAATGAAAATATTACAGAGAGGTCCGAGGCTGCTGAAACTTTGGTTTCTCCAGTCGTCTCAACCAAAAGTTCTAAAAAACAAAAAACTAGGAGGACTTATGTAATTTGGACTCATTTTAAAATCATAACACAAAAAAATGTTAGGGGTAAGGAACAAGAAATGTCACAGTGCAAATATTGTATGAGACTATTAACATACAAGAGTTCATTTGGGACTGGGCACCTTAAGAGGCATGCCGAATTATGCACCAAAAAACATTGACCCTTAGATCCTAGGCAAACCCAACTTGGCATTACATTTTTTGAGACTGGATCGAGTTCAGTCTCAAAGTCTACTCCCTTCCTATACTCCAGCAAGTTGGGTAGGGACGGCATGGCCAGGCACATCACGTTGATGGGTCTTCCGATCAGATTTTTGGAAGATCCAAGGGTAGTGCGTATCATGCAGACTTATTTTCAGCATTCTTATAGTAGGATTCCTAGGTCCACATCTAAGAATGACATACTAAAAATATATAAGTTAGAAAAACAAAAAATAATTAAGAAATTTATAGCATATAATGGAGTAGTGTCCGTGACGTCCGATATATGGACAAGTCACGATGATTCTACTTATGCATGTCTCACGAGTCACTATATATATTCTAACTGGACAATCAATAAAAAAATTTTAGGATTCACTAAGATTCTTCATCCTCATGATGACCCGGCCATTTTTGAGTGTATGATAAAAATCTTTAGGGAATATAAAATTCAAAATAAAATTTTTAGTGTCACATTCGATAACGCTTCTAATAATGGAGTATGATCAATATGTTTGTTAGGAATATTAGAGACGCAGCATTAGGAGAGATCTTTCATGTCAGGTGCATGTATCACGTGATTAACCTGATTGTTCGAGCGGGTATGAAGGTGTGTTTCCCGGCGTTGGATAATATACGTAATGCACTAAAATATATTCGCACTCCTCGCATACAACAAGAGTTTGGTAGTCTATGTTTGTCTACGAATCTTAAGAAGAAGAAATTCAAATCGGATGTGAGACATCGTTGGAATTACACGTACTTGATGTCGGAATCATGTGTTGGATACGAACACGTGATATCCAACTACGTCAATAGTAAGAGTGATGAACTTTATATTGACGACATTGACTGGGCTTCAGGAATTTCATTTATGAAATTCCTGAATATTTTTTATGACACGACGAACATGTGTTCGTCGGTTTATACGCCCACCACTTGCATTGTACTCTGGTGCATATGCAACATTAGTAACATGTTTAGGAAGTATCGAGCTGACCCGACGCTTAGCCATATGGTTGCAGAGATAGAGACCAAGTACTTGAAGTACTGGTCCACCGTTTCATCTCTTTATTGCCTCGCTGCATGCATGGACCCTAGGGTTAAGGTGGTTAAGGTGAAAGGGATAGAAAATACCATGACTTTTATTTCCTCGTGCATGAACCTGAAAGAGCCACCTAAAGGGTTCATTCACGAGAAGTTGACTGACCTATTCACATACTACGATACTAGGTATGGTGGTGATAGTAGTGAGACTGTGATTACGGACATTGATATCTTATTCGGAGATGACGATTATTCCATTCAGCTAGCGAGGGAAAAACATAGGGGTAGACCATCACATAGGAGCGAGCTGTCTCGGTACTTAGATACCGTTTACTGCTCAATCCTATCACATTCTGATACTAAAAATCTTGATTTATTACAGTGGTGGAAATCATATGAGTCCACCTTTCCCGTGCTATCTAGGATGGCACGGGATCTACTGACTCCTCCGGAGTCGAGCGTAGCATCGGAGTCTGCTTTTTCTGTTGCAATGAACGTGATTTCGGATAGGAGATCGAGATTACGTCTAGATATGGTTGAGGCCTTGGCATGTTTGAAGGATTGGGAGGAATCAAGGTTTAGCATCCATGATCGTGCTGGAGCTGAGACTGTGACAGGCCCTGCAATCGCATCTACATCCACTACGATGGTGGAGGAGTTGATTGCCGATGATGATGATCCATTTGATACTGATCTTGATGTTGCGGCTGATGATTCTCATGATATGCTGATTGACGATTGATGATATGCTGTTTTTTGTTTTCGATGTTTTTTTATTGATTGTATTTGTACGCTTTGTTTGTACGTTGTGTTGAAACTTGAAACTGATACTTGTTTTGTTCGGACCTTGGTTTTCCAATGGATGATTAGTAATTTTTCATTTGTATTGTTTAATTTTTTTTTTAATTTTTATTTTTACTAACATAATGTATTGATTCATTTTTTTTACGATTTAAATTTTATTTTAAAAATTAATAACTTTAATATATAATTAATAAATATAATAAAAGTTAAACTAAATTGAATTTGATAAAAAAAAATTTCTAAACTTTGTTTTTTTATTTAATTTTTATTTTTAACATTTTTAAAAATATTTATATTTAATACTGTATGTTTGTACACTTAAGCATTACAATATATATAAATTTTTTTTTAAAAAAAAAAAATTTCTGCCTCTCGAGTCTCGGGTCTGCCTCTGCCCTGGCCTGTATGGCCAGGCCGGGCCCGACTGTTTTTAAACCGTGTTGGGCCGGGCACGGCACAGTAACCATGCCGTGCCCGGCCCGGCACGGTAGCATGACCGTGCCCTAAAAAAACGGGCCGGCCCGGGCCGGCCCGTTTGACACCTCTAACCGAGATAGGATAAAAAAAAATTACACGTCAAATTAAACTTAAAAATAACAATCTTATCAAGATAAAATTTATAACAAAATAATTAAGGTATATTTTCTTATAACTAATTTTAGAAAAATAAAGATTAAAGTGCTGAGAAATATTCTCTTCTATCTAATTTATGAAGAATAAAAGTAAAATGAATAAAAAATATTCTCACATAACCAATTTAAGAATTATAACAACAAAAATTATTGAGAAATATTCTTTCTTAATTTACTTAGAAAGAACAATGATAAAACAACTAATAATATTCTTCTTTAGCCGACTTAGAAAAAATAATGATAAAAAAAATTATAAGATATTCTCACCTAGCTTGCTTAGAAAGAATAACGACTAAGAAAATGAAAATTTTCTCTCCTAATTATCTTAAGAAGAATAATAACATAAGAATTGAGAAATATTCTCTCATATCCGACTTAGAGAAAATAAATGACAACTAAAAAATAATATAAAATACATTCCCATAGCATAATTGAAAATGATAATGGTACAATAAAATATATAACAAAATAGTCTCCCCTAGCCAAATTTGAAGAGGATTCTACCCAAATAGAATAACTGAGAAAATACTCTTCCTATACCCATATCAACAACTATATTTTTCCAACCAATTCAGTTTTAGAAAAAGTTCTCTTCTCTAGCCAAATTGGGAAGAAATCTACATACAATAACTATGTAATGTTGTCTGTTGGAAGCCCATGACTATGCTTTACAATATGCTTGATACACGGGATGACACCTACTTATGAATTAATCAAGGTGTCTCGTGAGGCACTCAAAAAAACAGCAACTTTAACAAGAAAGAGCAGGCAGAAAATTTTGATCTATATCCACGTGAATCAAGAACTTTTCTACTTCATTGACAGCTCAGAGTTATGAAAGACTGGCATTGCTGAATTGGAAAAACCAATTATATCAACTGACTTGGTCCTCTCATGTTCGCTTTCAACTGTTAGATGTGTTAATTAATCAAATCTGATTGCCTTTATGCTTCGATAACAGTGATCACAACTACCAGAAAGTCTTCACTTTAGTGCACCCCATTTTTAAAGATATCAGCCACTGTTGTGACAAGCATCCGGACAGGTGCCCATCAAAGATCGCAAGATGTGGTGAGAATAATTCAAGTGCATTCTCAATTGCAGTAGCTTTCCATGGAAAGATAATACCATTATCAAAAGTAAGAAAATATGAAGATATGTTCTCAAGAAATTTGCAATTAGATTGTAAAAGAGTAAGTTTCCCATTGCAGGCTTATATAGGAAGCATGAATGCCATGTTTATTCATCGAAAAGATAACTAAGGAAAGAAAATCTCTCATCAACAACATAATCAACTTCAAACAAAAGATCAAAAGAACTGATGACACAAATCAAAAAAAAAGGAAGCAGGCTTTTCCCATTCAAAGCAGCAAGAATTGCTTGCATCTGCACGGGAGTAGGAATATCATAGCCTACAGGTTGAAGACTCTGAAAGAGCTTTTGTGGAATATCAAATGAAGAGAAGGATGAAATTGGAGCTTGTGCACGATTTCATATCCTTTCTCGAATCACCAACATAAAATTGGAGCTTTTTCGAGCATATAAATCTAAAATTATTATAAATAATTTAAATTTTGTCATATTAATTTATATTATAAAAATGAGACTTAATAGAAATATTTAAAAAATAATATTTTAAAATTTTATATTATTTAATTTGAGATATTTTAATTATTTACTTTTAATTATTTTCATTTTATAATGTTTATTGTTACAAATGATGTAACTTGTAAATAGATGTGTCAAACGAGCCGGGTGGCACGGGCACGGCCTGGCCTTGCATGGGCTGACTGCCTGACACGACTAGTGTGTCTATCCCAACAGCACAGTAAACTGGTCCAGGAACCCATAATTGGTTTTTAAGAAAAACTGAGAAAATCAAGTATGAGCCGGCCCGACCCAGCCCGTCCCGTCCCGACCCAGCAAGTCTAGGCATGACCCGGGCAGAATCTATCGGGCTGGTAAGCAGTGCCGGGCCGGCCATTCCCAAGTCATGCCGTGCCCAGCATGGTGGCCCGATTGGGACAACAAAAAATGGGTCAAGCCAGCATGGGCCGGCCCATTTGACACCTCTAGTTGTAATCCAATTCAACTCGAGTCAAATTTCCTAACACGAATACAACTCGAGTTTTATAATATCAAGTTGGATTCGGATTGACCTCAACATGAAAAGGTTTATTAATTGCAAACATTCTATCAGGCAGCTGATGATCACTGACAATCCTTTCCAAATGTATTTGTTTGCATTCCAGCACTATTTGTCTCATCAGATTATGTGCTGCATTTAGACTCTCCCAGAAGAGCTGCTCTCTGATCCCTAGATGTTAGCTTAACATCACAATTGCTTGCGCCACCAACAGTTACGTTACTATCAGTAGTCCCCATGGGGTGAGAATATTGTGACAATTATCCTTTGTTATACACATGCATTACATCTCATAATATCCGGCCAATCCCAAAAAATTGCTTTACTACTAACAACACTCCCCGGTGTGTTCAGGAATTGTGTTTGAGAACACAGTTCTAGGATCACCCCAATGCAGCAAACTCTAGTAACTGAAACTTACAACTATGACATCATGCAAGACACATCCCACAATTGCGCAAATGAATTGAGAGTAAAAAATAAAGTCAGCAATTAAGATTTAACACTTGATATTGTATGATAACATTAACAGAAATTCAACATAAAGGACGTGGACAGCCAAAATCATCAATGGCGAGGACAAGATTATGAATTCCACAAATTGATCAAATATTAATGGGGAGAGCAACAACTGAAGCAGGCAGCAGATTGTTCGGATGACGAGCAAAAATTCAAGATTGTAGTTAATATAAACTTAAATTGAGGCAGCACAGCACTTCTACAGCACCGAAAAATTAAAAGAAAGAAAAACAGTATCGTCGCCGAAACCCCAACAACGGTGATCTGTGACGACGACACCTACACACAATTCTATGCACATAGTGGTTGTGTGACATTAGGTGAAAGATAACGCATTTGAGCATCACCCTCTCCCTAGAGTTCTTAGCCGTCAATGAAACATTTTTCCAAACTTCAACAAAATGTTTTCCCATGTTTTTTAAGCATCGGGTTATTTCCAGCTATAAATCTATCCAATAAATCTTCAAGATGACTTTGAGGAGAATATATATCTGAAGCAATCACATGTAGATTTTAAGTTACCACTTAAGATATTTTTATGAATTTCTTGTATTTTCTAATGTAAAAAAAAATAAATTTTATGTTCACTTGCACTATTAAGTTAATTAAGTAATACATATACCTAACGTACAAAATTTCACTTAAAGAAATACCTCTAATAATTTTTAAAACATGTTAATGACAACATCATTATTTAAAAAGTTATTAAATATAATACTAAAAATTTTATTTTGAATATTATATTTTTAAAAGATTATCATGATATACTCATATATGACATTGTCATCATGAAGATTAAATCTCAAAAAATCCTAAATTTTAAATTAGTTTTTATTTAAAATCGACATAGTAATCATGATTCAAACGAATGAAATATCATTACGACTAATCTAGATATTGAGCATCACAGATATCACTTTAATATATTTATTTAGTTTATTAATTATTTTTTTAATTTAAAATATTTTATATCATTTCTACTAGTTGACATGAAAATTAAATGATTACCATGTTGATATAGATCTTTATAATGTTGGCTACTTTATGATCTTTCAAAAATCTAATTGATGGACTCATAATAATAATAATAATAATAATAATTAATTTTATCATTTATTCTTTTCAAACTCATAGTGATAAATGAAATAGATCAATAACTCTAAAATTAATCTAATTTTTAAGACCTCGCGACAAAGTTAGATTTGTTTGGAATCCAATATACTATATTTTTTCGTGTATTGATTAATAAGCCTAATAAAATAGGATAGTATCATCAATATATGAAACACAAATATACCAACCTTTGGGAGTGTTCATGTGTCTGAATGTAGACACAAGGACACACACTGGACATACGTCAGATACATGTCTAATATGCCAAGTGACATATCATTAACCATACGATAAGTTAGAGGTGTCAAACAAGCTAGGTAGGGCCCAACCAAAGACACAACCCAACTTGGTCATGCCTAGCCTGGCACGATACTATCCAAAACCATGCCTGGGCCCGTGCTAAGCTGGCTCTCTACATAGCTCATGTCGTGGTAACCTGGGCCTTGTGCTGAGCCAAGCACGACCTAGTACCCTAGCCTGAAAGCACAAAATTGGAATGCGAATATCAAAAAACAAAAAACATTTTATGTATTACAGGTATTAATTTTTAAATTTTGTTTAGTTAAGTTTTTTTTTTAATTTTAGTAAAAATTTTAAAATTTTAGATTTAGATTAATTAATATATAATTTTTAAAATATTAATTACAATATAAATAAAAAACTAATAAAAAAGTAAAATGATAAAAATAATTTTCAATTATGCTAATAAAATTAATTTAAACATATATATTAAAAATTTTAATATAAATAACGATAATCCTACAAAAATGTTCAAGGCCGTCGAAACTTTATTTTCTCCGGTCATCTCAACCCAAATCCAAACATCTAAAAAATAAAAAATAATAAAAAAATTAATAATTTAAACTCACTTTAATATAATACAACATAAAAATATTAAGAGTGCCGATAAATAATTGACACATTATAAATATTATAAAAAAATATAACTTGTAAAAGTTCATGTAAAACTTGACACCTTAAGAAATATGCCGAACAATACACCAAAAAATATGATACATTAGATCCTATACAATTCCAACTCAACGATAAATTCTTTGAGGCTGAATCTGGTTCAACCTCAATATTGATCCCCTTCATATACCACAACAAATTAGGAAAAAAATATATAAATAAACTTATCATCATGATAGGTATTCCGATTATATTTTTAAAGAATCCAAGAGTAGTTTATATCATGCAGGCTTATTTTTAGTCTGCATATCATAGAATTTCTAAGTCTACATCAAAAAATGACATGCTAAAATACTATAATATAAAAATAATAATAATATATAAATTTAAGATATATAATAGAGTGTTAACCTAGAGATGTCAACCGAGCAAGGCCGACCCGGTCCGACACAAGGCACGGCATGATTTGGTCGTGCCTAGGCCGGCCTGGCACGGGAATTACCCGCGCCCAGGCCCGTGCCATGCTCGACCATGGCACCAATCATGTCGTGCCATGCCAAGGCCAACTGGGCCTCGTGCCGTGCCTGACCTGGCACGATTTCGTGGCCCGTGGCATGGCCCGCCGGCATGAGACACCCGCACCCCACCGAAAGCGCCATACGGATCGGGAAAATGCATGGCACGGGTCGAATCCACTCCAACCCGACCCACGATCCCGCTCGACCAGAATCCCCCCCCCCCAAACAGTTAAAAAAAATAAAATAAAATTTGAATATTAACCGTTAGATTTTGCCTCCAATAGCTAGGGAGCAGAATCCGACGGCCCTCATAAATCTGCCACCTAAATATCAATAAAAAATTAAAAAAAACATAAAAATTATTTTAAAAAAAATTATTTCCTTTAATCTATAAACTCCCCCACCTCTCTATAAATTTTATATTTTTCATAAACATTTATTCTCACTCTCTCAAATTTCTCTCAAAATTCTTGCTCTTCTCTCTCTCGAGACTCGGGATTTCATCATTCGGCTTGACTTTTCGAGACTCACAACTCAGGTTTGAAAGTTTGAACTGGAATGTGATGCACTGTACAGGTGATCTACCTCACTTCTTTACGGGTATTTTAATTTTTATTTAGTATTGAACTATAACTTTTAACTCAAAATTATAATTTAAAAAAATTAAGTATTTTTGTTTACTTTCTCTCTCTCTCTCTCTAGTCTCTCTTTAATCTGAATATCTAAAATCAATCATCTAGGCTCTACCTCATTTTTAACAAAAATCCAAAAAAATGACTAATACTAATGAAACATATGTAAATTTTAAAAATAAAAATCTTACATAGAGGTCTGAGACTGCTGAAACTTTGGTTTCTCCAGACGTCTCAACCCAAATATCTAAAAAATAAAAAACTAAAAGAACTTATGTAGTTTAGACACATTTTAATATAATAAAACAAAAAAAAATATTATAGATAAAGAAGAAAAATTGACACAATACAATATTGTATGAGAAATTTAACATGTGAGAGTTTGTTTGGGATTGGACACCTTAAGAGGGATGCCAAATTATGCCCCAAAAACATGATGCATTAGATCCTAGGCAAACCCAACTTAGCACTGTATTTTTTGAGACTAGATCAAGTTCAGTCTCAAAATGTATTCCCTTCATATACCACAGCGAGTTGGGTAAGGAATGCATGACCAAACTTATCACATTAATGAGTCTTTCGATCGAATTTTTAAAAGATCCAAGGATAATGAGCATCATGCAGACATATTTTCAGTCTGCTTATCGTAGGATTTATAGGTCAATATCTAGAAACGACATATTAAAATTTTATAAGTAAGAAAAACAAGAAATAATTAATGAATTTATGACATATAGTGGAGTGATATCTGTGAAGTTTGATATCTGGACAAGTCACAATGAATCATCTTACGCATGTCTCACCAGCCACCATGTAAATTCTAAATGAACAATGAATAAAATAATTTTAGGATTCTCTGAGATTCTTCATTCTCATGATGACCTGACCATTTTTAAGTGTATGATAAAAATCTCTAGAGAATATAAAATTCAAAATAAAATTTTTAGTATCACATTCGATAACGCATCTAATAATGGAATAATGATTAATATATTTGTCAGGAATATTATAGATACACCATTAAAAAAGATTTTTCATGTCAGATACATGTGTCACGTGATTAACCTGATTGTAAAAGTATGTATGAAGGTGTATTCCCCTACATTGGATAATATAGGTAATACACTAAACTATATTCGCACTCCTCGCAGACAACAAGAGTTTGATAATCTCTATTTGTCTGCGAATCTTAAGAAAAATAAATTCCAATCGAATGTGAGATACCATTGGAATTACACGTATCTGATATTGGAATCATGTATTGGATACAAACATGTGATATCTAACTACGTCAATAATAAGAGTGACGAACTTATTATTGACGATACTGACTAGGCTTCAGAAATTTCATTTATGAAATTCTTGAATATTTTTTATGACACGACGAACATGTGTTTGTCGGTTTATACTCTCACGACTTGCATTGCACTCAAGTGCATATACAACATTAATAGTATGTTTAAGAAGTATGAGCTGACCCGACACTTAGCCATATAATTACAGAGATGAAAACTAAGTACTTAAAATACTGGTCCACCATTCCATCTCTTTATTGTCTCGCTGCATGCATGGACCCTAGGGTTAAGGTGGAAAGGGTAAATAACACTCTGATTTATATTTCCTCGTGCATGAACCTGAAAGACCCACCTAAAGGGTTCATTCACGAGAAAATAATTGATATGTTCGCATATTACAATACTAGGTATAGTGATAGTAGTAGTGAGACTGTGATTACGGACATAGGAACCTTCTTTGGAGATGATAATTTTTTCATTCAATTAATGAGGAGAAAATGACAGAGTGGACCGTAACATAAGAGCGAGCTTTCTCAGTACTTAGATACTGATTACTGCTCAATCCTATCACATTCTGATACTAAGAATCTTGATATATTAGAGTGGTGTAAATCATATGAGTCTACCTTTGCCGTGCTATCTAGGATGACACAAGATCTACTGACTCCTCTAGTATCGAACGTAGTATCAGAGTCTGCTTTTTTCTGTTACAGTAAATAATATTTTAAATAGGAGATCGAGATTACGTCCAGATATTATCGAGGCATTGACCTGTTTGAAGGATTGGGAGGATTCGAGGTTTAGCATCTATGATTATGTTGGAGCTGGAATAGAAACTGCATCATCTGCGAAAGCAGATGAGTTGATTACTAATGATGATCATCCATATGATAGTGATTTTGATGTTACGATTGATGATGATTATGATATGCTGATTAACGATTGACATGGTTGTCGGTTGCCCCTGCCTGTTGCCAGACACCAGTTGCCAATGCCACGCCATATCACAAGTCATTTGTCATTGCGACTTGATTTTGATTTTTGATGTCTCACGGTCACGAACACAGTTGATGATTTGTATTATTCTTTATTTTGATTTTTGATTTTAATGTTTTGTTTTGTATTGATTATACGTTTATTTATTTATGTTACGTTGTATTTACTTTGGTTCAGTATATATTGCTATTGGCCAATTGGACATTTGGTTTGCTTTTGTTTTTGTGACATTGTAATTTTTTTCAACTAAATTTTTTGTTTAATTTATTTTTGTGTTTAAATTTTTCATTAAAAACTATATAATTTAATTCTAATAAATTATAATCAAAATTTATAATTTATAATAAAAAAAATATAAACTTTATTAATATTATATATTCAACAATTTTCAAGTTACAAATTTAAAATTTTTAAACAATATCTATATATAATATATATTTTATAAATAGGTTAATACAAAATTTTTAATATCTAAAAAAATTTATTTTTTTAAAACAGGCCAACGGCCCTTGCTGGGCCTGGCTTGAATAAACCATGTCGGGCCAGTCATGGCTAAAGGCATCAAACGGGCCATGCCAGCCTGGGCCGGCCTTTTTTTTTAGAGCACGACCGGGCTTCCGTGCCTGGCCTAGCATGGTTTATCAAAGCCAAGCCCATCACGTCGTGGGGTGCAGGGCCAAACCTGTCGTATGGGCCTGGATTAATTTTTTTTTTATGTTTAAAGTTTAATATTTTAGTTTAAATAAAATATATATTATATTATATATAGAATTATATATAATGTATAATATAATAAATTTATATTATGAAAATTATTAATAATTTAATAAATTACAAAGTTTACTTTTTTTTATAATTTAAAATAAAATTAGTTTATAATTTATTAGAATTAAATTATAGAGTTTAAAATTTTTAAATGAAAAATTTAAACAAAAAAATTCATTAAAAAAAATTAAAAAGTCAAAAATATAAAATCAAATAAATGAGAAATGACCAATCAGCGAATAAATACCGAAGGTCCGAACCAAACAAATTCAAGTTTCAACGTAACATAAAAATAAAGTGTACAATCAATAAAAAATAAACTTCAAAATCAAAAAGCAGTGGATTATCATTAATCGTCAATTGGCATATCATGAGCATCATCAACCGCAATATCAAGATCACTATCATATGGATCATCATCAGCAGCAATCAACTCCTTCGCTTTCACAGTGAATCCGGATGCAATCCCTATCCCAGCTCCAGCACGATCATGGATGCTAAATCTCGAATCCTCCCAATCCTTCAAACAGGCCAATACATCAACAATATCTGGACATAATTTTGATCTCTTATTTGAAATCATATTTACTGTAACAGAAATAGCAGACTCTGATGCAACGTTCGATACCGAAGGAGTCAGTATATCCTGTGTCATCCTAAATAGCACGGGAAAGGTGAACTCATATGATTTTCACCACTATAATATATCAAGATTTATAGTATCAGAATGTGATAGGATTGAGCAGTAATCAGTATCTAAGTACCGAAAAAGCTCGCTCATATGTGATGGTCCACCCTAACGTTTCCCCCTCGCTAGTATAATGAAAAAAATCATCATCTCAGAACAATGTATCCATGTCTATAATCACAGTCTTACTACTATCATCATCATACCTAGTATCATAGTATGTGAACAGGTCAGTCAGCTTCTCATGAATGAACCCTTCAGGTGGGTCTTCCAGATTCATGCATGAGGAAATATAAGTCAGTGTATTTTCTACCCATTCCACTTCCACCTTAGCCCGATGGTCCATGCATGTAGTGAGACAATAAAGAGATATAACGGTGGACCAGTACTTGGTTTCCATCTCTGCAACCATATGGCTAAGTGTCAGGTCAGCTCGATACTTCCTAAACATGCTACTAATGTTGCATATGCACCGGAGTACAATGCAAGTGGTAGGCATATAAACCGACGAACACATGTTCGTCGTGTAATAAAAAATCTCCAGGAATTCCATAAATGAAATTACTGAAGCCCAGTCAGTGTCGTCAATATAAAATTCGTCACTTTTACTATTGACGTAGTCGGATATCACGTGTTCGTATCCAACACATGATTCCAACATCAGGTACGTGTAATTCTAACGATGTCTCACATCCGATTAGAATTTCTTCTTCTTAAGATTCGCAGACAAACAGAAACTATCAAACTTTTATTGTCTACGAGGAGTGCGAATATATTTTAGTGCATTACGTATATTATCCAACGCGGGGGAACACACATTCATACCCACTTGAACAATTAGGTTAATCACGTGACACATGCATCTGGCATGAAAAATCTTTCCTAATGATGCGTTTCTAATATTCCTAACAAACATACTAATCGCTACTTCATTATTAGATGCGTTATCGAATATGACACTAAAAATTTTATTTTGAATTTTATGTTCCCTAAAAATTTTCATCATACACTCAAAAATGGCCGGGTCATCATGAGGATGAAAAATCTCAGAGAATCCTAAAATTTTTTTATTCATTATCCAATTAGAATCTACATAGTGGCTGGTGAGACATGCATAAGATAATTCATTGTGACTTGTCCAGATATCGGACGTCACGGACATCACTTCACTATATGTCATAAATTCATTAATTATTTTTTGTTTTTCTAACTTATACAATTTTAGTATGTCATTCCTAGATGTGGACCTAAGAATCATACGATAAGCAGGCTGAAAATATGTCTACATGATGCGCACTACCATTGGATCTTCCGAAAATCTGATCGGAAGACCCATCAATCTGATAAGTCTGGCCATGTCGTCATTACCCAACTCGCTGGAGTATATGAATGTAGTAAACTTTGAGACTGAACTAAATCTAGTCTCAAAAAATACAGTGACAAGTTGAGTTTGCCTAGAATCTAATGGATCATATTTTTTAGTGCATAATTCGGCATGCCTCTTAAAGTGCACAGTCTCAAACGAACTCTTATAAGTTAAAATTCTCATATAATATTTGCACTGTGTAATTTCTTCTTCCTCACCGCTAATATTTTTTTATTTTATTATATTAAAATGAGTCCAAACTACAGAAGTTCACCTAATTTTTTATTTTTTAGAAGTTTGGGTTAAGACGACTAGAGAAACCAAAATTTCCCCAGTCTCAGACTTCTGTGTAAAATTTTCATTTTTTAAATTTAAATATGTTTCATTAATATTTATCATTTTTTAGGATTTTTGTTAAACATGACACTTATGTAGAGACTAGATGATAGATTTTAGATTTAACTATTTTAGGAATAGAAAGAAAGACTAGAGAGAGACTGAGAGAAAAAAAAACTTAAAATAAATTACCCAGTAAAGTAGTGAGGTCGATCACGTGCACGGCGCACTACAGTCTAGCTCAAAATACGAAACTCATGTTGAGATTCCCGAAAAGTCAAGACAAATAACAAAATCCTGAATCCTGAGAGAGGAGCAAGAGTTTTGAGAGGGTAAAAATATGAGATTTGAGAGAATAAATATTAATGAAAAATATAAATATTATAGAGAGGTGGGGAGGATTTTATAAATTAAAGAAAATAATTTTTTTAAAAAAAAGTATTTTTTTTGTTTTTTTTTAATATTTTAGGGGGCAGAATCATGAGAGGCGTCGGATTCTACCCCCTAGCCATTAGAGGCGAGATCCAATGGCTACATTTTTAATTTTTTTTTTTTGCCTATTGGGGTGGGGGGGGATCGGGTTGGATTGGGCGGGACCACGGGTCGGATCTGATTGGACCCGACCCGTGGACTTTGTGTGTAGGAAGCTAGGCCCGACTCCCAGTCACAAGAGGGTGAGCCGTGACTCGTGAGGGAAGCCGGGAGCCCAGGTATACGGGTATGGGACTGCATGTGACCCCGACCCATGCCTAAGGGCCACAGAAACCATGTCGGGTCAAGCATGGCCTGGTTTGCCTCGGCACAGCCCAGGCCGAGCCCGGGAAATTCCTATGCCGTGCCGGCCCAGGCATGGCCGAACCGTTCCATGCCTCGTGCAAGCCCGGCCCGGCCCAGCCTGGTTGACATCTCTAGGCACGGCACGGTACAATAACCATGTCACGCCTGGCCCAGCATGAAAGCACGATCGTACTCACAAAAAATGTGTCAGGCTGGCCCAACACGTCCCATTTGACACCTCAATGTTATCCATGACATTTAATATCTAGACTAGTCACGACGATACATTTTATGCATACCTCACTATTCACTATATAGATTCAAAATAAACAATAAATAAAAAAATATTAAGATTCTCAGAGATTCTTCATCATCATGATGGCTCATTATTTTTGAATATAAGATAAAAATTTTTAGAAAATATAATATTCAAAATAAATTATATAATATTATATTTGATAATTAATCTAACAATAGAATAGTCATTAACATATTTATTAGGACTATTAAAGACGAGTCATCAGAAAAAATTTTCAACATCAAATACTTGTGTCATGTCATTAACCTCATCGTACAAGCAAAGATGAAGGTTGTTTCCTCCGCTTTAAAAAACATACGTAACTCACTAAAATTTTTTCATACACCTCACAGAAAATAAAAGTTTGATAGTATATGTTTGTAAAAGTCTAAAGAAAAAGAAATTCCAATCAAATATTAAATACTATTAGAATTACACATACTTAATGTTGAAGTCATGTGTTAATTATAAACACGTGATATCTGACTACGTCAATAGTAAAAATGATGAACATAATATTGACGATATTGACTAGGCTATTAAAATTTTATTTATGAAATTCCTCAAGATTTTTTATGATATGACGAACATGTATTTCTCAGTTTATACTCTCACCACTTACATTGCACTTAAGTGCATATATAATATTAGTAATATATTTATGAAGTTTAGAGATATCTCAACATTTAGCGATATGATTTTATAGATAAAAATAAAATACTTAAAGTACTAGTTCACCATTTCATCTATTTATTGTCTGACTGTCTGCATGGACCCTAGGATTAAGGTGAAATAGATAGAAAATATTTTGACATACATATCTTTGTGCATGAATCAAAAAGACCAACCTGAATAATTTATTTATAAAAAGTTGATTGAGCTATTTATATATTACGATACTAGATATGATGGTAGCAGTAGTGAGACTATGAGTACCGACATGAATATCATATTCAAAAATGATAACTTTTCCATTCAATTAGCGAGAGAGAAATGACAAGATGGACTGTCGAATAGAAGCAAGTATCTCAGTATTTAGATACCGATTACTGCTCGATCTTATCACATACTAATAATAATAATCTTGATATTTTATAATAATAGAAATCATATGAGTCCACATATCTAGTGAATATGATTTCAGATAGGAGATAAAGATTATAACTAGGTATTGTTGAGACATTAGCAATGTATGAAAGATAGAAAATTTCAACCTTGGGCATCCAGATCATGTTGTAACTACAGTAAGAGCGGAAGAATTGATTATTGATGATAATTCGTGTAACTTTAATAATGATTGACGACAGAGATGAGATTAATACATTAAGTTGAGCCAAGTTTACTATATACAGCCTACTACTAGTGAAACTATACCACCATTTATCATATGCTAACGAGATTTATTATTTTTATTTATCATTTTTGGATTGTCTTTATTTATTTATTTTTGTCATTAACTTTGAAGCTTAAGCTTAGTGTTTTTTTTATTATGCTCTTTTTTATGGGAAAGCATTCGTGTTTTATATTTACGAGTTTATCTTTGATGTATTATTTTTTATCTTTTAATTATTTAATCTTAATCTTGCTTTATTAATAATTATTATATACTTTTTACGTGTTTTTAGTTATAAGTTGTTCATTTTTACTTTTTAGTTGTTAGTTGTTTTATTAATTTAATTAATTTAATATAATTTTGATATTAATATTTATAATAATTTTGAAATTTGGGAAGACCCAATTCCTAACAACCCTAACTGGCCAGGACCCAACCCGACCTTGCAAATCTAGGTACAACCCAACCCGAACCAATTACAAATCGGGCCATGTCGGGTAGCTCTGCTCAAGCTGTGTTATGTCAGGCACGACACAATAGCCCAATTGGGCAATCAAAAGATAGGCTGGGCAGAGCCGACCCGACCTGGCTCATTTAATACTTATACAATAAGTCAAAGATGTCGGAGATGGCTTGGACATGGCATGAACATGATTAGGACATTGCTCAAACACGGCATGGATATGTCTTGGCAAGGGGGGCTTGAAAACCCAGACTTTTGCTCATATTTGTCAAAAACACAATAACATGATACACGCAACACATCAAAATGTCAAACATCAAGAGAGGAAGGAATGCTTCAAATTTTATTTTTAATGCGAACGCGGGGAGGGGGGCGGGGATGTGTTGTTGCTTCCAGCGAAAGGGGGGCGTCACTAGTTCCAGCGGAAGGGAGGCATCACTAGTTCCAGGGGAAGGGAGGCATCACTAGTTCCAGCGGAAGGGAGGCATCACTAGTTCCAGCGGAAGGGAGGCATCACTAGTTCTAGCGGAAGGGGGGCGCCACTAGTTCCAACGGGAGGGGGGCGCCACTAGTTCCAACGGGAGGGGGGCGCCGCTAGTTCCAACGGGAGGGGGGGCGCCGCTAGTTCCAACGGGAGGGGGGGCGCCACTAGTTCCAACGGGAGGGGGGCGCCGCTAGTTCCAACGGGAGGGGGGCGCCGCTAGTTCCAACGGGAGGGGGGCGCCGCTAGTTCCAACGGGAGGGGGGCGCCGCTAGTTCCAACGGGAGGGGGGCGCCGCTAGTTCCAACGGGAGGGGGGCGCCGCTAGTTCCGCTAGTTCCAACGGAAGGGAGGGCGCCGCTAGTTCCAACGGAAGGGAGGGCGCCGCTAGTTCCAACGGAAGGGAGGGCGCCGCTAGTTCCAACGGAAGGGAGGGCGCCGCTAGTTCCAACGGAAGGGAGGGCGCCGCTAGTTCCAACGGAAGGGAGGGCGCCGCTAGTTCCAACGGAAGGGAGGGCGCCGCTAGTTCCAACGGAAGGGAGGGCGCCGCTAGTTCCAACGGAAGGGAGGGCGCCGCTAGTTCCAACGGAAGGGAGGGCGCCGCTAGTTCCAACGGAAGGGAGGGCGCCGCTAGTTCCAACGGAAGGGAGGGCGCCGCTAGTTCCAACGGAAGGGAGGGCGCCGCTAGTTCCAACGGAAGGGAGGGCGCCGCTAGTTCCAACGGAAGGGAGGGCGCCGCTAGTTCCAACGGAAGGGAGGGCGCCGCTAGTTCCAACGGAAGGGAGGGCGCCGCTAGTTCCAACGGAAGGGAGGGCGCCGCTAGTTCCAACGGAAGGGAGGGCGCCGCTAGTTCCAACGGAAGGGAGGGCGCCGCTAGTTCCAACGGAAGGGAGGGCGCCGCTAGTTCCAACGGAAGGGAGGGCGCCGCTAGTTCCAACGGAAGGGAGGGCGCCGCTAGTTCCAACGGAAGGGAGGGCGCCGCTAGTTCCAACGGAAGGGAGGGCGCCGCTAGTTCCAACGGAAGGGAGGGCGCCGCTAGTTCCAACGGAAGGGAGGGCGCCGCTAGTTCCAACGGAAGGGAGGGCGCCGCTAGTTCCAACGGAAGGGAGGGCGCCGCTAGTTCCAACGGAAGGGAGGGCGCCGCTAGTTCCAACGGAAGGGAGGGCGCCGCTAGTTCCAACGGAAGGGAGGGCGCCGCTAGTTCCAACGGAAGGGAGGGCGCCGCTAGTTCCAACGGAAGGGAGGGCGCCGCTAGTTCCAACGGAAGGGAGGGCGCCGCTAGTTCCAACGGAAGGGAGGGCGCCGCTAGTTCCAACGGAAGGGAGGGCGCCGCTAGTTCCAACGGAAGGGAGGGCGCCGCTAGTTCCAACGGAAGGGAGGGCGCCGCTAGTTCCAACGGAAGGGAGGGCGCCGCTAGTTCCAACGGAAGGGAGGGCGCCGCTAGTTCCAACGGAAGGGAGGGCGCCGCTAGTTCCAACGGAAGGGAGGGCACCGCTAGTTCCAACGGAAGGGAGGGCACCGCTAGTTCCAACGGAAGGGAGGGCACCGCTAGTTCCAACGAAAGGGAGGGCACCGCTAGTTCCAACGAAAGGGAGGGCACCGCTAGTTCCAACGAAAGGGAGGGCACCGCTAGTTCCAACGAAAGGGGGAGGCATCGCTGGTTCCAGAAGAATGGAGGGGAGGGAGTAGATGGAAAGTTGGGAATAGAAGAATATGTTGAAAATGCATGAATATAAATATATTTTGATGCATAATTAATATTTTTAATGCAGAATTATTAAAATGCATAATTAATATTTTTAATGCAGAATTATTAAAATGCATAATTAACACTGAGGGGGCACCTTGTGCCATTCAACATTTAAAAAATTCTAAAAAATTACTGTAAATGCATAATTAATATTTTTTTTATGATGATAAATTATACAATGAATAATAATTTTGAGCATTCAATTGATAAACAGAATAATCAAGATACTAATGCTTCATTATAAAAATGAGTCACTAGAGAATCAAAATTGAGTAGAGGGGGTTGAAAATGTTTTTTGATATAATTTTTATAAACAAATATATAAATGATCATATTATAGAGTCGATGCTCACCTGTTGAAAATTAAAGAGACCGAGATTACATCTTACACTAAAATAGCAAATGAAAATTTAATTAAAATACAAAAGGTGGCGGAGGAAACTTATTAAAGAGTGAAATAATTTAATCTTAAGTAAGTTCTTTTACCCACATCAAGTATTGGAACATCTAAATTTGAGAATTTCTCTTCTAGTACTAGTGCTATTAATCAAAAAAAGAAAAAAAAATGATATATTGAATCAATTGAGAAAATATTCAATATGAGTAAACGTGAAATAATTGATAGTGAGAAAGTTAGGATATTTTATATTGGTGGGTTGTCTTTTCATTTTGCTAGAAATATTTACAATGCTTGTGTCTTTAAACGTACAAGTCAACTTCAATGTTATGTCCCACCATGCTATAATACATTAAGAACTATATTATTGCATAAAAAAAAAGTAATATTAATTATCTATAGAAACTAATAAAGAAAATTTAGATTGAAAACACGTGAGCATTTGCAGTGATTGTTAATCAGATGCTCAAAGGTCACTTATTAACATCATGATGATTTCAAAAAGCAGACCAATATTTTTGAAAATATTAAATTGTAAAGGAGAGACTATGAATAAGTACTTTATAGTTAATTTGATGATAAAAATTATACAAGAAATTGGTCCTCAAAAAATAATTCAAAGTTATAGTTGAATGATGTAGCTTACAAAACAACATGACACATTATGAAAGCAAAGTTTCAACACATCTTTTAAACATCATGTGTGATTCATGCACTCATCTTGCTTTTAAGAACATATGTGTATCATCAATGTACTTAATATATGATGATGTGATAGAACAATATGATTGGATCTCTCGAGTTTCAAGTGATGCATCATTCATTGAGAATTTTAGTATTAATCATACAATGAGATTATCAATATTTAATAATTATTGAAAATTAAAGTTACTTTTAGAAATCAATACACATTTTACTTCAATTATTATTATACTTAAATAATTTAAGATAATAAAAAGAAACTTGAAGCAATTAATGACAAGTAAAAAATAAGATATATATATATGAAAGATGATATTGTCAAAGATAGAAAAGTAAAGAATATAATTCTAAATGAAGACTTTTGGATGGATATAGATTATCTCCTTTGCTTCACAACTCTCATGTATGAGATGTATCGATTAGTTGACACCGACAAATCTTGTCTTCACAATATTTATAAGTGATAAGGATTTGATGATCAAAAAAAGTAAAGAAAATCATTTATAAGAAAAAATATAAAAACTTGATAGAAAATTCAAGGTATAATTAAGATTTATTAATTAAATATTTAAGTTTTTATTTGAAAATATTAAATTTTAATTATATTTAAACTTATATGAATCATTTTGTAATTATACGTACAAATTTTTTTATACTGTGAATATTTCATGGTTGAAAGGTTGATTAACATTTTACATTGCTTAGCTCATTTCTTAAATCCAAGATAATTTTAAGAGTTTAAATTGTATACTTTTATAATTTAAATGAAATTCTATCATCTTTAACTTTTTATAAATTATATCAAAACTCAACTTGTAAATAATTATAATCAACAATGACTTGATGAGTCTTATGATCATATTCCATCACATCAAGTTATGTTGATAATAAGAGAAAAAGAAATATTTTGAAGGATATTTTTTAAATAAAATTGAAAGGGACCGAGAAAATGATAATATATTACTTTTTCTGCATGCTTGAAAGATTTTTCAAGTTCTGATTTTTAAAATGACAAGTGACATTTGAGTCCTATTAGATGATGAGTTGTTCATAAAAAATGCTTGAAATCTTGAGATTATGAATATTTCTCTTGAAGAACTTGAACCAGAAGTCATTATATTTAATTCATAAGAAAATGCTAGTCTTTTATTTTTGTATTACTTGTATCTGTGTTTGAATATTTATAAAAACTACAAATAATATTTGAGTATTTGTTTATTTATCTAAATTATTTTTTAAGGATAATATTTATAAGTATAATTTTTTTTTATTTTATCGTATTATGGTGTGCACTTTTCGTATTCATATCCTGATTTTTTGAAATTTTTTGTGTCCCCGTGTCTTACCTCAATAGTCATATCCATATTCATGCTTATTAGTTATTAATACTCCATGTGTATATATTTTTTTATGATATATACAATATGTCAAATCATTATCAACACTCCTATCATTTCTATTTTTAATAATTTTAAAATACATTAACATTAATATATTTTTACATAATTTTAGATTTTTTTTATGTAAATAGATCAAAATTATGAGAGAAAACCTGATTTTAATCTTGGACCTTTCAATCGGATTATTATTATTATCTATGTTTATGTTGAATTCATTTTTATTGAATTTATTATTTATCATTATTTATTTATTTATTTATTTATTTATCTAATATTCAAAATAAAACAAATAATTAAAATAAAATTGTTATATATACCTTTGTTTTTTGTGCACAAGAGGTGCACAGTATGATTCCCATGACATGTTTGGTCTGGAGTGGGCCGTAGTGATTCAGGCAATTTGGGCGAGTTTGAGCCAACACGAACCAATTTTGTTAGCCTATCGTGAGGCTTGGGCTTAGGTTGTTAGATTTTACTTTTAAATTTCAATATAAATTTAAATTCTAAATCACGATGAAGTGATCATGACTTCAAAATTCAGATTATATTTCGACATTTCATTTGACTCAAAAAATTAAAAATTTTATTTAATTTTATTAAAATTTTAATGGAATAAATACATAATATAAATAATACATAAATCAAATTTAAAAATAACAGCAAGACTTAAAATGATAAAAATTATAATTCAATATCTAATATATTAATAGTGCATAAATCATAATGAAAAAAAAATAACAAAAATAAACAAATACTAGAACTATAATATAATATAAGTGTCACATGAATCAAGAATTATTAATCATTAATCAATGTCTGAGTATGATAATATGAATAAAGATGTAGATCATCATCATTATGAATACATCTGAAGATATCGCTAGTGCTATCAATATCATTGATTTCCACGTCTCATGAATCATCATCTATCATTATCTCTTGATTTTTATCTGGAATGTTCAACCTCGAATCTTCCTAATCCTTCATGCTTATAAGTGGCTCTAAAATATTTGGCCGCATTCTCGATCTTCTATCTAAATAATATTGACTACCACAAAAAAAAAGATTCCAATACTATGCTAGACACTTAAAGGATATGTAGATAACATGTTATCTTAGAAAGTATGGGACAAATAGATTCAAATGATTTTTATCATAACAAAATATCAAAATTCTTATTATCATCATATAAAAAATGAAATAATAATCGATATTTAAGTATCAAGATAGTTGGGTCATATCCGATGAGCTACCTCATCATTTTCTCCTGGTTAACTAAATGAAAAAATCATCTGTGAATAAAATGTTCATGTCCATACTCAAAGCATGGCAACAACTATCATACATAATATCGTAATATGAGAATAAGTTAATTAATTTTTTTTGTGAATAAATTATTCAGGTTGGCATGATTAATTCATGCACATCGATATGTATATCAAAATATTTTTTGCCCCTTCTATCTTAATCCAAGGATCCATACATGCAATTAAACAATACAAAATATCAATGAAAGATTAATATTTTAAATATTTGATTTCCATCTCAATAGTCATGATATTAAATATATGATAACCTCTATACTTGCTAAATATATTATTAATGTTACATATACACCTAAATATAATACAAGCAATGATAATGTACACAGACAAATGCATTTCATCATGTAATAATAAATCTTCAAATTTTTCATTAATAAAATTTCTATATCCTCGTCTGAATCATCAATGATAAACTTGTCATTCTTATTATTGACATAGTTAGATATCACGTGTTAGTAACCAACACAAAACTACAACATAAAAAAGTATATTAACTTTTGTTATCTGATAAGCATCCTAAAGTATTTTAATTGATTTCTTATTTTTTAATATACGTGAGAAATAATTTTCATTCTCGCATGCACTTAATGTGAAATATTTACCTATTGATTCATCTCTAATAGTCCTAACAAACATACTAATAGCTACTCCATTATAAAAAATATTAACGAAAATGATACTAAATATTTTATTTTAAATTTCATATTTTCTAAAGATCCGCTTCGTATACTCATATGTAAATAGGACATTCATGAGGATTGAAAATCTCAAGAAATCTTTAAATTTTTTTTATTAAATTTTTATTTAAAATCTACGTAGTGAGCAATGATACATGCAAATAAAACATCATCATGACTAAATCATATATTGGACGTCACAGACACTACTCCACTAAATATCTTAAATTCATTAATTATTAATTATTTTTCTATTTTATAATATTTTATTATGTTATTCATACATGTATACCTACGAATCTTATGATAAGCAGACTAAAATTATGTTAACGTAATATTGACTATGATAAAATTATTTATAATTTTAATTATAGGACTCATGAACATAATAAGTTTAACCTTGTATTTCCTCCTTAAATCTTTGTTGTATATGAAGGGTATCAACGAAATTGAACTAAATTTAGATTCAAGACATCACCATCATGTTATGTTTGTCTCAAATCTAATATACCATATTTTTTTGTGTATTAATCAGTATGACTCTTTAAATGTCCAGTCTCACATACACTCTTACATATGTATATTTTTTTATAATATATATTGTGTTGATACTTTATCAATACCCCTAAAATTATTAATTTTTATTATTTTATAGTACATCCATACTATTAATATTTATCTAATTTTTTTTATTTATAAGTGGCATACGAGTTTGAGTCAATATCATTAGAGAAAATATAATTTTGATATTGAATCTTTTGGTAAAATTATCATTGTTATTTATATCTACATTAATATCATATTAATTAACAATAAATTTATTGTGTCATTTTTTTAACTACTTGTATTTTTTAAATAAATTATAAAAATAAAAAAAAAATCACAAACACATTAATAACAAAAAAACTAATATTGTACTGTAGACCACTTTGTTGTAAATTCTAATCCTGAGGATAATTGTAGTATTGCACAAACACACACACACACACTACCTTCTATCTCGTATGCACAAGCATAAACCATAAATCAAAATTAAAAAAATAATATATATATATATATGTATATTTTATATTTCAAAAGAGAGACAAGAAAGAGCCAGAACTATAAAAGACTGAAAGAGTCAAAAAGATGATAAGAAATTTAGAATGAAAATTCTAAATTTCTACACTATTTATAGAGAAAAAAAATCAAAATTTATTAAAAAAATAAATTGTGTTATTTTTTAAATTTTTTATAATTAATATTGGCAAGAATTACGAAAATCGTCAAATTCTGGCCATAGTAGCCATTGGAATCAATCTGATGACTACTAAAATACTACAAATAATTTATTTTTACTATATAGGCTAACAAAAACAATGACAAGCTATGCCTATCACTCTCCTTATCAGAGCCCATTACGTGAAAACACAATGAGCAAGATAAGGGAGGAGTGGCTGCCCAATTATTATCAACCACATAAACAATATCCTACTTAAATGATCAGTTTTTTTACGTGATCTATTTCCATTAGGTGATCACTCGATGGGACTAGACCTATGACCCATGACAAGACCACAACCTCGAGTCCCCAAGCTGGTGAACTGTGCCTCTAGGACAAGCATGCGAATTATGCACCTATAGATTGGTCTCTCCTAGAGGTATCAACCAGGCCGCGCCAGCCCGGCACGGGAAAATCCCGTGCCATGGTAAGGCATGGCATGTGTCGTGCCGTGCCTGACCCGGCATGGTTCGGTGGCCCGTGGCACGGCACACCGGCACGGGGGCACCCGCACCATTCGCCCTTCCCGCAAAAAAGACCGTGGGTCGGGTCCAATCAAACCCGACCCGTGGTCCCCCGAGCCGACACAATTCACCCCACCCCTCTCCCAACGGGCAAAAAAATAATAATAATAAAAATATTATAAAGTAGCCGTTGGATCTCGCCTCCAACGGCTAGGGGGCAGAATCCAACGCCCTCATGATTCTGCCACCTAAAAAATCAAAAAAAAACACTTTTTTTTAAAAAAACACTTTTTTAAAAAAAAATATTTTCTATAATCTATAAATTATACCCCCTCTCTCTATAACATTTATGTTTTTCAAAAACATATTTTCTCTTAAATTTTACATTTTCTTTCTCAAAAATCTTGCATCTCTCTCTCGGGACTCGGGATTTCATCATTTGACATTTGACCTAGCTTTTCGGAAATATCAACTTAGGTTTAGAATTTTGAACTAGACTATGGTACACCGTGCACGTGATCGACCTCACTGCTTGACCGGGTAATTTATTTTAAGTTTTTTTGTTTACTCTCTCTCTCTCTCTCTCTAGTCTCTCTCTCTAGACCTAAAATAGATAAATTTTAAAATAGTGTCCTGATTAAGAAAAATCCTAAAAATAACAAATACTAATAAAACATATTTAAATTTAGAAAATAAAAATATTACACAGATGTCTGAGGCTGTTGAAACTTTAGTTTCTCCAGTCGTATCTACTCAAACTTCTAAAAAATAAAAAAATAGAAGGACTTATGTAGTTTGGACTCATTTTAATATAATAAAACAAAAAAATGTTAGGGGTGAGGAACAAGAAATGACACAGTGCAAATATTGTATAGGTCTTTTAACATGTAAGAATTCGTTTGAGACTGTGCACCTTAAGATGCATACCGAATTATGTACCAAAAAACATGGTCCATTAGATTATAGGCAAACTCAACTTTGCACTGCATTTTTTGAGACTAGATCGAGTTCAGTCTCAAAGTTTACTCCCTTCATATACTCCAGCGAGTTGGGTAGGGACGGCATGACCAGACTTATCACATTGATGGGTCTTCCGATCAGATTTTCGAAAGATCCAAGAGTTGTGCGCATCATTGAGACATATTTGCAGCTTGCTTATCATAGGATTCATAGGTCCACATCTAGGAATGACATACTAAAATTGTATAAGTTTGAGAAAATAAAAAATAATTAAAAAATTTATGACATATAGTAGAGTGGTGTCCGTGACGTCTGATATCTAGACATGTCACGATGAATCATCTTATGCATGTCTCACCAGCCACTATGTAGATTCTATCTGGATAATAAATAAAAAAATTTTAGGATTCTCTGATATTCTTCATCCTCATGATGGCCCGGTCATTTTTGAGTGTATGATGAAAATTTTTAGTATATATAAAATTCTAAATTAAATTTTTAGTGTCACATTCGATAACGCATTTAATAATAGAGTAGCGATTAACATGTTTGTTAGGAATATTAGAGACGCACCATTATGAGTGATCTTTCATGTCAGATGCATGTGTCACGTGATTAACTTAATTGTTCAAGCGAGTATGAAGGTGTGTTATCCCGCGTTGGATGATATACGTAATACACTAAAATATATTCGCACTCCTCGCAGACAACAATAGTTTAGTAGTCTCAGTTTGTCTGTGAATCTTAAAAAGAAGAAATTCCAATCGGATGTGAGACACCATTGGAATTACACGTACCTGATGTTAGAATCATGTGTTGGATACGAACACGTGATATCCGACTACGTCAATAGTAATAGTGACGAACTTATTATTGACGACACTGACAGGGCTTCAGGAATTTCATTTATGAAATTCCTGAAGATATTTTATGACACGATGAACATGTGTTCATCGGTTTATACGCCCACGACTTGCATTGCACTCCGGTGCATATACAACATTAGTAGCATGTTAAGGAAGTATCGAGCTGGCCCGACACTTAGTCATATGGTTGCAGAGATAGAAACCAACTACTTGAAGTACTGGTCCACCGTTCCATCTCTTTATTGTCTCGCTACATGCATGGACCCTAGGGTTAAGGTAAAAAAGGTATAAAATACCCTGACTTACATTTCCTCGTGCATGAACTTGGAAGAACCACCTGAAGGGTTCATTCACGAGAAGTTGACTGATCTGTTCACATACTACGATACTAGGTATGGTGATGGTAGTAGTGAGACTGTGATTACGGACATAAATACCTTGTTTGGAGATAATGATTTTTTCATTCAGCTAGTAAGGGGAAAACGTAGGTGTATACCATCACATAGGAGCGAGCTTTCTCGGTACTTAAATACCGATTACTGCTCAATCCTATCACATTCTGATACTAAGAATCTTGATTTATTACAGTGATGGAAATCATAAGTCTACCTTTCCCGTGCTATCTAGAATGACACGGGATCTACTGACTCCTCCGGTGTCGAGCGTAGCATCGCAGTCTATTTTTTCTATTGCAGTGAACGTGATTTCGGATAGGAGATCGAGATTACGTCCAGATATTGTTGAGACATTGACTTATTTAAAGGATTGAGAGGATTCGAGGTTTAGCATCCATGATCGTGCTGGAGCTGGGACTAGGACATGGACTGCAACCTCATCCACTGCGATAGCGGAGGAGTTGTTTGTAGATGATGATGATCCATATGATACTGATCTTGATGTTGCGGCTGATGATGCTCATGATATTCCAATTGACGATTGATGATTATCTACTATTTTTTGATTTCAATGTTTTGTTTTTTATTGATTATATGTTTTATTTATACGTTAAGTTGAAACTTTAATTTGTTTTGTTCTGACCTTCAATATCTATTGGCTGATTGATCATTTTTCATTTGGTTTGTTTATGTTTTTTTTACTTTTTTATTTTTTTTAACATTATTTATTGATTTATTTATTTTTTTGTTTTAATTTTTCATTTAAAAATTTATAACTCAATTATATATTTCTAATAAATTTTAAACTAATTTTATTTTTCATTATAAAAAAAAATTACACTTTGTAAATTTAATAAATTTTAAACACTATTCATAATTCATATTATAAATTTATAATATTATACAATATCAATAATTTTATATATAATTTTATATATAATTTTATAATTTATATAATTAAAATAAAAATTAAAACAATAAAAAATTTTTAAAATAAAAATTTAAATATTTCCTGGCCCATTCGGCCAGGCCAGGCACTGAGCGGGCCAGGCCCTGCACGACAGGGTAGAGTAATCGTGCTTGGCCCGGCACGACACGGTACAGTAACCGTGCCTGGCCCAGCACGGAAGCACGGTCGTGCTCTCAAAAAAAGGGTCGGGCCGGCCCGGCCTGGCCTGTTTGACACCTCTAGTCTCTCCTAACATCCTCCTAACATGTCGAATAAAGAGCTCGAGTATGTTTTTATAACTAACATATCTCATAATCAAGAGAAGGCATTCAAATGATTTTCAGCAAAGTGTATCACCAATTCTTTAATAATAATCAAGTACCTATAGAGACTCCATAGATGAAAAAAATAAGTACAATTTATATCGCTCAATCCTCAAAAAAGTCATCCACCTAGTCAATTAATCATGCATTAAGACATCAAAAGAAAAAAAAAATTACAACCAAATTACTTAGTAAAATAATTAACAAAAAATAAATTATGATAAAATTTTGATACATACATATATATATATATATATATCAAGAAAAAAGATTTAACATTAACATTATCAAGTCTTCTAGCTCATACAATGGTGTTATTCTATGTTGCACGGACACGGATACGGACACGGGGATACGACACGGCAAGATACGGGGACACGGTAAATTCTAAAAAACTAGGATACGGATACGGCTAGGATACGTCATGATAAAAAAAATAAATTTAAAAATAAAAATTATTAATTATAAATATTAGGTATTTTAAAATAATTAAAAATACTGTATTTTAAAATAATTTAAAATTCTGTATTTTAAAATAATTTAAAATTCTGTATTTTTAAAATAATGTAAACAAAATTTAAACCCTTTAACACCCCCCCCTCTCGAACCTTTCCCCCCCTCCCGAACCCACCCCCCCACCCGATTTTTGATTTTCGATTTTCGAACTCTCACCCTCCCGATACAGATTCCAAACCCCCCCTCCCGATACAGATTCCAAACCCCCCCTCCCGATACAGATTCCAAACCCCCCCTCCCGATACAGATTCCAAACCCCCCCTCCCGATACAGATTCCAAACCCCCCCTCCCGATACAGATTCCAAACCCCCCCCTCCCGATACAGATTCCAAACCCCCCCTTCCCTTTATAGAATTAGGTTACCTTAGGTGCTGTCGGCAGCTCGGCAGCTCGGCAGCTCGGCGGTGTGCTCCTCGCCTCCCCGTTTGACGCAATGACAACTGTTTCCAAACAACGCATCGGATACGTCTCCGACGCATATCCGATACGCCACGTGGCGTATCCCATACAGATTTGTGTCCGATAGGCCACGTGGCGTATCGGACACGTGTCCGACCCGTGTCGCCGTGTCCACGTATCGGACACGTGGATACAACAGCTCCAAGGCGTATCCGTGCAACACAGGTGTTATTGATTCCTGAATATGAACACTAATGAAATGAGTACTAGTTCCTGAATCTATGACTCAAAAATACAAAATGAAATGATGAGAAGAAAAAATAATAGACATAGATATGCTTTGGCAAAAATCAATAAGACCCACGAAAAAAAGTCTAGAGTACACATGAATAAACATAACAATACCAATAATTATATAAATGGAAAATCCAATCTGAATGGATCCAATAATTTGTTGTTCAACCTATGAACCTCAAAAAATCTTCCTTAACCTAGGATGCAACATCCAACACCTCTCATAAGTATATTTCAACCTCAAAATCCTCCCAACACATACATGTACAAATTGTTGCAAATCTGATTGCCCAAAATTTTCAATGTCATCTGATCTATCAACACATGTACCATTTCAACAATCCTCTTATATAACTATATCTAAATCACATAATAAGTCATCTCATCATTATCGATCATATACATGCTAATAATTGATTAATATTATCATAAAAATGAAACATCCCCAAGGGGTACATCAATTTAGCTAAGTCTCAAATTTTGCAAATATCACAAAAATTAAATATGCTAAACAAATTCAAGTCAATCAGCTATCAATAATAAATTAGTATTTATGTATCAATCATCATATATATATTGATATCAATTGATAACAGCTGTTCCAACAGGTGATTCACATAATATTGGCTCACAAATCAAATCCTCACAAGCCCATGAAGAATAAGTATATACCTTGAATTTTATTTGATTATTCTCAATAATCTCATACTAATTTCATTTAACTAGAGGTGTCAAACGGGCCGGGCCGGCCCGGCCCAGCACGAGGCACGGCACGGTTCGGCCGTGCCTGGGCCGGCCCAGCACGTTCAAAAACCGTGCCCGGGCGAAGCAAGGCACGATTCGTGCCGTGCCTAGGCACGATTCGTGCCGTGCTTAGGCACGGCACGCCGGCACGGGTCCATCCCGTGCCGGTCCCGCAGGCACGCGTGGCACTGGCGGCGTGCCACGCGTGCCGTGGCGTGAGTCGCGACTCACGAGTCGTGACTCGAGTCACTCGACCCATCAGGCTCAGGGCCCCCCCCCCCCGGTAAAAAGACCGCGGGTCGGGTCCAAACAGACCCGACCCGCGGTATTTTCTACCGAAAACCGAGAAAATCGATATATCTAACGGGAAAAAAAAAATTTCAAAATTTGAGCGATTTTCAGCCCTTGGATTCGACTCCAACGGCTAGGGGGCAGAATCCGACGGTCCTCGTGATTCTGCCCCTTAAATATAATAAAAAAATTCAAAAAAATAATAAAAAAATAATTTTTTTTTAAAAAAAAAACTTTAATTAGCCTATAAATTCTACCCCCCTCCCTATAAAATTTATGTTTTTCAAAAACATTAATCCTCTCTATATTTTCTCTCTATCACATAATCCGTGCTTCTCTCTCTCGGCCCTCGTGTTTTTGATTTCGGCTTGGATTTTCGTGAAACTCAACTTGAGTTTTGAACATCAAAGCTTCCTGCGGGCTGCGGTGCATCTTGCACGTGAGTGACCTCATTGCTTTTACCGGGTAATATAATTTACTTTTTTTTTATTTTCTCTCTCTAAAGCTTCTCTCTCTAGAAAAAAGTACGAAAAATAAAAAATGATAAATTCACCTAACACAATTTTAAATTTTGAAAATGAAAATGTTAGTGTTACACAAACATCTGTGGCTCCTGAAACTTTGGTTTCTCCTGTCATCTCAGCCCAAAGTTCTAAAAAACAAAAAACTAGGAGGACTTCTGTAGTTTGGACACATTTTAAAATAATAACACAATTAGATGTTAGGGATGAGAAACATGAAATGGCACAGTGCAAATATTGTATGCGACTTTTAACATGCAAGAGTACATGTGGGACTGGGCACCTAAAGAGGCATGCTGAAATATGCTCCAAAAAACATGGACCGTTAGATCCTAGGCAAACCCAACTTGGCACTACATTTTTTGAGACTGGATCGAGTTCAGTCTCAAAGTTTACTCCCTTCGTATACTCCAGCGAGTTGGGTAGGGACGGCATGGCCAGACTCATCACATTGATGGGTCTTCCGATCAGATTTTCGGAAGATCCGAGGGTAGTGCGCATCATGCAGACTTATTTTCAGCCATCCTATCGTAGGATTCCTAGGTCCACATCTAGGAGTGACATACTAAAGATATATAAGTTAGAAAAACAAAAAAATAATTAAGGAATTTTTGGCATTTAGTGGAGTGGTCTCCGTGACGTCTGATATATGGACATGTCACGATGATTCTTCTTATGCATGTCTCACGAGTCATTATGTAGATTCTAACTGGACAATCAATAAAAAAATATTAGGATTCACTGAGATTCTTCATCCTCATGATGGCCCGGCCATTTTTGAGTGTATGATGAAAATATTTAGGGAATATAAAATTCAAAATAAAATTTTTAGTGTCACTTTCGATAATGCTACGAATAATGGAGTAGCGATCAATATGTTTGTTAGGAATATTAGAGACGCACCTTTAGGAGAGATATTTCATGTCAGATGCATGTGTCATGTTATTAACCTGATAGTTCAAGCGGGTATGAAGGTGTGTTCCCCCGCGTTGGAAAATATACGCAATGCACTCAAGTATATTCGCACTCCTCGCAGACTACAAGAGTTTGGTAATCTCTGTTTGTCTACGAATCTTAAGAAGAAGAAATTCCAATCTGATGTGAGACATCGTTGGAATTACACGTACCTGATGTTGGAATCATGTGTTGGATACGAACACGTGATATCCGACTACGTCAATAGTAAGAGTGGCGAACTTATTGTTGACGACACTGACTGGGATTCAGGAATTTCATTTATGAAATTCCTGAAGATATTTTATGACACGACGAACATGTGTTCGTCGGTTTATACGCCCACCACTTGCATTGCACTCCGTTGCATATGCAACATTAGTAGCATGTTTAGGATGTATCGAGCGGACCCGACGCTCACCCATATGATTGCAGAGATGGAGACCAAGTACCTGAAGTACTGGTCCACCATTCCATCTCTTTATTGCCTCGCAGCATGCATGGACCCTAGGGCTAAGGTGGAAGGGGTTGAAAACACTCTGACTTTCATTTCCTCGTGCATGAACCTGGAAGAGCCACCTGAAGGGTTCATTTACGAGAAGTTGACAGACCTATATACATACTACGATACTAGGTATGGTGGTGGTGGTGTTGAGACTGTGAGTACAGACACTGATACCTTGTTCGGAGATGACGCTTATTCCATTAACCTAGCGAGGGAGAAACGTAGGGGTGGACCTTCACATAGGAGCGAGCTGTCTCGGTACTTAGATACCGATTACTGCTCAATCCTATCACCTTCTGACAATAAGAATCTTGATTTATTACAGTGGTGGAAATCATATGAGTCCGCCTATCCCGTGCTATCTAGGATGGCACGGGATCTACTGACTCCTCCGGTGTCGAGCGTAGCATCGGAGTCTGCTTTTTCTGTTGCAGTGAACGTGATTTCGGATAGGAGATCGAGATTACGTCCAGATATGGTTGAGGCTTTGGCATGTTTGAAGGATTGGGAGGAATCGAGATTTAGCATCAGTGATCGTGCTGAAGCTGGGACTATGACAGACACTGCAGTCGCATCCACATCCACTACGATGGCGGAGGAGCTGATTGCCGATGATGATGACCCATATGATACTGATCTTGATGTTGCGGCTGATGATTCTCATTATATGCCGCTTGACGATTGATGCTCATCTGCTCTTTTTTTTCGATATTTTTTTTTTTATTTATACGCTTTGTTTGTACTTTGTATTATACGTTGTGTTGACGTTGAAACTTATACTTTTTTTTTCGGAGTATTGGTTTCAAAAGCATGAATGGTAATTTTTATTTGCGTAGTTTAAATTTTTTTTAATTAAAATTTTTACTAACTTAATGTATTTAATTATTAATTTAAGATTTAAATATTATTTTAAAATTTATTAACTTTAAATCTTAATATTTAATTAATACATTATAATATTAAAAATTGCTAAACTTAATTGAAAAAAAAAATAAATTTTCTAATTTTTTTTTTACATACTTACATTTAATTTTAATTGTAATATTTTTTACAAAAAATTTTATTTTTTATTTATTACATAAACTTAAATAAAGATAAACAGAAAATTAATAAAAAAATTTAAAAAAAAAAAAAATTTTTTTATATTCTGCCAAGTCAAAGTACCAAGTGCCAAGCACGGGCCGTGCGCCCGTGCCCGTGCTTGGCTGTTGGTGTTGCGTGTTGCCTGTTGGCTCCCGGGACCCGGACCCCGGTTGAGCAAACGTGCCCGAGCGGGCCGGGCACGGCACGGCACGGCCTCGCCGTGCCCACGGGCCGTGCCGTGCCCGACTTTAAAATACCGTGCCGTGCCCGGCACGGCACGGTAGCACGGCGGGGCACGTGAAAAACGGGTCGTGCCGTGCTGGGCCGGCCCGTTTGACACCTCTACATTTAACCTTTTATAAAAGTCACACAACTACAAAAAAAAATTTCCAAAAAAAGTATTGAACAAAGATACACAAACTACCATGGTTCCATGCCAAACTTTCAAAACAAAAGTCACACATAATTCCAATATCAAAAAATAACATTATACCACATCTATACCAGAATCACCATACAAATCATCATTTGGATCACCATCAATTACTGGACCACCATAACTTCATCATCAGACAACTACTGACTACAATTCAATCAACTAATATGAAAAAAATATCATAAAAATAATATCACAACCTCCACAATATGGTAGCACCTCTGTTGCCAATGCTAAATCTATTATCAACACTAGCAAAATAAATAATACCAACACATAAAAACCTTTACCTTTTAACCACAAAAAAGCTACTCTAAAATCATGTTCAATGCATTCTGTGATTTGACTTTAGCTACTTTGAAGAGGAATAGAGACAAAAGAAATAAAAGAGAAGACAATACTCAATTACTTTATTATAACTCAAACAATAAAAATATATATAATTTGAAATAGTTAACATGTCGGATACCCCACAAATAAAAAATTAAAAATTAAAAAAAATTACAACACCTTGATATGCATGCTTTCTCCTGAGTCAAATACTCATGAGTCAAAAGTGAGAAAGCAAGTGATTAGAGTGTAAAACCTAAATAATATAAAATATTTATTACAATCTTACTAGCAAAAAAATTTACATATTTCTCTTTCATAATAACCACTTTGGAGAGACTGTAAAGATCCCTTAATTAATATAATTGTTAATTTATCTTTCTCAATAATTTATAGTGTTAACTGTTATCAATCCCTATTAAATAATTCTCATTTAGTGAAAGATATATATTTCTTCCTGCAAATAATTATCAATAACTCTATTTAATATGGAAGATATCAAAATAATTAAATAATATGTAGTGTTATCGATCACTCTTCCTAAAATGTGTAGCCTAATATAAAAATATTTTAGTTTTGTTCCTAGATCGATAGGTACCACTTGTCTTCTAGATAGGTATTTTGAGATACCTCTCCACTATGTCTGTATCAATCTCATTTCAACAAATAATGGACTATTCAATGATAAATTTATGATCTTAAAAATGATAATCTAAGATATAACTACAAAATCCAACAAAACTACTAGAAAATAAATATAATAATATCATGTTAAGAAAATAATCTATCAATCTCACTCTTAAAGTCCATCTAATAGTCACTTTACTATGTAAACATAGTAAAATAAATGTTAAGATATATTGATTCTCTACTTTTTAATTTCAATCTCATGAATTAAGATATCACATCATACTTCTATGAAAAACTAAATAAATATAAAAACAATGCAAACTCCCATAACAATTTGCTGGTAGTGCATAATGTAAAAACTAATGATATTAAACTAAAACTAGGAGGGTTCTCTATCAAATTATCAAATTTTTCTTCACTAAAAAATCATATATGAATTTCAATAACTCACTATGTATAATTCCTTTATCATATATTTCACATAGCAATAAATAAATTTTTTGACTCATCCATCATAACATACAACACAACAATACCAAATTGGCCACCTAAACGAATAGTTTTTCAACAAAAAACTACCCAAGATAACAAATAAAAAATTGGGCTAATGTTGTAATATAACTAAACATGCAATGACATCTAGCATGAACAATAACATGTGTTATGAGGTTGAGATATGATGCAATTAGTATGATTTTCAATGGAGTTTGGTGTGGATGGGGTGGCGCATAGTAATATCTAGCAGCATGATATGTGGTGAAATATAGTGTGTGTCGCATGACGTGCAATGGCAAGAGACATTTGGTCAGATATCACCAACAAGGATAACTAAGAGGTGGTCATACTTTAGATGATGTGAAAAGCCCTACTGAAAATGAGAATATAATATCATGTTAAAAAACTAATCTCTCAATCTCACTCTAGCAGTTTGTCTAATAATCACTTAATATGTAGACAGAGTAAAATAAATAGTAATATAGTAGGACTCTCTACACTCTAACTTCAAATTCATTAATTAAGATGTTACATCATATATTTTAAGAAGAATTAAATGAAAATAAAAATAATACAAACTCATACTATTTTGTAGATAGTGCAAAATATAAAAACTAATGATACTAAACTCACACGAGAAGTATTCTCTGTCAAATAGTCAAGTTTTTTTTCACTAAAAACATATATAAATTTAGATAATTCATTATGTATAATTCCTCTATCATAGATTTCACATATTAATAATTAAAATTTTTGACTTCTCCATCTTATGTAGAACAGAACAATACCAAACCGATCACCTAAGTGAATAGTTGTGCAACAAAAAACTACACAAGAAACATATGAAAAATAGGATTATTGTTGTACTTCAACTGAATAGTGTACAATGGATACACATATTATGACAAAACTCTAACATAAATAAAATTCTCTTCTATAAAGACTATAAATTTATAGGATACACATATATTGTTTATTTTTTAAAAAATAAACAATAATTTAAAAAATCTAGTCTTAACTCTCTAAAAAATATCAAATAATTATTATAATGAAATGAAATTAATAATCTCTCGTCCATAGGATGGCCCAGGCACTTAAAAAAATTTTAAAATTTAAGAATATTCAAGCCAATATAGATATTTAAAAAAAATTTATAGTTGTAAAACTAGTAGTTGTATTGGATAACTTATAAGATATATTAAATAATACTCAAAAAAATATAGTACATTTGATTATAGACAAACTCATTGTGACAATAGAGTTATTAAATTTAAATTAATTTTAACTTCATTAACACATTTTATTTATCACCTGAGTTTGCAAGAGACCTTATAGCTAGGTTGGTTGTTAGTATAGATGTTCCACTTTAATTCGCAAAAAATCCAAGATAAATTTATTATATGTAGAAATACATCTAACCAAATTATCAAATAATCTCTAGTTTGAATTCTATGACTTATATAATAAAAAATTATAAATATAAAAAAAAATTAATAATTAATAAACTTAAAAAACAAATTAAAATAATATTGATGATGTTCGACTAAAAGACTAATCATGATAATTCTATCATATATGTGAGTTTTTTAAGAGTCGTTAAGAAATACAAAATATTTAATAAAATTTATAATATAATATTTAATAATGCTTCCAATAATAATATCATTATAAATATATTCATAAGAACAATTAGATATAATTTTCTAGTTAAGATTTTTCATATTAAATATATATATTATATAATTAATCTAATAGTACAAACTTATTTAAAATAATATCACACTCATTAAAACAAATTAGAAATATATTATAATATATTAGAACATATAGCAAAATACAATAACTTTAAAATATATGTAGGTCAATATACCTAATAAAGAAAAATTCTCACTTAATGTCATATACCATTAAAATTTAACATATCTAATATTAAATTCATGTATTGATTATCAACATTTAATATTCTATAAAATAATAATTATAAACTCAAATTAAGATAAATTTCTGTTCATTTGTATATACTCTTATATACAGCATTGAACTTAATTACATATACTAATGAGTAGTATATTTAATAAATATAAAGACTCATATTTTAATAACAAGGCTATTGAGATGAAAAAAATATATATTTAAAATAATGAGCAACTATTATATCTCTTTATTATTTAACTATCTATATAGTTCTTAAGATTAAGGTCAAAAAAATAAAAAATATAATAAAATATATATCTAGTTGTATTAACCAATCACAAAAACAAAAGAGTAAAATTTACACATTATTGTAAAATTTATTTAAATATTATAAAAATAGATATAATACTTTTAGTGAATCTTCAAGTATAAAAATTGATGATACATTCATATATGATAATTTTTTTGATTCAATTAGCTAAGAATAAATAATGAATAACCTACCAAATAGACATGGACTATAAATATACTTAGATACCGATTATCATTTTATTTATACCAAAAAAAATAAAAAACTTAACCATGTTAAATTAGTAAAAATCATATAAATTCATATTTTTCAATCTAAAATAACACATGACCGAATAACATATTATGTCTAATGTAGTATCAAAATCTATTTTTTTTGTTTATATTTCAGATACAAAGACCAATCTATATTCAAATATTATAAAATATATAGTATGCTAAAAAGATGCACGAATTGAATTAATATGTTATCTAAATTGGAAAGATATAGGAATAAACCTTCAAGATTAAGTCCAAACACTATAATAAAATATAAATGATGATATATACTAAAAATTAGAGCGCCAAATATCAAAATGAATCAAATTGAAAGATAATGATCTTTTAGTTTTTTCTATTTTATTATTTTATCATTCATCATGTTTCTTATATTTTAATTCATTTTAAAAAATAATTTTATCATATTTTTAATGTTATTAATATTTTTTATGTTTATAATTTATATTATTATGTAATATTTTTTTCATATTTTTTTATTTACACTCTAAATTAGAATTTACAAATTTTATTTGTTGTCGTTTAATTTTTTTTAATTCATCAATTCATATGTATTCTTTTGTAATTTTATATATATATATATATATATATATATATATATATAATAGTATTATATATAATATATAAATTATAATATATGCACGTCCACAAGTACAGCTGCACAAATGACTTGTGTAGTTGCAGTTGCAATGTGCTGAGTGTTAACATCAAGCTGTCTGTCACAGACTTAGTATGAATATGTATGTGACATGTCGCCAACCTGCCTGCTACTAGCCTGCAGCCCAACACCTGCACACACAATCAATAGCCCACGTGATCCAGGGTTTGTGCCCTAGGACTGTCAGCATTGAACCCATGAGCCCTACGGCCCGACCAAGACACCTGGATCACCTGATTCAGATCCAAGCTAGCTGCAGTTAAACTGTGTTACACCCAAGCTAGCTGCAGTTAAACTGTGTTACACCCAAGCTAGCCTAGACAAGATAGGCATGACCTAGTTTGTAATCAAGCATGGGTTTCACACCAAGCTGCACTAAATTACAGCCATGCTGGCACATCATGGAACAATAGTTAAACCATACCAATCAGAATTCAGAACATGGCATGGTGGCACATATGTACGACTCAAAACAAGGTCATGCCATGTCGGCCTAGCAAAGTCCTTTTGCCACCTCTATGTGAAATGTCCTACCAAAAATATTAGGATTTACACCAAACTTAAAAGAGAGGAGAGAGGAATAGGTACATCTATCAAAAACAAAGATTAAATTTTATTAAGATGAAAAATTAAGTTTGAATATAATATAAATTATGTGTGTGTGTGTGTGCGCACGTGTGTGAAATAAGATAGATCACAAATCAAAAGCTCCCGAATAATAAAAAAAATAAACTAAGATTTAACAACTAAAAATCCCTAATCCTAGATAACCATAGCTCTAAAACCAAGATCAAACATACAGAACTAAAAAAAAGAATAAATTTATACAGAAAAATATTATGTATGTATATGTGATTCCTAATAATATATATAATCACTAAAAATGATAGAGACAACTTATAAGTCATGTAATAACTATTAAAAATATAAAAGAAAACAAAAAAAAAAGTATTGAACATCTACTAATGTTCCAACAACAACTGAATTATATCACTTCTCAGTTCAATATTTTTCAATAAGTAGAAAGATAATAGTTTTTAAAAAATTATATGGATAATGGACCTAGGAAACTTTGTGTTCAATTTCTAAACATCAATGAACATTATACTAAAATCCTTCATTCTATTTCCAAATGTTCAGCAACTAACCAAATGGAAATATAAGCATGATTATCATTCATCTAGAAATTCAATATATTTGCTGACCTTGCGAACAAAATGACTTATGAACTTCAAAAGTTTAGTTTATATTATCAAAACACAGAAATAGTCACAAAGACACCAATGCTAACACTTGGTTCAGGTTCCCTGTTTATCAAAAAAATTAAAATTCTCATTGAGGCAGAAATGATATTTCCTTACATCATTCACCATGTATTTCCCACGCAACACTCACCTCATATTTTCTGATTTTTTGAGAAATTTTCCATACCTCCTTTTTTATTATTTCTTTCCAGCTTGAAACAGCTATTAAAAATTATTTTAAAAAAATGAAGCATTAAAACTCAACGAACAACAATAACGTAAGCCTCCTAGATTCTACTCAAAACAGTTTTTCATAACTGTACTTTCACTAGCATTGTTGAGTAAAAAACAATTCATAACTTCCTCATGCCGAAACTAGTACTCATTTAAAAGCAAAACTTGTTAATATCAGCACTTACTAACCCCGAGTCTATTCATTCTATCACAATAACAAGAAACTGATTCCTAACCTGATTTAAAATGAAGCTTTTCCCCTGCCGAGCACGACCACAAACAGAAACCATGCCAATTGGTTCCTTAACGAGATGTAGCGTAGCAACAGCTTCTGGATCCATCCTAAAATTCCCCTTCTCGTCACAATACACCAGCCGTATTGGCCTTGGCGGTCCTGTGGCCGGAGGGACGGGATGGGCTGGTGGCACAGACAAAGGCTGTGCAGAGAAAACTGGCTGCGGTGAGACGCCCGCAGCGTTCTCCTTTCCTCTAAAAATATTGAACATCTCCGTATCAAGGTCGTTGATTGTTGTTTTGCAGTTGAATGTTTCTTAGGCTGTATGTTTCTTCGGCTGTATGTTTCTTCGGCTGTATGTTTCCGCCGTTGTATGTTTATGGGTGACTGTTTTATCATGAACGAGGAAGAAATTGAAGTACAAGCAGTAAGAGGGTAACGTGTTTTATGCAGCGGCGATAAAAGGCATAGGAGTCAGTGGGCCGCCCGCCCGGGAACAGAACGATGCACGTCCCGACTGACGGTGAGACTGGCCAGCACG